>JAHLJT010008446.1:150911261-150985175 GCA_031308135.1 Acheta domesticus
TACAAGCAGTGGCGAAGCGTCAGGGTAGGCAGAGTAAGCTGAGCTATCCCTAAGAATCTTGAGGCCGAGGAAAATATCTTCACTAAAAAAGAAAATTGTCATTTATAATGTTATTTTAGCCAATTATCCGTACGTAGGCGCACCAAGTTAAATTTTTTCTGTTTTCTTATGCGCATTCAACGGAAGGTCTTTGTCGCCGCCCGGTGCATCAGGAAGGCTTGAGGCTCAGGCCGTTTCCGCTTACCACTGGAAGACAGTTTGTGGGCAAGGGACGGGGCGCGGGAAGTGAGCGCGCATGCGCATTCAGAAGCTGGCCCGGTTACTCGGCCAGAAGGGTAGGCCGGCCTTACAACTGGCTAAGTAATGCCAGGCGCTCAACTTCCGCCAGGCGCTCTCTTCACCATAAGCTTGCGTGGAACTTCCGGTAATGTCCACTAGAGGTCATTGAGCAACTCCAAATATCACTACTAACAAATGTAAAACATTTATTTATTCCAAATTTCAGTATTAGAATTCCTCTGTCGCTAATTCATTAAGTACAATATTGAGAATGTTCACTTTTTTCTTCCACAGCATTTAGCATTGGGTTAAATTTTAATAAAACAAGATCATTTAAAAAAACGTTGATTTTAAGCATTTATGGGTTGGTATCGCGGCGTGTGAATCCCCCAGTAGTATTGTGTTCTGGAAAGATCAAACAGGATCTGATCAGTGTAATTTCATTTCGTAAGTTGACTGAATAGCGTATTCGTGTGTAGGTTACAAGTGAAATGTCGTTGACCTGCAACTGCATGTCGCTGTGTCTCATTGACAATGAGCACTCTGAAATAATTAAAACTCATTAACGTAATTCTAAGTCAAATAACAGACTCTTCAACTTGGTTACTATTTTAATAGAAAAAAAATTTCGTGTGTTTGCAAGATGCTATGTTTAAAGAAGAGTTGAATTTTTTCTGAAGGAAAAACAGACATTTTAGAATTAATTTACAAAAATAACTGTACAAATAAGGAGTATACATCAATTATAAATAAGCATAACCATTTACAATTTTTTTTCAATTATGCAGAAGGCTTATTTCTTGATCTGAGTATTGTTGCATGATTGAAATAATAACGATAATAATAATAATGATAATAATAATTACAATTATTTATCATTATTATTATTATTATTATTATTATTATTATTAAATGTGTAGTCTTTTGATCTCTATCTTCTAAATATTCGATATTTCACAAATTAAGTACAAATATGTGATTTTACAATATGTTCGTGACTCAGCTTATCCAAAAATTAACCTCACACTTCGCCCACTGCTTACAAGTAACTTTCTATGACGGACAAAAAACCTTCTAATGCGGTTATATTTGTCAGAAAACATTGTGTCAATTTTTTAGAAGTTGTTTTATTCATATTATATGGAAACGTTATTTTAATAGTGGTACAACTCCACTTTTTAGACAAATGGAGTTAACTTTCATTTTCAGATCCGCGAAAATAGGTTACACTTATTCACGAAGTGGTGCAAATACAGGTTTCCTCTGTGGCCAACAAAGCGCATCACAATGCAAGCAAATTACTGAAGATCGCATTAAGTTTATTTTGATAGTGGTGCTAACTCCATTGAGTTTTACGTGTAGAGTGATGAGTGCCTTTCGAGATGTTTCTAGGGACAGCATCTATATTGATAATCTTAATCCAGATGTTTCTAATAGATACAGATAAATTAAAATAAGATCACTATTTCGCAAATGTTTAGGCTTCTTCAGTGAAAGAAAAGTATGCATGTAGGTTATGTATTGCGCGGGAACGTTGTAAACAGTTGTTTTTACGGATTGCGTATTTATTATTAATAATAAATAACGAATGTATGATTACATTCTAAAGTGGCTATTTATTAATTGTAACTAGCATATTGTAGGAATAAAGAAAACATGTGCCGGCAGCCCTTGTAGGATGTGTGTATGTGTGAGTATTTATGTACTATATTGTCATTGACGCTTATTATGCGAACTAATAGACAACAGCATTGACTGCGATTTCTTACTGCACTTTTAGATGGCTGTTCTGATGCAGAAAACTCAGATATCTCAGGTCTACACGAATTTGTGATCTAGATACTATGGCATGTACTTCCAATGATGGGGAGTCCAAGGCAGTTGGTGGTAAGGGTGGTAAAGTAACATGCATTGGAAGTAAAAATGTCCAAAGAAAAGAAGATAAGTGTGAACAAAACCTTCGAGAACGGAAAAGAAACTGTGAGATAGAGTACGTTACAAAAAACAAGCAAAATTATTTTGAAGAAAACATTCGAAAATCTCGACTGCTCCTGTGCTCGCAAACATTTAATTAAGATTACGGAATCCGAGAGGAAAGAAAATTTTGGGGCATTAGGGAATTTTGATCTCCAAAATAGTTACTTAAATGGATTACGTACACATCATTCTGATAAACGTCGTCGACCAAAGAACAGTTCAGGAAATAGAAAAGGGTACATTTATGAATACCGCCTGGAGACTGGTAACACAAGTATAAAAGTTTGCAGAACCTTCTTTCTCCATACTTTCAAAATTTCCAATGGAAGACTTACCAGAATACATCAAAAGGCGGAGAAGAAAAGTCAGCTCATCTTGAGTACTAGTTAAAAAATTAATATGACCTTTTGTAAAAAGCTGATTATATTATAACAGATTTTTGTTTACGGCAAAACATTGCTTTAATTACAAATAATGCAAGATGTATGTGTTGTAGCAACACTAGTTCGGTTAACGCCGGTTTTTTCAGAACTTAACAATCGGGAGTGTTAGAGCAATGTCAGCGCATACGGCATGATGGCTAGAGCATAAACCTTCCATCGCTAGAATGCAGTTCGACATCCGGCCAATGCTGGTGCAATTTGCGGTGGAAAATGCCATTTCCCAGCAAGATTTCTCCGACTTCTCAGGTTTTCCTCCCTCTTATTCCAGCAGTTCTGCATCATCAATCATATCATCAATATCCTTGCTATCTATTCATTTGATCCTGAGCGTTTATGTCCTGAGCAGTTGAATTTCCTATCAATCTAAATAATACTTTAAAAAATTACTTTTTAGGAGCAATTGAGAGTTTTTATTTTAAAAAAATGAAGTTTCGTTCACAAATACTCATAAAAAATATAAATACTATATTGAACTTAATTAATTAAAGGAAACTTAATAAATTGCATCATGGACAAATATAAACATTCGTAATTATTAACACCTCACGTTTCCTACTCTAGATATCAACTTAATTACTGAATTAATGCTAAGTTCACGGCAGCTGGAGTTGGACAATATATCTGTCTTTTTAATGCCATTTATTTCCACGATAATGCATAGGCTTTTCTTGGCTCTTGGATTGGGCAGAACCAGAGGGGCATTTTTGAATATACTGTACATTATTTACGCTATTCTGCGTAGATTGCGTTGAAATCTTTCTGAAGAGCTAGCGTCAGTGGAACTCCCAATAGTTCACATTATTTTTAGCAAAATTTGTAAATGCATAACTTTTATTAATACGATGAAGTATCTTTCCCTTGAATAAATAAACTTTTATAACGCGTCTCAGATATAAGGCGGATCTTTAGATGGATCACGCTGAAGTTGAAAGAATAAAAATAAGAAATGAAAGTAATGAACAATGAGTGTGAAATGACATTTTAAAACTAACCATCTTGTATTTTTGAAATTCATTTTCATAGTTTTCAAAAAATAGTATTGCATTAGAAAACGCTCGGAACTCCGAGTAAATGGGGAGTTGCACAAAACTTATCTGCTTAAACTGCTCAGAGACGTGCAGAATCTGCACGTAAATGTGAATGAGAAGGACAGAGAGCGGAAGAGACAGAGACAGACAGGGACAGGGTGAAGGAGGGAGGGAGAGACTGACAAAAGGGAATGGGAGGGGAAATGGAGATGAAGGGCAGAACAACGTCTGCCTGGTTTTCCTAGTCATTAATAGAATTGCTGCTGATGTAGATATCATCTAATAATAAATATATACGTTTTCCGCTCAGACGCTGCAAGATAGCTCTGATGATGATAGCTATGCTATCGAAAATATCTTAAGCTTAAATATACTATATTTGATACCGGACAACACCTTTTATTTAATTAGTTATTTATTTAGAATATTAATGTACCATTAAAAACTTGGGTAACAAAATTAGCATCAAAATTCTATACTAACTTACCTTTATGTCCTGCAACTAAAACATTTTCACTCGGAAAATCAGCCTACTCTCAACCAAGAATTAAAACCCGTCATGCTAAAGACTTGTTAGTATAATTTGCTGACATTGCTCCATAATTTGCTGACAATAATTTCAAACAGTATTGATAATTATTCAAATTCCAATTACGTATCAATTTCTTAATGTATATACAATAGATAAATTATTTCATGTATGTTAGAGGCCCCTAAATGGTCTAACCTCCAAAATGTTACTGTGAAATTGTACAATGTAAACTAAGTATGTAATTTCCATACGTACAAATTTTGTATGAAAAACAATTATGTAATTATAAAAAACCTTGAAAGACTAAATAAGTCGAACAAGGATAAATAAATTTTAAAAAAAGAATATTAATCATTGATTCATGTAGTATATGTTATTGCTTAAGTCCAAAACATCGCTAATTAGCTAATAATCTGTTTAAGTGGCATATTAGATAAAAGGTTTCCGTAAAGCTGTATAACTGAAACGGATCATTTCTGTGATAATCCTTCTACTTCGCGAATTAACCAGAAGGCGCTGGCTGAAGTAATATGATTGTCCGAGTGTGAGGAGTCCTGTTTACTTACAAGTAGTACTTTTGCATAAAATGCTTTGCGCAGATTCAAGGTCGTTCTATGAAAATTGTGAAGGACGAAGGCTGGATCCTTGTCGCCCCAATTAGGAAATACGAAACGAAGCGATAAACTGAGTTATGTAGTGAGGCTAGGTATCGTGTTAAAATGAAACGTGATAGTGCATACTTTGTCTTTAGACATTTTCTACCACTAGTCTGATTCTTGTTAATCACATAATAGCTGTTATTCCTCCTCACCCTAACGTTTTTGACCTCCCCTTAGGCACGTGATGCTGGCTAATGTGCACATCATCCGGTTCAAGTCCGAAGTAGACTTCAAAACTCTATGTACTTCACATTGAAATACGAAATACATAGAACTTTGAAGTCGAAGTCCATCGATTTTGGTTGATGTAGACATTAACTGTCTTATTCACAAATTAGATTAGGACATAACCGCAGCATATACCTAACATGTAATTAGATGTGTAACTTTCCCGCGAAGTTTAAATTCGTTCTAACCACTCTTCTGGGGTCAAATATCTTTTTCTCTAAAATATGGTTTTACTTTGTACATAAGATGCCTTCGGCATAGTAATAACTAGAGCCCGGAAGTTTGGCAAAATGCATTTTTACTTTCCCGTATACGTACGTATATAAGGAGTAATATACGAACTATAGGCAAAGTTATGTAATGCTGCGGAAAATCGATTTACAGATTTTAACGGAAATGCGCGTTTTGGGGTCCCCTGATACCGAAAAAGTGTTTTTTTCAAAACGTCCATCCGTCTGTCCGTCCGTCCGCGGCCGTCCGTCCGTGGGCGTCCGTCAGTCTGTAAACAACACTAGCACTTACACCATGTGTGCGATTTCTTCCAAAATGGATATTCCCCGGCCAATCTGCTTCCATTTGAGGCGCCGCGATTTTGAAAAACTGACTTCAATATTTGGGGTACTTTACGTGAAACCCCCGGGCAATTTCAAAATTTTCCCAAAAACAGCTCCAAATGTTTTTTTTTTTAAATTTCTTGTAAGAATAGATTAAAATATACTTTTAAAGGTGGTATAGGTCTCATTTTCACGGTTAACTCTGAACTTTCGAGAATTGCAAATGTTTGAATTCTTTTCGGCGTCTTCCTACAAGTACACAATTGAAGATAGAGATTTTTTCCTCCAAATAAAATTTGTTTCCTAAAGTGAGTTCTATAATTAAGGTCATGTACATTGTTTTGAAAATCATAGTAGTTTTGCCCAGTATTGCGTGCAATATTTGCTATTTTAAAAAATTACAAAAACAAGATTTTCTCGAAAACAGCTTCAAATATTTTCTTTAAACTTTTGGTAGGAATAGTTCTAAATGTACTCTACGAAATGACATAATCGCCATATTGCTCTATTCTTTTGTTGTTGTTTTTTCAAAATTACAACAATTAATTTTTTTGACTTGTCTCCCACGTCGGTAATATTTAGATTAGTGGTGATTTGTCCACATTATTATATTTACGAGTACATGCGTTTTAAATAATGTGAAGTAAAGTTGGTATTGTTACTATTTTACGAGTTTTGACTATAGTGAACACTTCCTTGTACTTCTGGAATTGTTTTAGTAGCTATTCATTTTGCATTTTTGCCTGTTTTAGCTTCTGATGTCTATGTTTACAATTTTGTCTTATTTTTTACCTTTTTCTGCCTTTTAGTAAGTCATTGGTTTGCTTTTATTTCTTCTAGCACCGATCTCTATCAAGTTGAATATATGCCTGCCATCCTGGTCAACACGAAGGCACGGTCGTGTTTTGTCTTTCTGAGGAAGCAGAGACTGTGTCAAAAACTTATGGGAGATAATACCATTCTAGATTTTTGATTTTTTCATTGATGCCGACAGGCTTCTTTGTTCACGAGAAATCCCATCCTACTTTTGAGTATGTATCTCCAGCCCTGTGTGTATCGTATACCCTTCGCAATGCTGGCGAATACACAAGTGCGAAGAACGGAAACTATAAGTCCGTTTTCACTGATGCTATTTCAAGATTCAAATGGAAGTCCACAATATAATTTCGAAGAAACACCGCCGTCAGTAAAACAGATTCGTATCCATCATACCGGACGGTATGTGGAATCAAGATTACAAAGAAAATAACTTTTTCTACACGTTAATTTTACAGTTAGAATAAAAATGTAAACCATTTTAATTATTAATTTTTTATAATAAGTATTTGTAAATGGGATTTTTCATTGTTTACATGCCTTATTCCACCTCTACTTTAGTTAAAATAAACGCTTTTTCATGCATATTTCAGTCAAAATAAATGGCTTTTTGTCTGTCCTATTTTTGGTAAACTAATCGTCTAAACTTTCGGGCTCTAGTAATAACAGAGTTTGATATGCTATTATTCTGGATAGTTGCGAAGAAAACCGATAGCTCTAAAGAGTATCTGGTGTGACACCACTGATCCAGCATCAATGAGTTGTAAACATGTGCGGAGACCAAGAGAGGAGTGAGCGGTGCCCATGTTGAAGAACGCGTCATGTAGCTAGTTTCTCTTAGAGGACGAAGCCGCCCTCAAGGGCCATATGTGTGATGCGTGTCTGAGAATTCATTTTCCCCCGCTTCAGGAAGAGATGCAACTTATTAAGAATTCCTGTAATTCTGGGAACGCGATGATTTGGTCGCAAAGACCGGAGTTAATTCATAACGTATTTAGAACTTTGGATGTAACATGGATTGGATGGCAACAGACTAGATGGTTTCCTGTTCAAGGCTTCTGGGGGGAAGAAGCTCCGGGAGGGAGCTAATTGGCCAAGTTGGAGGTCCCTGCTACGTTCCGCTCGATGTGCTACTAGCTTGCATTAACGCTCCCGCCCACAGCACCCTCCCCGGTAGGACGTTCTTGACGATTCAGGGCGCTTGTTCTGGCAGAGGGCGCCCAGCACGTTAGGGCGTCGCCTCCTCCGCCCTCGAGCCTCGGAGGGGCAAGTCCCGGTCAGGCGATTTCTGAGCAGGGCGCTTTTATATAATACAGAAGGTTATGAGGTATAGAATACATCGAAAGTGACAAGAGAGAGAGAACGAGCAATCAAGATATTCGAGGCTAGCTGCGATCGGTTGATTCCTCAGTTCTAGGGCACAAGAATTTATTTGAGTTTCATAAACTAATTTTGTTTCTGAAATGAGTCTTGAAATGACATCGAAACAAGGCGCACATGTCACATTAAGCGAATTCGTCAGAGGTGGCTCAGATAATCAACTGATGTCACTGCAGTGCCTCTGCCCGGGATGTCCTAAGTTCGAGTCCCGACGGCGGCAGGATTTTCGACACCAGCTAGATAGGTAGCTCATCTAAGTTGCAGACTGGACTACAAATCTAGCGACTGGCTGCACTGTAGCTATAGTTGTGTTTTTATTTCTTGGTGCGTGAGGGACTGTCTTCACGATGGAATATTTCGCGTCTTTCTCGGTTGTGCCGCCAGATGTCACATGATCGCCAGCACTGCTCGATGCGGTCGCGATCATGCGCATCTAGCGGTGCGGACCGAGAAAGACGCGAAATATTCCATCGTGAAGACAGGCCCTCACGAGCCAAGCATAGATAGTTTTCCGTGGCTTCTACGATCAACACCGGGCGGAATGCCGGAGCACTGCCTAAGTAAAGGGCCACGGACCGCGCGCGATCTTTCCTTCCTCTTCCTTGTCCCATCCTTAGCCCTTACTGACACTTACATGTAGAACACTACCGTACTTGTCGGGAGACCGGTTGAGAGCTTAGAGCTTATTCCCGCTGTGGCGGTGCCCCGTTGGAGGGAGATACCTGCTTGGGGAAATCACGCTAACACGCTAGGAGGTAGGCGCCGGATCTCACCATCCAGCGGGAGAAGTTCACCGCCCACCTCCTGGGGTAAACATGCTCTACGCTTAAGGGACTAATAACAGCGGTTGACACCCCCGGTATCACTAATCAATCAATCAATAAGTGAGATTTCATGAAGAATTTTGTTACTTTCAAACATGTAAGAACTTCCGCATCTTAGTGACTCTGCAATTCTGTGAATTTCTTAGAGGGGTTGCAGGGAATAAAGTGGAGATGATATGAAGTTCCACAGCTATGCTACCGAGAAGTGTGGAATGCCAGGCATGCCCATAATTTGAATGCGTGAATGCAATCATGAGCAAAAGAACTTGCGTGCCATATTTCTAGGGAAGAGCCTCGCCAAAAGGCGGCCTTGCCCCCTTCGTCCCCGCCACCCGGCGCGGCAGGCTGGCAACGAGCCCTGCTTTCCGTCAAGGACACATGACAATAGACAGGGCGAAGAGCATATACTGATTATCACTTAAAGAGAGCCAAATATAAAGGTCAGGCAGTAAAAAAAGGCGTTCTTATTATACTATTAAAATATTATATCACTGTAAAAGTAAATTCCATAGTCTTTGAAGCATTTGTTTCATCAGTCACCCAAAGTAACGTCTTTCCCCAAAATAAGGAATACGATTCCATAAAGATAGGTTTATTCAAGATATATAAAAGTAGGTATAAAACTCTCTAAATTAGGCTCCTTCGGAATCGAATGGTTGTCCTCAGGTCTGTAGTTGGTGAAAATCTGTTTGGAAACATATACGGATTATTTTAGATATTTTTTTTTCAATTTTTTTGAAGATGAGCATTTTGAAAAATCTCAAAATCAAATTTTAAAATCAAATTTAAAAAACTTTTTAACCCAACCCCTATTCAGTTGTATATCATATAAAAGGCCATAAAGAAAGCTACAAAATGACATCTGTTTCAGCTATCTTAATTTGGAGAGGTTCTACATCAATTTAAACATTTTCGGGAAAGCAATTTTGTAAAATTTGGCATGGCTGTATTTCACAAACGGGTGGAAATATTTTACTCAAAATTTGTGGTTTTCTTATTCTTCATTCATACTAGCCATGTGTCAAATTTCATCTGAATCTGAGATGGTGATGTAAAATGACTGTTGATTTAATATGGAATGACCCAGCTGAAATGAATAGAGGAAATGTTCCAATGAGCGATATGCTGATTAATTTCTGAAGCTCACGTTACTCAGCGAATTCCCCTCTCATTCATGTATTTTTCATTATAAAATAAATAATATTGTACAAGATAATTATCTCCTTAATAGTTGGAGCTTTGTTTCTCGTTCAAATTCTATTATATATCTGTATGATTCGCCATGAGCTGGTTCTGTCGACACAACTCTATCGTTTGTACGTAACGCCGAACTTGTAGTCTTTCTGTAATGGCGGACCTCGAACGAATGTCTTTCCCATTTCCCGTGCGCAGCTGGGTATGGCTTCTCTTTGGTTTCCGATTGGCGGAGATTTTTACTACCCTGGTCAGACCACAGTCTTTTGTTCTATTCTTTACTCATTGCTGGCTGGGAGGTCCCCTGCCGTTCCCCAGTAGATAGTTACTCAATAGTGAGCGTATCTTCGATGAATTTCTGTAAAAAGACTCCATTAAAATTATTTTACCATTATTTACTTAATTGTCCGATACCACCCTCCACGTTTCAGACATGTAAATTGTCAACGGTTTTTACTATCCCCCAATAATCATATTTTTTTTACTTTCAAACCACACAGCTTTGATAGAGTGTGTGAGTAAGAGATTGAAGTTTCGTATTCTGTATATTACGAATATTGTTAACTAACCTTCATTAAGAAATCATATTTAAAGCAAAGGTGGCCGATACCACTCGACCTTCCCCTAATAATAGAGAAGTTTGTGTAGTAAGGTAGTGTTCAAAATATTAACTGGTAGTGTGTACAGAAAAATACTACATGTAACATTTCCAGAAGTGATTAATTTATGTGGACGAGTCTCCTTTTTATGTTTTATGTACAGTAATCCTTCAACACCCGCGAATTCGCTATTCGCGAGTTCCGTACATTCGCGATTAGAGAAATGCTACTGATTTTAACATTCGCCAGTGCGCCTTTAGTCGTACTACATCTTTTTTGAAAGTGAGTACATTTCATTTCCTTTTTCAGCGTCATCTGGGAAACGAACTTGGCAGACGTCGGTGCTCAAAGTATCACTTTCTGCAAAACTTTCAAAGAAATGTCAATTCACATTTATAGAATAACACAATTGTAAAATATGTCAATTCAACTGCGCCAAATTGAAGGTAAGAAGTTTGGCCAAACGAACAGAAACGTCATTCAGTATCTGTGCAACTCTTATTATAATGCGCTCATTGTAGAGAAGCTTCGGGAAATCATCAGTGAAGAAAACATCCTCGACGGTAATGATGAAGTAACGGAAGCGAAACTTCGTCCTGGAGCAACTTCAATGTCAAAACTGTTAATGGTGTTCTAAAATCAACAAGCTCTGGTGGAACTGGCATTAGAATGGTATCCGAACATGGAAATAACTTCGAAATTTAAGAGAGAATAGAAGCAGCAACTCTTCCATAATTGGATATTAGAACGAGGAGTGTGATGAAACAAAAAAAAAATACCAAATCCTATATCCAATCACTTTCAACTTTGAAATAAGTTTCAATCATTATTTTATTTCTTCACTTGGGGTGTTAATTGAGAATATTCTGTTTATATTAGCGCTTACTCAGTTCTACTATAATTGATTTTCAGATTTTTTTCTTTTTTAAACAGTTTTTCGATATCCAGGAACCTAACCTACCTTTCTTCATTGGAAGATAGACTCAACATTCGCGGATTTAACATTCGCGAGGTTTTTTGGGAACCTTTCGAACTCTCGCGACTGTTGAGGGATTACTGTATTTCTTCTTTTGTTGAGAGCTACAGAATAATTGGAATTAAACATATAACTTTTTCAAACTCTTTGATTGTGTATTTATGTGTTTTTGAACATCCTCAGCGTTCCTAAAAGATTCCTACACCCCACTCCCAAAAGATATTTAGTTATTATCTCCAAATTTATTATTTAAGAACTATTATTAACATTGAGGGTCGATTTCAATTGCAGCCCAACGAGGCTCTCGATAAACGAATTTTTAAACGAATTAAAATTGAAATCCGATTTCAATGCAGGTAATAGGAAAAGTGGAATTAACTCAGACCATAGAATGTTAAGAATAAAAATATTGAAGCAAAAAGGGAAGCGAAGAAAACACATAAGCGTCATCTTTTGAAAGATTCAGACCTGGACTATATTGTATTTAAATATGCATTATGAAACCGACTAACAGAACTGCAACTACAAGAATACTCGGCACTGGAAAAAAGTATTATAGATGCAGGAAGGAAAGCAATGTGCACAAAGAAAGCAAGAAGAAAAACAAGCTAAGCGAAGAAACTCTGAAATTCCTAGACGAAAGAGCGATTCTCAGAAAAGAATGTTTAAATCAGATGTTAAAAGAGAAAATATCATGAAATAAAAGTGAACTAAAATCACATTACAATATATCTCAGAGACTATCAGAACAAAGTAATAAATGAAGTAATTCAATCATCTAAATCCATATAGAAAATACGAAAAGAATAAAAAGACGGGAAATTTTAGATGTTAGATGTTAAACATTCAAACGGAAACAGAACATATAAGAGACAAGACATTACATGAAGCAAAGAAATTCTATGAAGATATATATTCGAGTAAGTAGACAAATTATAACGAAACTTTAAAAAAATACTTGGAAATAAACTACGAAGAAAAGATTCCCCCTATCATTCCCAGTGAGACAAGATCCACGATAGAAGACATGGAAACAGGAATGACTTCCGGTGAAGACGCTATTTTAAGCGAAATGCTCAAACAGGGCGTTAAAGAATTAACAAAACCACTAATGGAAATATTTAATAGAATTTTTGAAGAAGACGAAATACCAGATCAATGAATAGTTACCATTATTATACTGATACATAAAAAAGGCTCTAGAGACAAGTTGAATAACTACAGACCAGCGTAGCCAAACGTCCCGCTTTTGGCGTCCCGCTCTTTGAGACTAAAAGTGAATGAACCGCGCGGTACAGCCCAAATCACGCCTTTGTAAAATCTTTCGATTTAAATTGCCCAATGCAAAAAAATACAACAAAAAAAGAAAACAAGAAAAAAGCACACGAAAGACAGTAGCGGGTGAATCAGACGTCGCATAATGCAATGGGATGAGTCGGATCGTCGACTGAGTAGGTCTGCGATTGCATCAGTGATCGTGAGTTAGCGCTGTCGACGCCATTGCACGTCGCAAAGCGCTTTCATTTTTTAATGAGATTTTCTGTCCTGGTTTCGGACATTGGATATGCCAAGCACCATACTTGGGGAGTAAGTTGCACTTTACTTTTGTGCTGCTATTCCTTCATGCTTTGTTTAAAGATGAGTAAAGGAGATAATAGTTCTTCGAACAGATTGGATTTGTCGGCGCGAGACACACCCATTAAGAAAATTAAACAAGGAAAACGTCGGTTAACAAAACACAACATTAAATGGGAACGTGATTATAACTAGCTGTGCGAGGTAAAGTCAAATGAGTATAGTGTGGTCGAGTGTGTCAGAAAGAGTGGAATGTTTCTCATTGTGGACTAAATGATACCGTAAAGCACTCGAAACAAGCTCACATGAAGATCGCGAGGTCTCACGCTGCAAAACTCTGCAGTCAGCTATGTTTTTCTTCTAATTACGAAAATACCTATAAAATATCAGTCGCTAAAATTTGATAACCTACTGACTACGTTGTTTGTGATTGAAATCTGTGTAAATGTATCTGTTTCAATTCTTATAATTAAAATATTACTTATTATTAGTTGTTTATTTTGTTCCCCTTTTTCCAAACAAATCACTCTTTTTTTTACTAAAATTTGTTACAAACCACATATTGGACGAAAAGTTCTGGCAACGCTGCTACAGATCTGTTAGCTTTGTCTCAAACATACAAAATATTTTCCAAAATTCTAACCAGAAGAATCACTATAATTTTAGACGACCACCAGCCAGCAGAACAAGCCGGATTTAGATCACGATTCTCGACAATAGATCACATACACACCATCAATGAACAGACAAAGTCAAAGAATTCAATATAAAGATGTACATCCCCTTCGTCGACTACAGCAAAGCATTCCATTCAGTTGAACACTATTATGTCCTTGAAGCACTACAGCGTCAAGGAATTCAAATCAAGTATATTAAAATTTTAACTAAAATGCGCAATAACAACTGCTCAAAACTATGACAGAACAACTGGGAGAAAAATTTAGAATATTGTGACGTATTGGAGTGAATGACACAGACACTGCGTTGAAGATAACAATATTTACATTTATTTACTAGAACTTAACAATTGAAGAAATTTTAACACATACTATTTAAACCCCCGCAACCTTTCTCTTCCATTTAGCCGCGAAAACCCTGTGACCATCCCTAGGCCTTTGCGTATGATGTTTCCTGGAGCAGTCACATCCTGTCGGTCGCCCCTTTATTTTTAGCTTAGGTGCGCCCTTTCACTACAGCTTCCGGCTCAGGTATGCCGCTTGCTTGGAAACGTTGCCACAACGTCACAATATCAAGAAGAGTTAAACAGGGAGATCCTATGTCACCAACATTGTTTTCTACGGTTTTGGAAAAAGTGTTCCGGAATTTAAATTTGGGAAATAAATTTGGGATCAAAATCAATGGAAGGAACCTGTCACACCTGCGTTTTGTGGATGACAGTTTTATTTGCGAAATCAGCCAAGAAACTTGAGACAATATTGAGAGACTTATGCAATCACAGCAAAACAGCGGTCCTATCTATAAACACTAGTAAAACTAGTATGTTGATAACGAATCACGAAGAGATAGAAGTAAATGCCAAAGGGAAAATATGACATATGTAAATAAATATATTTATCTGGGACAGACAATCTCTTTTCACAACAGAACTGATGAAGAAATTGAAAGACGAATTGCTTTGGCATGGAATAAATTTTGGACATTTATACTTCTAGACAAAACTCAAAAAATTGAGACGAAAAAACTATATTGGATACTTGTGTTATACCAGTATTGCTGTACGGACCTCAAACCCGGGCACTGACAGAGAAACAAAGAAAGAAGATTACTGCCAAAGAAGGCTGAAAAGAAAAGTGCTACATATACAGATCCAACAAAAGATAAGAAGCGAAACAACAAGAAAAATTACCGTAATAACTATTGGAAAAAGTGGGTAATAAATGAGCAGAAGTTCAAGTGAAATAGGACTGAATATATGCTAATAAAATAAGTTAAATTTCAAAAGACTAAACAAATAATAATGTAGGCTTGTATAGTTTAATGATTTTAAGGATTATTGATAATGATAACTCGTATGTAAAAATTATTGGTGTTAACTCATAGCTAACGCAAGTTCAACAATTTTGATTTTTGACGATTTTGAAGTTTAACAGATACTACCAACTCATAACATCAGAAGTGGCTGCTCCTATGGTTACTCAGAAGCTATCCCTGACATTTAGGAGACCTTCGCCCGAAAGGGATTGTGCAGGCTTAATTTATTTTAATACGATGGGAAAAAATCCATCCTCCTTCTCTTAATGACATTTAATGTTGGCATGATTTTGTTGTGGGTATTTATTACTCAAATGTTTCTAAAGCAATTGTTTTAAATGGGTAGGCAAAAATGTTTACGTGTGCATATTTTCGAAAATGTTTTTTCAAAGTTTGTCAAATTTCGTTGATTTTTTCATCAGAGACACATAAGACGAAATGTTTGCGTTTCCCTATTGGTTGTAGGATGACCAAACGAAAGTTTTGCCTGGGCAAACCTGGAAAAATAAAATTCCCCCCGGGAAGGTAAGTTTTTCAAAATTTTAAAAAGTTTTCGACCAGCGCGATTTTTGGTCCAAATGCTTTTCGCTTCAATTTTTTGTGAAGGTGAAGAAAACATTTTTGGAGGGGCAAAGCTGGGCAAACAATGAACAATCGACTTGATAAATTTCGACAAAATACCTTGAATTTTCCGACATTGTTTGACCCGACAGTTTTTCGCGTGTTTTTTGTGGGTGGGCAAAGGAAAATTTTGGGAAAACCTGGACAAACGATGTATCACGTTTTGTTTAAATCATTGAGTTTTTCCAGCGAACTTCACGAAGGTATCATTTTATAATTAGAGTTGACATCCGAAAATTCTATTCAGTGTAAAATATTATGTTTTTGACACTGTACGGAATTTTTTTTACAAACCTTAGAGGAATATCAGTATGCAAAAAGAATAGTAAAACGTCATATTATTATCCCAAAATTTGTATTCAAAGTTTAGTGGTCCTGAATAGTAAGCGGAAAGCATTCGGCATTTCTGCTCTGTTCCTGGACCGTATGCAAACAACACGAAATGGCTGCTCTTGTCCTGCCTCTCGTATTGCTGGTGTGTGATTAGTCCAAATACGCAAACCTCCCTTTGACCTGACTCATATCCTGTTTGTCAGTGAGTTTCCATTAGTGCATGCTCAAATGTAAAGTCAAAAGAGTGCGATATTGTGAATTACGGATTACGTACGGAAGTCTGGTTTTCTGTCATACAACGCAGAAACCCTCCGTGAGTGTCAGTGGCAAAATAGAGAGCAATAGGCAGATGAAAAATGAAAATTGTGGATGTGTTTTTATCAATATTTTGTTGTAACACCTTTAAGGCTGTAAGTAATTCAATGGATATAGTTTTAAAACTATTATGTTCTCTCACAAAAATCATGAAAATGGTCTCGAGTTTGAATGTAGAAAAAAATTGAGCATAAAATTTTGCTTTCAAAATTATGTATGAATTTTTTATATGGATTTTGTGGCGTTGGAATAGATATATCTTCGCACATCAAACAACATTCTCAGAGAGTAGCAAAATCGTATGGAAGGGAGGAACATTATTGTCTCATCAGTTGGGTTCATTGCCAAGTTATCACAGGGTTCTTCAGTGTTTGTTGATTTTAGGTCCTGCTCTCTTCAACCCAAATGTCGACTTTGATTCCATAGGAAAGAAAAATTCTCTTCACTGATGATGCAAATATTCTTTTCAAAAAATAAACAAAAAATGTACAATTTGGTGTTAGTGATTGGGGTTAATGGTTTTCGAAAGTGGTTGGGCTTCCTAGGTTTTGTAATAACAAATTAACAGTAAACGAAGGGAAAGCAGTTTTAATGCAGTTTTATATTTCAAGTAAACAACTATGTACTCCACCAAAAGTGAACGACAAACAATTGGTTGACAATAATATAACAAACTTTTTGGTTATCTTAATTCAGTCAAATCTCAAAAGGAGCATCTATTTAAACGAACAGAACACACAATTCATTATGTTACGCATGCAAACTTCATTCAGATTCAGTTTTCATACAGCTCGTTGTGTATATCTTGTGAATGTAGCATATTCTAGCCAGAGATATGACCCGATATTGTACGGAAACACATCTTTTAGCTCCCAGACTTCTAGAATAAAGCAAAGTGTTGTTCAAATAATGAGCAAATCCCCCAAATCATACCTGCAACTCTCTTTATTAAGTTAGAAATAATGCCATTGATTTTTTAGTATATTTACAAACCAGATGCTTTAGTCAAAATTGACTCACTCAAAGGTGAGAAAATATTTTGATTCATCACAGATATCTAAGATTGTAAAACAAGACATACGAATTATATTCATCAGGTATCAACTCACTACAATAAATTAACATGCATGTACATTATTTTACAACACATTACCAGATAATTCTAACAATGAAAATCATTACCCAAGCTTACGCAATGTAAAATATTTTCTACCGGTAATAACTACTACAATCAACCTCTGAGTCAAACACTGCCTCTTGATCAGGTTTTTCGCTGTTTCTCTTTATTCTTTGAGCAAATGCCTTTCTTTTCTCCCTTTCTTTTCTAGTGCACAGTGAAAGTAAATTCACTATTTTTGAAGGTTTTCTTGAGTTTTCATTTTGCTAGAAGCGGGAGGAATAAGTGATTTGATTGTTTTATCAACATCACCATCAAATCAAATCTGAATCTCGTATGCCTATACAACAAGTTTCTGTTACACAGGCGCCTTTACTTATTACCGATTTTCATAACAATGCTCGTTGCTATCTTAATTCATAGCTGTATTCTGTATACTAAAAGAGAGGGTGTCGGTATTCCGGAGCTAGAGGAAACGTGCACAGATAACATCCCTCAACGTTTGTACGGTACATACAGTTAATAGTGTTCCTTACGGCAAACAAATAAATAAATAAAAAGATAATGACGAAAGGTTAGTTTCAGGCTTCCTAGTAAATTGTGTGAAAGATCTTAAGCAGGACGCGTGGTCAGAAATATAGAGTTGGTAACAGAAAATCATTAGAACCACCATGGATGATGTCGGATAAAATTTGTCTACCTGTTTTGACGAAGGCTAAATTGTCTAAACATCAATATGATATCATTAGGCCCAGTTCTCAGAAAACAATTACTCTTTATTTCACAGAACCTGATGCAAAATCTGGGAATTGGGCTAGACTAACTAGTGGTGCTTCAAAAGCACATACTTTCTCGCATTATTTGTAACTTTTTTAAATTTTAATATATATTTTATTTTTCAATTTGTTTGTACACAAACATTTGACAAAATTGCATATTATTTGTAACTGTTCGCATTATTTGCACCACATTGCAGAGACAAACAAAGATATTTGCACAGATAGATTGAACTTTCAGAATTGAAGGCCAATAAATCGCATTATCTCTTTACAATCCATGTCGCTATCAATGAACTTGTCAACTTCCCATCGCTGCGTAGTATGGCAACGCCACATAAGATATTAATATCACATTATTGTAATAAACACCCGTAAAAAATTATAGAACAAACATTTTCTTTCATGTTACATTTAAATAGTATTTTTAAGATATAAAACCTAATGGGGCTAATTTCAATTAACTCGATGACACTCGAACAACAAACTCTCTTTTCATCTGTATTCAGAATTCAACATGCTTATGCGTTAGATTATAGGGATCTCAGAATTTAGGAAACCATTCACAGAATACATTTTCCCCTTTGTACGTCACTCACGGTTTTTTGAGTATTTTTTATATTAAATAATAAAACAAACAAAAAAATCGTAATAGTTCATTGCCCATGGCCAACAGAGAGAAGAATTCAAAAGAAATTCACATTGACTGCTCGTCAAACGAAGCGTGGAACATTCGAATATGCAATTTTTAAAATTGCAAAATTACGCTAAAGTACCCATCTTTAAACAACTGTACATGCCCTGTTTTATAGAACTGATTTTTTAGAACAGATTTTATGTATTGAAAAATATCTATCATCAATATTGTACTTTTGCAATGTTGTTTGTTTGTAATTTTCGAAAATAAAGATAGTGCGTCGAAAACGAAACCAGTATAATTTTCTTTACCAGTCTTTGGTATATTTAAAAAGTGTAAATAAAAAGTTTTGAGCCTTTTTTGAGAAAATAATTGTTTAAAATGGTTTAAAGAGCGCCTATGTTTTTATTTATTTATTTATTTATTTACGTCAAAAAACAGTTAAAAACTGCGTATGACGAGCTATGGGGAGAAGTTTCCACGCAAAATTACGTGAAAAATATTCAAATGTTCAAAAGATTTTACGGTGAAGTGGGGCAAGTGTGTTTTCAGGGCAAATGCGTTAGTCGGCTGTACTTCTTTGTGTTATTTCGTTACATCCACAGCCATTTTAGAATATGGTGCGAACTACATGCCTATCCACGCTAGGTACCCAGAACGCTTTGGTTCAAGAGATAACATCACTGGGAGATTTCATAGTAACATGTGGTGTTTCGATTCTACAGTCAAATTGACGGTGTCTGACGGTTTTGTTGTAGTACTATATGTACACAATTGAAAAAATCATTTTATCTTTTGATTTGAGTAAGTAAAGCTATATGACGCACTTCCCTCAGAAAAAATTCAACAATGAATAAGTGCATTATAAAAACGAGGGAAAGTGCGTGATAATCTGCACTTGCCCCATGTTTCTATTTAAAATAAGAAGAAACTTAGGTAAATGGTATTTCGATTATATTTTTTGTTCGTTTAAACAAAATAATCCTGAAAAACAGAGTGCTAATATATTTCTCTACTACGTTGCTTAAGAATTGCAATACGATAAGGGAGACCCTCGAATTAAATTTATGAGGAAGAATTCATCCTCAAGCGGATCTACTTCATTTAGATTTCCCGAAAGAGAAGACATCAGTACAGTAGAGATTTTTCTCTATTTAACTTTATTTAATAAAAAAGCTACGTTTGCATTAATACAAATTGGCCATTTTTTCGCGCAGCATTACATAACTTTCCCTATACTACGTATATCACTCCGTGTATACGTACATATACGGGAAAGTAAAAGGAGTTTATAATTTTGTTTTTCATTTTTATCTTTTGACCTTTTTATCCAGATGTGTACTTGATGCGATGCAAAACTATAACTCAGCGATTTTTTTACCGGTTTGAAAATTTACAGACTAAAAATGATCGCTTGCAGCTGCACTTTTTGCACTTTCCCGTCGAATAATTAACTCGCAGCAAAGGAATTCGCAATGTGGTGACGCACATACCCCGGTTTGGTGGGGCAAGTGCGTAAATCGGACTTGAAACACTTTTCCCATCAAACTGATATCAGAAAACACATCTGTACCATTTAAAAGAATATAGTTTATGGAACGCAATACAATACAAAATAATAATCCATTATTAATAGCTGATTTTTTATGTCAGGTTGATGATGAACTTTGCACACCATATGATGCACTTGCCCCACTTCAACTTACATGATCTTATTTCAAAATCTGTCTTTAATGAACACATTCCATTACGAAAAAATCTCTATCTTCAATATTTTAGTAGTAGGAACGCGCCAAATAAGTTTTGAACTTTTGCAATTTTTGACAAATCGGGGATTTCAACTAAAACCAGACCTACACCATTCTGTTAAGCGTATATTACGCCATCTGACAACAAAATTTAATCAAAAATGTGGGTCCCTGGGGCTTAATGTAAAGTACCCCCAAAATTAAAATATCAATTTCAAATTTAACATCAGTCAGATTGATTGGGAAATATCAGTTTTGGAGAAAATCGAACTGTTTAGCCGCTAGCGGTTTTCGCAGACGGGCGGATAGAAGTTTTGCCGTCAATCAATTTTTCGATATTAAGGACCCACAAAACATGGATGCGGCCTACGCTACGTGTTAGAGTTACATTTCTTTCTGTATTAATTTATCGTCATAACGATGAGAAATATTCCAAATTATAGGAACTATCTGAATTAATGCCAGAAATGAGGCCCATTTGCCCCACCGCGAAAGGGGGGGGGCTGCGCTGTTGCGGTTAATGCACTTAAAGTGTAGTCGGCCTCATATGTGCCGCCATCTCCTGACATATCCCAGAGAGCTCACATAGTGATCACACTGCGTTAACGCGGAGTGCGCCAAAAGACGAGCCCACAGCACAACACCTAACTAGAAACACCGTGAAAACATTGGTACTTTTGAAAATTTGTCACAAATTAGATAACATAATTTTACCAAAGTGGTTGGCAGTAGAGTAATGGCAACACTAATAGCCACTTCGTTAGCAGCGTGCCGCTTCAAGACCAAAATTTGAATAAAGAGAATTAAAAGCTTACTGCTTCAAACTTGCAGGACGTGGAGCATATTCCTTCACGTGGTGAGGATTAAAACGAAAGTAATTTGTTTATTTTCCCTTCCTTTATATTCAAGAATAAACATGATCTTATTAATACTGACCTTTCTATAAAATATGCCCTTTTCTAAATTAGATATGTTCAGGGGGAAAATATTGATTGGCCAGTCTAGTTCCTGGAAACAACTGAAGCTAATCGAGGATTGGAAATAAGTTTATAAACTTGTGGTTCTAGAACACCACATACTTTCTCACGCAACGGCTACACAATATTATAATGCAATATGAATCAGCAAAAGGGTTTCCAACCAGCAAAATTTTTATTCCAGGCTGGGATTCGAAGTAAGGTTCTTATATTTGACACACCATTCACGTTGCCCGTCCGTAATTCGCCACACAGTTAAAGTGAACTTTCTAAGTGTATTAAAATCAATGATTTTGTGATTTTTTAAAGTTCAAAGATTTTTATTGGCATTATTTCAATATCTAGTTTGAAAGAACATATTTCACTAAGGAAAAAATGTTTATCATCAATATAATAGTTTTGCTGTGTTACGGTTCTGCAATTGTCGGAAATACAGAGATTTCATGATAAGCGCTGCGTCATTTTTATATGTTTACTTTGCCTTATACTTTTAAAAATTCCTACACGAATATTCAAATAACTAATTTAATTCAATAGTTCACTTAATTCAAATAACTCAATTCAATTAATTCAGTTTAATTCAAATAACTAATTTTCTAGAACAGATTTCAATAAAGAAAAATTATTTGTCATCAATATTGCAGTTTCGTAATTAAAACTGTTTGCAATTTTAGAAAATGCACTGCTACATTCACGAAGTGTGGGCCGTGAGAAATCGTTTGAGTCGTTTTGAGAAACTATTATTGTTTTTGAAAATTGACATTTCTTCAAGCAACATTTTCGGGAAACCTATACGTATTTTTAGAAAATTATATATGACCTTATTTAAACAAATATTGTTTTTAAAACAGATTTAGTTAAGGAAGGAATCCAATCCAATATTGTAGTTTTGCAATTTCATTTTCCACATTTAGAAGATACAGAGATTTCACCAAAATTGGAATGTACGGCATTTTTTAAGCCAACTTTGCTCTGTTCGAGAACAACTTTTATATAAAAAATTGAATCCGGTTTTGAAAAACTAAATGTTTAAAAATTATACATTTTCACGCAAAACGACAAGAAAACCATTCATATTTTGGAAAAAATTTACGTAACCCGATTTAAAGATGTTTTTGAGGAGCTTTGAGGAGCAAATTTTACACAGAAAATGTTTCTTCAATATTGTATTTGCGGGAAAAAATTATGAACTTTTACAATTTTCAAAAATTTAGATAGTTCAAAGAAAATGAGACGCGTGTTATTTTTAACCACACTCTGCTCTATCCGAGAAAAAAATAATTCAAAAATTTAGAGCCATTTTTTAGAAAATTTTGAAAATGTTGAGGCTTTGTGCCAAATGTCCCCAAAATTAAAATATATTTTCCGTAATCGCAGGGTTTCGCATTAGGTCAGGTTAACTACAAACGCAGGTTTTGCGGTAAACCAGTTTTTCGGCATCAAGGATCCGCAGAGCGTGGATTCTCAACACAACGTATTAGAGGAAGTAATTTACTTAAATAATTCGAAGACTGCAAATATTTGAAAATTATTCTTTATAATGATAATAAACTTGAGGAAAAGAGAACGAAATTGTACAGATGTTCTCTTTATAAGTCAATGTGATAAAATCATATAGGTTACTGGAAGTGCTATTTCTCTATTACATTGCAGAGCAAAAAGGTCACTACAAGACACCAGGCATCACGTGGCGATCGGAAGTCTTCACAGTCTATGAGAAAGACAATCTAGTTTTCCTTGACTAGTAATGAAACTAAACTATCTTTACTATCGTCATTTGATGTGCATGGGTTTTATTTACTATTACATCAATTGCTCTCTACATTACCGTACTGCGTTGGATTAGAATGTTTTCTCCATTAGTCGGTCAAAGTACGCCAGAGGAACGTCAGATCGTTTGTATCTCTCACTATCATTTATTTCCTAGGGGTTTGTCCATTCTCCGGATGCATCACTGATATTCGGAATGCGTCCTAGTCACAGGAGCAGTGCGACAGCACAAATATACTCGAAACCTCGAAACATAATCAAATGCATTCCGTATTTACTCCAGAGAGAGAGAATAGATTTCCATACATAATGAACTGCTTAATGAAGTTTCAGTGTCGCTGCGCTTCCTGTAGCACATAATACCTACGTTACGTTGCATTTCAAATTAGAGACCGGTGCAAATTCTCTGCCCTTTCGTAACATTAGGCGATAGTTAGACCCAAGCATAGATTGCTGGAAACTATGCCTGGTATTATCGCTCATACTCGATGCAGATTAACTTCTGAAATCTTTCACAGGAGAACAAATGCAAATAGTTACAGAGTTCGTTTACATTAACTTAAAAAGAGCTGTATTTACCATCTGCAATCATAGATGCACAAATGCAAACTTTTAAACATAAAATTCGTTGACAACATGGAATTATATGGAACAACAAATTAAAATTTTCCGTAAAATATGGAAAATAAGATATATCCAATGATCAACTGGGAAAGTCCTCCTTTCACAAGATAGGAAAAAACTAATTTTGTCACAATGGCGAATATCATTGGATTTGTCCCCTCGAAATATTTCAGAAATAACTGCAGGCCCTTCTCTTTAATATATTTCATGCCAAAGGCAAAATCCGGAAAAGATGGTGGAAAATACTTCTAAGTAGATTTTCAAATTTCATAGGCAATATGAATTCTACTTCTTAAAATTTCTTTTCCAGAATATTTAGAATCTTAATATCATTTTTACGTCCTCACCTAAAATGTAACTAATCAGTAATTGTAATGTTGAAAAGGAAAGTGAAGATTTGTCGCCAGGAAAACTTGTAATGTGGGAACCTGATATCGAATCTTGTAGTGCCGTAACAACACATATTTTATCGCATTATTTCTAACGTTTGCAGTTTCCTAAAATTCAAAGAATTCAAGAAAATTGAACCTTGGTCTTTTTTATAGGTGTACGAAAATAGCCTATTCGAGAAGAAAATCAAGAAAAAAACTGAACCACTTTTCAAAAATCTCACTCGATTTAGAAAATAAAAAATCCAAGGCAAAGGCCATATTTTATTTTCTGAAAGAAGTCGCTTTAAGCATGGATCGGAATAAAGCACCTTTTAAAATAAGTTTTTGATACATTAATCAAAAACTTTTGACGTTATTGATCATAATACTTTACATTCAAAATTCTCTTTGTACAGAAACCGTTGAATTGCTCTAGATTGATTACTTTAAACAACGACCTCAGAGAATGGAAGCACCGTCCTGGAATAATGGTGGGACAAACTTGACTCACCTTTTCGATTGCACATGGGATACTTCAGGGTTCCGTTTTGGGCCACGTTCTTATCCTTGAGGACGTGAACGATTTGCCCTTGATCATTCGAAACGAGTGAACAGTTTGCTTTGCGGATAATACGAATATTCTTTGCAAAAAAGAAACAGCAAATAGTACAATATATCAGATATTTCAAATTGGTTTCGTTTTAACAAATAAATATTAAACCAAGGAAAACAGTTTTAAACTGCGTTCCAATTCCAATAAACAATTGTATACTCCATTGAATACTCCAGGCAGTGGTTGTAAAGAGACAACGCGATAGGTTTCGATATGAAGACATCAGAGGAGGATGAAGCGGTCAGAGAAGCACCTCCCCGCAAAGCGCTTTTCGTCCGTCAAAACCCCACTCGAGCTGGCCGGCGCCCCTGACACGATCCCGCACCGAGGCTTCGCGGAAGCTCTTCCACTCCATGCAGCTACTGCTCCGCTCCCGAGCTCTTTCAGGCACCCCCCTCCTCTGCCAATCCCACTACACCCTCACCCTGTCCTAGAGAGCCAAGCGGTCAACGCCCATTCGCCAAGAGCCTTTCAAACGGATTTCGCCTCTAGTCAAATAGTGATGGAATGAAACATTGCTTGGCGCAAGGAACACGGCTCTATAAAGGTTTAACAGGGTATTCGTTTGCTATGTTAAGGAATTCGTGGGGAGAGTTTTTCTAAGAAAACGTAGATATGATTAACTTCTTATCAAGAGGGTTCGTGTTTCATAAGAGTACATGTGCCTTCTGAACGTTGTTCGTCATTAGAGATGAACAGTAACCGAGAAAAAATCAGAAAAATCACTGAACGCACGATGGTATCAAAAGCAACACTCAATACGGAATGGTGTCTTGTTAACATTAAAAATGTATTCAAAACAGCGGAATTTTTTCTTTCTCGTCTTGCGACAATAAGCAATAACCTCACAATAGAAATGAGTTTTTTTAAACAACCTTTCTCCAAAAAGTGAAAATACCAAAATTGTTGCTAGAGCTCAATAGCCGCCATTTGCTGACAGTGTTGTTGTGAACAAAATCAGACTCTGTCCGTAGTTATTAAATCCGAAAGTTTGAGTGATTCTCATAAAAGAACCGTAGTTCAGAGTCTTTTTCAGTAAAAATAACCACAATCCTTTAAATGTAAGTTTTCTCCGTGATTATTTCTCAAGCATAGCTATCCCAATATGCATTTCAAATTGATAAAGCGCAATAACTTCTTGCATTATTCCTTCAAATATTGTAATATTTTGCCCCGAATAAATAGTTTGTATATACAAATTTCCCAATTTTTAAAAAAAAACACCATAGTCCATACAGACCCCACGTTTTTACGCTTTTTACGCTACTCCTGAAATATTGTGTTTTTGGACTATGGTTGTTTAAAAAAACTTCAAATATTCCCTCGAAGAGAAATCTCTGTCTCATGGACACACTCTTCGAAACGGCGGATAGCGCTAGATGAGATAGGACAAAAGCTGTGTCGATTCACGTACGAAGTGGGACGCTTGCAGGAGAGCCCATCTGGTGCGTCTGCGAGTTCTGACGCCTCTGTCAAAGCAACTCGTCTGATCCTAGTGGTTAAGTGCCTTTTTTGAAAAAGGGTGCGAAAACAACACGATAGACTGCTCTTTAGTTCTGCAATAGTAAATTTGCCTCTTACTATGATGCTTGACATAGTCGAACAAAATGTAGCACCAGCCACCACTCACTCATATGATTGCTAAGTCATTAGAATGAATGAAAGATTCCGCCACTTTCATTCGGGTTGCGACAACAGCAAAAGCTACACGAGGTTAGTGAATAACATTTTTGAGGTGACGGACACGCATGACCATTTAAACACTTAGAATGGCAAACCATGAGCCCTAGGCATTCTCATTTACGCTTAGCAAGCAAACCGTTATAAGCGCCCTAGCGTGATATCTTAGGGATTATCTTCATGTCACAATTATAGTCGTCGCATTACTAAAAACGTCGCTCTGTTCGTGGCTGGAAGACACAGTATTCGCAGACGTTAAATGAAAAGGTTCCGTTGCGTTGTCTGCAAGAAAAGTGAACATCTACAAGTAGTATACGAAGATTCAATATTTTTTGTTACCCCTTTGCTTTTGTAGTCTGTGTTTCGCCACACTTGTTTCTTAGTGTTCATTTTATATACGATCTAGCTGTCTCAATTTTTACACCGAACGCAATAGCCAAATTTTGAGTAGCCTATTTTTCAATTCTTATATTTCTTTCTGCGTTCCATGATGACCCGGGAAATCTGATTCTTCCTCCAAATCCTTCTCTTTGGATGGGTCTCGCGATGAAGAGAGCGAACAGTTGTAGTACTCCGTCATCGATACGATTCGGGATGAAATAATCAGGATATTGCAATCCTCTGAACTCAAGTTTGTGCAAGGAAATTATAGCTTTTTGAACCTGGTCTTCTAAGGGACTATTTAAGTAAAACGTCGTAAGGTTACCTAGGAGATGTTGCGATTGTTAACCGGTCGAGTCCTCAAAAGACTTTTAGAGAACGCGTGTCATCATGGAGATTTGTAATATCAAAGTATAAATTGAAAACACGAGAAAATATATGTTACATGAACTGGAAATATTCTTACATCTTCGTTACTGGACTTCCGTGTTGTCATGGCATCGTTTACCAACCGCTTATGAAAGGTGACGTTTGTACAGTGCTGATGAAATTATTCTCAGCACTGTTCTCCTCTCCGCGTATCATCATTTCGTACAAAATGTGTTTGAAATTGAATACATTTTCATTCCTGACGATGTGCTTAGGAAGCAGAAGAAGCCAGCTCCCATTTAAAGCTGTCTAAATCCCAGCTCCTATTTAAAGCTGTCTAAATCGAAAAGTATGTATGAGAAAACCTACAATAATTTTTGTAATTGGCGGAGAAATGTTCATGGAGTTAAGTAAAATGTAATGTTCGTGGTAGCTAAGATATTGTTAAAAATGAATATTACTTTCCCTTCTCACGCTCAGTGTAGTCTCTAATTCTATACAAACCTTTATGCAGCAGAAAGGAGTATTTATTTATTTATTTAAACATTTGTCGCGTCCCCCAACCCGTTGTGGGGCGTTGAGCGGTTGGAGTAATCCTCCGTTACATCAATTATTTAATTTTTGGAGTAACCTTCCGTTACTACAATGTCGGTAGCCCGTATGTCGTCGTCTAAAGAACTGCCAGGTAGCATCTCCGCGCACGCGCCTCTCTCTTGTGCGCCCCTGCGTCATTACCCCAACGGCCAGAATTGGGAAGGAATTAGTATTGAGGTAGGGTTTAAAATACTTCACAGGGATTGAACTTGTGAAGCTATCAAACTGGTTTTGTTGGGACAAATTTCACATGAGATCGACGGGAACCGAACCCCGGCCTCCTTGGGGAAAGGCAAGCGACTTCGCTCTTGAGCCACCAGACGACCGTATTACTCGGCACTAAAACTTGTGTGTCGGTTCTGTTCGCACAAGCAAGCTTAACTATACAAATGCATATTGTATATGTAAGTTATTGTACATTTTTATTCTGTATGTATTTTATTTCAACGGCATTCATGCGAGTGCACGTTCTCAGCGCCCCAGTTCCTGGAACTTCAACACAGCCGCGCTCTGCCGGCCGTTCTCAGAACTCCCGCCCCCCAGCGGCACTTTCAGACAATAACAGCAATTGTTCCAACGCACTATCATATCCTTTACGAACTTTATCATGCAAAATGCATGTAAATTCGTAATATTTAATAACATGCATTTTGATGTAATGTACTTCAATTAACAACGCGAAATCCAACATTGTCACAATATTACGTGACTTCTGATTGGCCATCCCTAACCCTTCAGGTAAATTTACTCTGCTCTCAAAAATTGTTATACGCTATTATCAACGTTAAACCTACATTAAAGCATTCTATCTCCATTCAGTGCAAAAGTTGTCAAAGGTTTGGTCACTCGCAAGCTAATTGTCTCCTAACAACTTGATGTGTCAAATGAAATGCTAATCGGCATTATTCTTTACGTAAAAAAACAAACGAAACCCCTCCTTCCTCTGTAAATTGCAAAGAATCAGAATGTTATAGAGGCTGTTCAATGTTTCAAAAAGCTTTACAGAATAAATCCCTCATTGGTACTACATATTCCAATATTTCGTCGACACATACCTCCCCTCACACCTTTTCACATACTACTACTTCTTCCACTCCTAATACAAATAATTCACATGAATTTCTACGTTTACCACCAAAATCATCTTGAAATAATACATTTAACATTCATAATACAAGTGACCAAAACCCATTTAACAATCTTTTAACTCAACTAAATATTCCCCAACCAATTACATCTATCATGCAGCACGTTATTACGTGCCCTAATACCATAAATTCAAAACTTCATTCAATCTACATTATCACACAACTTTCATAAATAATAACTTAAATAATATAAACATACTAAACTGAAATGCAAATGGAGTTAAACGGTAATGAAACATTTGATGCCGTTTGCAAAGAAAGCTCATAAGAATGGCGCAGGTCTTAAATTCGCCGAATTTCTGCATTTTCGAAATAAGCAAAACAAAGTATGACATTTTTTTTAAGAATATTTTTTTAATAATGACACCAACTTTTTCTTTAAATTTTTTGTCAAAAAGTATATATGCGAGAATTTACAAAATATGCGGGAAAATGTGTACTGTTCTAACATTACTAATTTCTTTTACTTCAGGATTAGCCATTGATGTCCCTACAGGGCAGGAATGATAGCAGCGCTCTGACGTGTACCTTTCTTGCACTTTTTCGTGCGTTCACAAAGCCATACAAATGTACACGAGCAAGTTGGCCAATGTCAGATTGCGGCAGGAGGAAGTGATGCAATCACTTAATCAGTGGTTTCTATAATGAATCGTATGAACCGATGAGGTAACTAGGTGGGTAACAACAGCATACACTTTCTCGCATATGTGTTGCATCCCGTTGCTCTTGTCGCAAATTCTGAGAGTTCACGAAAATGTAACCCGCGAGAAAAATTTAAAGAAAAAATCTGTTCTGTTTTTGAGAAAATAGATTTTTAAAACTATCTTTATTTTTCTGAAAATGCGCTAAAACTACTCGTATTGTCGCAAAATAGCACTTGACCTTATTTTAAGATCTGTCTTTGAAGAATAGATTCAATGTAGGATAAAATCTCAATCTTCAATATTGTTGTTGTTTAGGCTGACGCCTAAGTTGTTTGAGCTTTTGGAATTTTTTGCGTCATTTTTTTTTTATATTCAAGGAAAACGATCTATCCAAAATGTTTGAAACCACATTTGAAAAAAAATTCGAAATGTCGAGGCTTTAGGTAAAGGATGTACCTCCAAAATTAAAATATCCGTTTAAAATTCACAGGGTCTGGGGTTCCGCTAGATCTGTCGAAGAATGCCAAGTTTGAGAAAAATCATCAGACTGTCAGACACATAGGCACAGGTTTTGTTGTAAACAATTTGTAGGCATCAAGGACCCACAAACGAGGATTCTGAATGCACAAGATGTTAGTGAAAGTAATTTACTATATATGGGAGCAAGATTATGTTTCGATAACAAGGACTCACAATACAGATTTCGAAAACCGTCGATTTTCGCTGTCAGTTTACAATACTTTATTCTTCACACGTAGTATTTCAGTAGGTATGTCTTCTTCTTTGGTCCTGTTCTCCCTTAGACGAAGTTAGGTGACCCATCCAGATGGCTCCACAGTATTATCATCATGATGGGTTTTCTTGGGGGGATATAATATAGGTAGTTCCCTGTTGCTTTTCCTGATGGTACTGAATGAAGCAATAGGGTGATTATGGGTGAAAGGACTAGGATGATGGTAGGAGGTGGTAAGTGGGTAGTGGGTTATCGTGGAATTTTTTAACCATCCCAGTATTCGCCTTATGCACGAGGGAAACCAAGATAGGATGAGCGGCCCGGGGATCGAATCCGGACCTTCTGACTGCGACGTCAGCGCGCTACGCACTGAGCCACTTCGCTTCACAATTCTTTAATTAACAATTAAATTTCCTCTAGTGAACATGTGAATTGCACAAATTCACAAATAATATAAAAAATACAGAATCATATACTTACGAATTTCGAAAGTTGAAATTTTTGATATTGTACACTGGAAGCTTACAGCTTACCTGAAAAAGAAGAAACTCTGGATTAAAACAAAATTCTTCATTCATTCGACAAAGGTTCATACACTTCAGTACTATTATGAATATAAAGCAATAGAAAGGAAGAAAAAAGTTCTCGCGAAGGGTCAAAGACTGGATCATTTTAAGTCTATCATTGTTGTTATTTGGCGCTCTAAATTTAATGGAATAAGTGTTGTTACATTCTCCTATGGAGTTACGGATATGTAATGCTGCAAGAAAAATCGATGTTGAGATTTTGAAGGAAATACCCGTTTGGGGGTTCCTGTTACCGACAAAGTGTTTTAAACGTCAGTCTCTCTTTCTCTCTCTCTCTCTCTCTCTCTCTCTCTCTCTGACGTTCTACCCGTCGGTCTGTCGGTCTGCCCGTCCGTCCGTCTGTGCGTCTGTCAATAACACTTTGGCCTAAACCAAACACAAGATTTTTAACAAAAGCAGTATTCCGCAATTCAATATATTGTTTGAATCTGATATTTGAATTTTTGAAAAACTACTATACATAAAACCATCATGACATTCTTGAAACTTTCTTTAAAATGGCTCTAAGTTTTTTTTCTTCAAAGTTTTGCAAAGTACGCTTATAAATTTTGCGAAGCCCAATTTCCAGTAAGACCACTAACATTTTGAAAATTGCTAACGTTTAAATTCATTAGGATCATCTCCTACACCTTCATTATTATTATTATTATTCCTCTAAATCACGACTAAAGATGTTATAAGTCGGCTGAATATAAAATCTAAATCTAAATCTCAGGTTGCAACCAGCTACCTAAGGAGTAGATCTATGGTCTGTCGGTGCCTCTACAATACTTTGCGCAAAATGTGGGCTGTTCCAAATAAAGCAATTTCTTGCACTTCCCAGTCTTTTGAATTACCTGGGAGTTTAGAATTACCTGGAAGTTCTTACACAAATTTTGCGGAACAAATCCCAGAGCTCCAATGACTATCGGGACGACCTGTGCTTTTACCCACATTCCCACATTCCCACATTCGGCTGATCTCGATTTCCAAACTCTTGTATTTAAGACGTTTCTCTACCTCCTTGGTAACGACGTTTTAATCGCAAGGTACATAAACATCGACAAGTAAACACCATTTTTTCGCCAAATCCCAGATAACTATATCCGGTTTGTTTGCCGCTATCGTGCGATCGTTATTGAATTCGTTGGTCGTACAATATCGTACACAATCCAACAGACGTCACCGGTTTCGGTGAGTGTTCGTACCACTTGGGGTATGTGTTTGGAACTTCGAGGGCGGTACAGATCTGCCAGTGGAGGTAGCTACACACCCTGTCGTGTCTTTTCAAGTATTCGGTCTTTGCTAGGATTGGACAAGCTGAGACAATATGATCGATGGTTTCTACGTGTTCCTGACAAATGCGGCATTTATCATCTTGGGAAATTTTGAGAACCGCTTTATCATAATGTCGTGTTCTCAAGGCCTGATCTTGGGCAGCTATTACAAGTGCTTCCGATTCTGGCTTCATTCTTCCCCTTTTAAGCCACATAAATGATTGATTGATCTTCATCTTTATTGATCTGCACCTTGTCCATTCTTTTTAGATATTGTGCGTGGAGTGGTTTGTCTCTCCACGATTTCTTTAACATTTTCTGTGTCTCAAATTTCATGTTAAGTAGCATCAGAAGTTCAGTGTCTCTGTCATTCTGGTTGTCTTGCATAGTCTTGTTCGCAATGCTTCTTGCTACACTTACAACACCTCTGTTTCCAATTCTTCGGTCAGATTTCTTGACCTGCCTCATTAGTGGGTCATCTTGATGGCTGACTACATACTTTCCCATCCCGGTTATTGCATTGTGCCAGGAGGCTTCAATTTGTCTCAGGCCTCTTCCTCCTTCCTTACGTGACACATAAAGTCTATGTACATCAGCTCGGAGGTGGGCAACATGATGCATTGTAAGCAATTTTCTGGTTTTTCGATCCATGATGCGAATTTCATGTTCAGTCCAATCTAGTAGTCCGAAACTGTATTCGGCTACAGGCACCGCCAAACTACCTATCGCTGATATTTTATTCCTTGAGTTCAGAGCGGACTGCAGGACAAGTCTCACTCGTCTATAATACTCCCTGCGAATTCTCTCTTTCATTGTGTCGTTCGAAATGGTCTCACATTCTTCAATGCCCAGATATTTGTAAGTTTTACCTGGCTCAAGATCTTGAATCACAGTGTGTCTATTAACTTCAATGTTCTCGGACGTGGTCATTTTGCCTCTTTTTAAGTTGGCTTTTGCACACTTGTCAAGACCAAACTTCATGCAGATGTCATTGCTAAAATCATTGATGACAGACAGCATTTGGGAGAGAATCGCTTCATTCTTAGCAAAAACTTTCAGATCATCCATGTAAAATAAATGTGATACTGGCCTTTCATCACCATGGAGCTTAAAACCAAAGTCAGCTTGCGACAACTGTCTCGATAGTGGGATCAAACTACTGCAAAACAGCAGAGGGGATAGTGAATCTCCTTGAAAAATTCCCCTGTTAATCTGAATACTTCTGGTTTCTACTACTCCCTTTCCGCTGTGGATTAGTAACCTTGTGCTCCACGACTTCATACTAGCCTTGCAAAACTCAATAAGTCTAGGATGAAATCGATAGATCTCCAGAGTCTTCAAAATCCAATCGTGTGGTACACTGTCAAAGGCCTTCTGGTAGTCAATCCAAGCCATGCTCAAATTACGTTTTCGTTTCTTTACATCATTCAAAATTATTTTATTCAGAAGCAAGATTTCCTTACAGCCATAGGAACCTTTACGGCATCCTTTCTGTTCAACTGGCAACAGATGGTTCTTCTCTAGGTGCCTATACATTTTGTCAGCATTATTACTATTATTATTATTATTATTATTATTATTATTATTATTATTATTATTATTTTAGTCGTAATATTTTTATTAGCGTAAATTTCTAATACAAAGGGACTCTTTATTTGTATTGTTATAAAATGAAGAAAAGATCGTTAATTGTTGATTCTGCTGTCAAATATTGATTAATTAATTTACGAAATAAACGAAACTCTATGACTAACATATATCCAATCATCGTAGTAGATTATATTATTTTCTCGTTTCCAAACTGTCATTTTTCTCGTAGTTATGAATATCGGCACATTATTTCATTATTTCTTTCTATCGTTTCCGTCTTTTTTTCTCGTTTTTCATATTCAAATTCCATTTCTATCAATTAGCGATAAAGTGTAGAATATTTAATGTTTGGTAAATGTTTATCATTAACATCTTTCATTATACACACAATTGTTGCAGGAACGTTTTAAAATAGATACGCATGGAAATTGAGACGTACAAAATTCAACAAAATCGTCGAACTTCATTTTCGTACTGATTTTATACTTCAGTCCAGTTAACTTTATTTTTCTCGGGGTGTCGTTATTTCTTCATTCTCATTTTCCGTTTTCATTCTAAAGAAGGAATGTCTGCTTATATAATTATTTGTCACCTGATGATGGAAACCAGATATTTCCGAAACGTTGTGGACAAATTGTATTCTTTTAATATATAAAACTGTTATTTAAAAGATTTCTGTCTTATAAATGATGGACCAACGTATGATATATATTAGTAATATAGACAGAAACTAAAAATTTTAAATGTCTGCTTATGCCTGTTTCTTTGCAAAATTCATTCAAACGATTGACTCCGTTTTTGGATGTTTTCGTTTTAAGTTCTCGGATATTTTGAAAATGTTTTTACACTTAATTAGTTCACCCTTTTCCCTACAATCTATGTAGATCTCTTAAAATTAATCCACTACATGACTCACAAAATTACGTACCTACTTTTATTTACCACTGCACATCCACCATCTTCACTCTCATCTATCAGCAAAAATTGACTGACCAGAATATCCAGTAATATAAAATTCTCGAAAGGGCTTCTGGTGATAATTCAAGTATTGATTTGAAACGCTGATGACATCATTTAAACAAACGCTTCTTTTCAGCACTACGAGTGCCACATCCTGCATCTCTGCCTTGTCTTTCCGTCGAGCCTCAAGTCGTCTCACTTCGCGCGTGGCTCGACTTCAAAACAAATATCAAATACACAGAAGTTATGCATCAGAAGACCTTCGTGTTACGATAGAAAATAATTTCATCATTTTATCCAAAACTTTGTCGCTGGAAGTTTTTAATTGTATTTCAAGAACGAAAATGTCCCAGTGACGATATATTTTAAAGCACAAATTAAAAATTCACACATTTTCGTTGACATTTTATATTTTAAAGAGACACCTTTTAACATATAGATGAAATTAAAGCATCTCCCCCAGCTGAAGTAACTGAAATATTATATCGATTTTTTCCAAAATAATTCCACTAATTTTTGGTTATGTTTTAACGGTTTGAATAAAAAGATGTGTAAAAAGTCAGTTCCGCAGAAATTCAGCGTTTTTATTATTTTATTTAAAAAACAAATGAATGACACATTTTTCCTGATTACTTTCGTGTTGCTCGCCATTTTCTCAACAAGACTATGATTTTTCATCTTACTCTTGCAACAACACGATTTGGCAACAGTGCACAAGATTCTTCTGCAAGAATAACATTGTCCTTAAGAGCCCATTGTGCCTTCACGACGTGAAAATGAGGCTTCCCGGCCAGAGGCACTGCAGTGACATCCGTTGATACCCTGAGCCGCCTTTACCGGTAGAGTAATAATGAGACAAAATAAGCACTTCGTAAGAAAATGAATTTCGTACAGAATAACTAAATCATGTTCGTTGTTATGTTAAATCCCAAGACGCCAGTGTAGTTAGCACTATCACTTGAAATCTACGACAGTTAAGGAAAGCTTTGTGACAAGTTTCTCTTACAACAAACATATCTCGTTTATCTCGGACATTTTATTTTCTGTCCATAATGTTATATTTTTTAGAATATATATTTTTGATAAGTTGTTTTAATCCCTACGTCCTATTTCCTTCTTCGTTCCGCATATTCCTCTGATCTCTCCAATGTCTACATCCTCTCTAGATCCCTTTGCCACGCTGCTTCTGCTGAGAAGGAGTGTGCGCCATCCCCCTCCGCCCCCTCCCCCGCGCCGTGTGCCCGCGCATCCCCGGCATCCGCTTCACGGCGGTCATCCGTCTTCGTTTCCTTGAAGGATGTCGCTCTGCGCGTTATTACGACAAAGCGACTCTGTTAACGCACGATGACGCATCCGCACGCAATCTCGGGATTACCCTGCGGCTCGTCCGTCTCGGCGGCGAATGAGCCTGCGCAGCGACGCGAGCGCGCTCCTCCACGCCACTCGCGCCACTCCACTCCGCCCTCTCGATAGCGCACTGGACGAACGCATCGTTTATACTTGGGGTTTTCTTTCTTGGCGGGTGGGGGTGGTATCAAAATGGAATATCTCACGGTATTTCGCGTCGTTCTCGGATGCACAGCTAGGGGTCGCATGATTTCCCGCACTGCTCGATACAGTCGCGATCATGCGAATCCTGGCGGCACGAGAACGACGCAAAATACCGTGAGATATTCCATTTTGATGACACCCCCATCCGCCAAGAAAGAAAAACCCAAGTATACGGTCTCCGCCCATAGGAATTGCGCAGCGCTTCCTTCGCTTCCACTGCTAGTGTGGAATGTCCAGCATTTATGCTTCGCACGCGAATCCGGCCCCAGCCCCCCCTTCGCTCGTCTACACCTTCCGCGGGACGCGGAGCTCCATCTCGTGGCTTTTTTGGGCGCTTCGCGCGCGCTGCCCTCAAGACGCAGCCGTGCACGCCCAGCGCCCGACGCGGCGCCAACTTTTCACGCAACTCCACTCGAGGCGCTGGCGCAGGCGCTGGCGGGCGGAGGAGGAGCGGCCCGGGGCGATCACGGGGACGACGGGGGCCGGGGGACGGGGACGGGGACGGGGACGGGGACGGGGACGGGGACGGGGATGAGGACGGGGACGGGGACGGGGACGGAGACGGAGACGGAGACGGAGACGGGGACGGAGACGGGGACGGGGACGGGTACGGGGACGGGGACGGGTACGGGGACGAAGACGAAGACGGAGACGGAGACGGAGACGGGAACGGGAACGGGAACGGGAACGGGGACGGGGACGGGGACGGGGACGGGGACGGGAACGGGGACGGGGACGGAGACGGAGACGGGGACGAAGACGGGGGAAGAGGCACGGCCCCGCCGCGCCCGCCGGCCACTCGCAGCGCGCGGTGAGTGGTGCGCCCTCTGCCGGCGGTCGCGGCGCCGCCCATCTGTCACCATCACCGCCAGCGCCCCTCCCCCCACTTGGCGCTTCCACGGCGCTCCTGCGATTCGCCTGCCTCTTCGCCCTCGCCTCGCCTGCAGCCTCCTGCACCTCCTCCAACATCGCGCAAGAACTCTCTTTATCAAGGTCTGCTTACTGTGAAAATCGACGTACACGAAAAGGGAAATTGAATTTCAAGTGTAACAGATAGTTTTCGTGTTTCGAGTTCCTGATTTTGAATTCGTTATTAATATTTTAATAATTATTCCACGATATCTTAACAATACTTACGATTCCAAATAAGTTTGCCGCCTTCGCCCAGCCGCTCATGACCGCGGTCAGGCAAGTGACTCCAACAAGACGTAATTGGTTAAAGATGCGACCCTATTCAGGGCCAAACGGAGCACGTTCCTCTGGGCGCCTCCTCGGCGGGGCAGGGGGCAGGCACGCACGCGCGCAAGTGCAGGTAGACAAATGGTAAAGACGTTCAACGAACGCAATGTTAGGCAAGGCATTCTTTAGATATTATTATTATTATTAGGCATTACTTAAGGTATTATTTCATCTGCGGATTGGGATATAACCATAAATGTGGATTATTTAAATATTAGTACTACATTTGAATGTTTTCTAGTTTAAAACTAATTCTATTTCTTTATGTTCTTTATATCCCGAAATCATGAGAAGTCAGACAATTATTTATTTTCGGTGACCCCTCGGATAAACTGAGGCTTCACTAGATGACTTTATTATAAAATACATATTTTTACATATTTTATTTACATAATTATATTAGTACATTAGTATTTACCTATATTGAACTTTCTCTATCCTCTTTCTCTATTTCGTTCTTCAAAGGACCAAAGGTGTGAAAGGCCCCCAATGACAAGTCGAAACTGTAGCAGGGATGATCTAACACTTCTACTCGGACTGTACCAACGTAGTCTAGGTTTCCGTTTGCCGTATGTGGTTGTGCATTGTCGTGTAGGACAGGAGAATGGGTCATTCCGACGTGATTGCCATGTACAACGCCTCAGGGTACAGCACTAACATGCAGCAGCAGGTGGGAGAATATTCTTCCTCTTCCCTTTTTTTTAAAAAATTCTGTTAAAGTTTTAATAACAACATTCTCTTAACCATTGACGTAGAGTATTCGTCCGTTGAGTTAGTCATCATGAGTCGTAGTCAGTCATTGCTTTCAGAGGCTCGGCACCGCTTCGAATTCAGTTTCTGGTGACTAACATTGAAAACGGCGAGGGAGTCTTTATAAACAGATCAGAATTAAATATTTACCAGTTTCTTTGGAGACAATGCTTTCTAATATGAGTAAAACGATACTTAAATTCATTTTCAGTGTTTTTAGTATACAATATTTCAATATCTTTATTCATTATTTCTTAAATGATTTGATTTTTTTATTGTTATTTGCATCAGTAGTTTCATAAATTATGTGCCATAATAGTTTGAAATCATTTTTATCATTAATAAATGTATCTGTAAAATATTGGGACCCATTATTGCCAAGGAAAGGTGCTCAGAATCTACTCACATGGGACAAGCGAGTGAGTACTCGTGGCAACTCTTTCCATCCAGAGCACCAACTGTTGGATGCCCCTGTCGACGACAGCACCACAAGCGGAAACCACTATTAACACATCTGATCCTTAAAATACATTTCACAGAAAACCGTTACTCTTAATATTAAGATTTCTTCTTAAAGCCCTCTTTTTTAAATAAGAGAGATGTATTGGAGTGCTTTCGTCATGAACACCGGCGATCGTTTGGAGGCATTCTGAAGGGCTTAAATCGGCAACGCGCTCAGCCAAGGACGATGCACAGATGTAGAATTGCACGGTGATGCATTCTTCGCGTTCGTGTCCGGTCCAGCATTTCCTTCCTAATGCTTTGCAATCATTCTCAGGAGATGGACTGCTGTCAATTGACCTGGTTGAGCCGAGGACACGCTCCTCATTCCGTCCTCTACCTTATCTCCGCTTTCAAATTTCTGTTGCTTGTGTGCAATCACGTGAACCTCGTGTTTACTCTTGACTTGACTAACGAAAATAGTATCATTTGCATCGGAAGCTAGTGAGAATCTACAAAGAACTTCCAGATTTTTTTGTGCATTTTAAAAAGTGTACCCTTCATGGACTGAAGTAGAGTTGAGCGAAGTAAAGTACATCACAAAGCTATCGCCTCTTGTAGTCGTATTTGTAAATAGAAAACACGGAACGGAAGTGAAGTGTGGAAGAACGCGGAACGGAACGGAAGTGTGGAAGATAGAAGAGATAGTAAAGGAGGGTGGAGTTGGTAACGGGAGAGCGGCGCGTGCGGCGCGGGGAGTGGGGGAGTGCGTAGCGGGGTGTGCGTAGCGGGCTGAGCCGCGTTTGCGAGGCGACCAACGGCAGAGGGATGCGATGGGCGGGCGGCGGAAGAGAATACTTCACGCTGCTTTGCATAGTCTGTTACAAGACAAAGCTGCCGCCGCCAACTTGCTTTGCCGCGGCCTCTTTATTTAGCATCCAGATTGGCTTTTCGAATGGCGAATGTTTGGATGTACGCAAACAAATCAATGAAACAGACAAAGAGAGAGAGAAGCTATAGGAATAGAGTATGTGGTCCTCTCTAGGGGTGAACAAAACTTATCGAAATGCACATCAGTGTATTTCAGGTTAACTTCGCGCGGTCGCCGGCATTGCACAAAACCAGAATCTAAAGACGTGAGGTCGGTTCGTGGGCGGCGACGAATGCCGTCGCAAGTTGGCACGCGGGCCTCTGTGTAAACATTCGTGCTTCGTGATACAGATGCACTTTTTTCCACGGGAAGGGGAGATTCGAAGCAAATTTTAGCACTGGTGTTCCTCCGGCGTGTACCAACGATTATATACATATTGTCTTATTAGGATGCGGCATATGCATACGTGTATATTAGTTTATCAGTAATTATTACCTTTGATTTCCACCACAAGACACATTTAACGCATCAGAAGACTCACAGCTTGTTGCTGTTTCCAAATCGACACTTGTGGGAGATTTTGTGAATCAATGGGCTGGCCCCCACGAAGAAATGAATGAGGACGGAATAGTGAAGGAAGGATCACACGCGCTCCACCGCCTGTAGTTTAGAGAGCTGCTTCGGCAGTCGCCTGGAATGATTAGGAAAACCACTAATAAGAGAAGTCGGCGTAAGAATTCATTTCCGGTACGCGCCGAAAACTCATCGATGTTAAACAGATCAAGTAATTTCCTGTACTTCCAAAAACCACAACCTCCCAATCACTGACACGCACGGGCCCAAAAACAATCGCCACTGAAAATGCATTGGTAAGATCATGTTAAGTTTCTTGTTGTTTGCAGATGATGAAGTTTGGATATCTCAAGATATGGAAGACATTGAATTTATGCCTCGTAAATTCAAAGGGGTATATAACAAATGTGGCTTACAATCAAATATGTCTAAAACATTTTATATTGAATCTGGAGAAAAAACACAGGATGTGTTTGAACAGTTTGGAAATAAACTAGTGGTGCTACAGAATGCGACGCACTTTCTCGTACTAGTTAGTTTTCTAATTTCTATGCTCTGGCCTAACTTTTCTGTCTTGCCAAGTACTTTTCCCAGCTGCCATCTATCGCCGCCCAAAGTACATTTTTTCAAGTTTTCTTAATTTTCCGGTGTTCTGATAGTAGAACCAAAATATTACTTTACGAACATTAAAGAAGAGTTAAACCTCGTCCTAAATGGCAATTTTCATTGAAACTTTTGGAGACGTTCTTAAGAAAAGGGTGTTTAATATGTACTGTAAATGCGAAATTTGAAGCTCTTTTTCACAGAAAATTCTTGAGTTTTTGAAAAATTCATTACAAGTCGTTTGAAGCACTTCCACTCACAAATTCAATTGTGTTTCCAAATCGATCGAAATGTGCATATTAACGGCGCGAGACATTTAAAAATAGTGATGCTACAGACTGGCACAGACTTTCCCGTATTAGTTTTCTATTTCCTTGGGTCTTCGCTAGCTATTTGGAATTGCCACAAACTCTTTCTTGCCAGCTGTCATCTATCACTGCCAACAGTAAATTTTTGTCATTTTCTTAATTTTTCGGTTTCCTATTGGGAGAACGGAAACATCAATTTTAGAATATTACAGAACACAAACAAGCCCTAAATGGCAATTTTCATTTAAACATTATGTGCCGTTTAAGAGCGAACTAAAAATGCGAAATTTGAAGCTCATTTTCACAGAAAATTGTTGAGTTCTCGAAATACTTTATTTGAAGTTATTTGAAGCACTTACACTCACAAATATAATAATCTTTACAAATGGCTGGTAATGTGCATATTAAAGATGTGAGAGATATTTAAAAAAATTATTTGTATGTAATTTTTGAAAAAAAACAAAGAATAACTCAAAATAAATTTTACGTCATATTAAAGAGTGTAATTATCACTATCTGTTACAAAAGTTTCAAGAAAAAAAATTGCGGCCATATATGAGAAAATGACGTTTGAGCGTTTCTGAAAATGCGGACATTTGAGATAGTTTTCACAAAAAACGGTTGTGTTTTCGAGAAACTTCCCCTGTCATTATTTAAAGCTCATGTACTCCTTAATATAATAATGTCAACAAATCAAGGCTAATGTAAATATTAACGACGTGAAAGACTAGTCAAAAATAAATTTTTGCAATTTTTGAAAAAACAAAAGAATAGAGCAATATGGCGTTTTTTCATCTCACAAAATACGTTAGGCACTAAACATACTAAAACTTTAAAGAAAAAATTTGGAGCCGTTTCTGAGAAAATCTTGTTTTTATATTTTTTAAATTGCACATATTACATGCAATATTGCGCGAAAAGTACTAAAATTTTCAAAAAAGTACAGGGGCTTAAAGAAAAAACTCACTATGTAGAACAAATTTTATTTGAAGGAAAAAACTATCTGCAATTTTGTAGTTGTAGGAAGACGCCAAGTAAAATTCAAACTTTTGAAATTTTCGAAAATTCAGAGTTATCCTTGAAAATGGGACCTATGCCACCTTAATCAGTGTATTTTACTCTATTCTTACAAGAAATTTAAAGAAAAAATTTGGAGCTGTTTTTGATAAAATTTTGAAAATGTCCGGGGGCTTCATGTAAAGTACCCCCAAATTTTACAGAATCTTTTTCTAAATCTCAAAGTTTTGACTAGAACCAGATCGATCTGGCAATATCCATTTTGGAAGAAATCGTACTTACGGTTTTGGCGTACGGTTTAGGTTTAAATGAAAATTGCCATTTAGGGCTAGGTTTTTGTGTTCTTTAATATTCTAAAATTAATATTTTCGTTCTACCAATAGAAAACCGAAAAATTAAGAAAATGATAAAAAAGTGTACTATTTTTGGCCGTGATAGATGGTAGCTGGCAAGAAAGAGAATGTAGCAATTCCGAATAGCTAGCGAAATCCAAAGTAAATAGAAAATTAATACGGGAAAGCCTGTGCCATTCTGTAGCACCACTAGTTTGAAAATGTTCCAGTATGTTCCAAATGTTTTTTGTGTGTGGGTAAAATGACATAGGTGGTAATGACATTCAAAAACCTCATTTCTTACTTATATACGTCGCAAATAATCATTTTTGTTGTTTGTGACACACCACCGCACTCGGTATGAGCCCACATATTCGGCTTCAGAGATTTGATCCATGTCTCCTTTGGTTTAGAATGACTGTATCATTTGGTCTTTACATTTGAGACAAGAAACATCGTCATCATCACCAGTAAAATCCGCGTCTTCATGATCCTTTTCAAATTTGGTAAAACACAGTTTCCTTTTAGTCAACTTCAGGACGTCTGGGCTGCAACTTTTGCTGTTTCTCAGCGACTTTCACTTCTCTTCACTTCTCCTTCACTTCTCCCATGTAAGTGCTGCTGGTCAGAACTTGTGCCGTGTTGCCTTCATTCTCTTTTTCTACCTCCAAATGTACTTCAAGATTTTCACGTGTTTACTTATCATTCTTGATGTATTGGGATAGGTGATGTTGATTTAAAAATAAACTAGTGGTGCTTCCAACGCACATATTTTCTCGCTCTGCTTCTATACGGTCCTTATTGCTATTCCACTACTTCATTAACCAGCAAAAGTGTATTATACCAGCAAACGTTTTCCGTACCGAGACCCGACATCCGAAACTCAAAGTCAACGTACCGGCACTTTTACCACTACGCACCACCAACACCGCCTGCGTCAAACAGAGCCATGAAAGAAAAGAACCGACCTAAAAATTGGTTAATGCATGATTAAGAAACAACAGATACGATGGTACGTACGCTTTACAAATCCAAAAAGAGAAGTAAAAAATTGTTAAAAGTTAAAAATTTGAACAAATATATACATTTCCAGTACATTTATCGCAATTATTTATATTTTAGTCAAAACGTAATTGTATCGATTTTATCACTACGAGCCGGTAATTTTCAACATGCCAAAACATGTCTTTCAAACATGCCCAAGAAAGGCAGCGGTGAACCGCTTTACGAAGTATTCGTAAGGCGAGAAAGTAATAATAATTTAGGAACCGTTAGGGATATGTAAGTTTATCGCATGCGCTCTGGTTATAATGTATTACAATTAACTTTAAAATACTCATAATTTTACTTAAATTGGTTCATACAGATATATACTAGACAACGGTTGATTTGACATGTGATACGCTTCAGAAATCAAATAACAGAGTTGAAAAATTGTTTAAAAGATGCAGTTAGGGAAAACACAGACAAGTCCTGTCTATTTATCTGCATTGATTCTATTCGTGAGTAGAAATACTTCAAATGATTTTCAATAAAGTATCTACACCAGACCTGCACAACGCCTGCTCCCTTGGGCATTCTGCACTTGCGAGCCGATCGTCTGCCCGTGGCAGCGCCGAATGTGCAGGTAGTGGGGAGTAGGAAGCTTTGCGGGGAGGGGAGAAGTCTGACGTAGCACGACGCGGCGCATAGATTGAATGCCTGGGCGTCTAATAATGATCCATGCTCCAAAATTAAATGCCCATTTGCTTAAATGGATTATGTCTAGTATTTCAAGTTACCAGGGTCAAAATTCACTGTTTACGTTCTGTGCACTACTGTATATCCACCTTTGTATCCACCACTGTATGTATTTTCATTTTCTATTTTTTTTAAAGAAAATAACATGCTCATTGTGACTCTTAAGCATTATTTTAAAGCAATAGCTTTAAAACATATGCTTATATAAGAGAAAAATATTATTTAATTCTAACATAAAATTGGAATTTAATAATTGATTGTTCACCAGGAATGGTATAATCTCCAAATCATAGAAAAATGAACAAAATCATGAGAGCAATCTTTCACATCAAGATTAACATAAAAATAGAATATGTGGGAATTCCAAAAAGGGTAATGGTTAATAGCACATTTGTGACCATTTTTTCCCCATTATGAAACTGAATAAAAGAGATCAACGAGCAAACTTCTGTCACGATATGTTACGGACAATCATAAGATAGTCATGGGTATTGGTTAAATAGAATGCAAAGGCTTTATATTTTTATACGATCTCGTAAACGACTCTACACTCTTGTCAGAAATTAGAACAGAAAATAATCATGATTTTTTAAGAACAATATGTTTTTGCTTTGAGAGAACCGTTTTATTCAATTAAACATAGTTAATAAAAAATAGTTTATTGCAGTCATCATCAAACAAAAACAATTCAGTATCAAAATTTTGTATTTAGCACAACACTAAATATGTGATTACATCATAGCAAAGCGTATTACATTATAAGCCCTGCAAGCAATTGTAATACTTGGTGTCGAAATCTAATATGTATAATTCGTTGTAGTTTCATATTTATCCCTGTCATACACCGAGAACAAATATTTGCAATATAATACAAAAGACAATATTACTTGAACTGTATATGACCGTCATGTTCTTGCCGATTGCTCTTTAAATTTACGCGCTACCTTTCGAATTACGCATTCTGATTGGTGGTCCCCACTCCTAGATTGGGTCTCATCCTCACCCTTCATCGATTTTCTCATTTGCACCCGAGTTGCCCGCACTTCTGAGGTCAGTGAAAGTGCAAAATGCTGTGCAGGTGTGATCTACACTCTTCAATGTTTTTTCCTGCAACATCACATTCATCTAATTAAAATCCCCTTCGGGGGATCGAACTCGGCACCTTTCTTATCGAAGATCTCAACCCGAAGGTGCATTAACCAAACGCGCCAAGGAACCCACATGCGGACCAACTACTTATATTATAGGCAAAACGTAATTGTATCAGTTCTATCATTTGGAAGCCGATAATTGTCAACATGCGAAAAACATGTCTTTCAAACGTGACCAAGAAAGGCAGCGGTGAACGGCTTACTCCAAATAAATTATCCGCTGATCGGCATTTGAAAAATAACTCCTGCGAGAAAGTATGTGCCATTCTATAGCACCACTAGTTTATTTATATATTTACCATCCCTTATTACACACGTGCAGTAATTTTAAAGAAAAAATTTGGAGCGGTTTATGAGAAAAGTTTTTTTTGTAAATTTGAATCGCAATTTACACAAAAACTACTCGTTTTTTCCAAAAAAAGGGTTCATGGCCTTATTTGAAGTGCTAATTTTGTACAACCGACTTTGTCTGAGGCAAAAATCTCTATCTTCAATTTTGCAGTTTTTAAACAGTTTTTTGCAATTTTCAAAAAATTGGGCCTATCAACGAAAATGATACCTACGTCATTCCCTTCAAAGTTCTTCGCACTATTCAACAACAAAATATAATAAAAAAATTGGAGCCATTTTCTTTTAACTTAGAAAATCTCAAAATGGGCTTCATGTAAAGTACCCTCAAATACGAAAATATCGGTTTCAAATTCTAGAGGCCTTAAGACGAATAAAAACGATCGGGGAATATCAATTTTGAAGAAAATCGGCCGAACGGTTTAGGCGCTTGCGTTGACCACAGACGGACAGACGGAAGTTTGGCCGTCAATCGATTTTGCAGTATGAAGAAGCAACAAATCATGGATTTTGACTACACCACGAGATTGAGGATTTTTTATCTAAATTTAGCAACAGGTTTTATCCACTTTTTTGTTACCAGACCCATGCTATAAGAGTGTTTCTGGCGAAAATTCCCCGTTTTCCGCCGCACGATTACATAACTTTCTCTTCTTACGAAGTATTCGTAAGGTGAGGAAGTAAAAAGAAAGTTTTAGATAATGAATTTTTATTAAAATTAAACATACAATTCGCAACTAATTAAAGGAATCGAATAAATTGAAAAAACCTACAATTAAAAGTTTTACAAATAAGTCATTTTTTTGAAAACTCACAATTGAAAATACACATAAAAATGCTTTAAAAATATTCAACTTGTCACAAATTAAGTGATTTTCATTATCCGTATCTAGATCGATTTCCTCCAAATCTGGGTCAGCTTTTAATAATGAAAAAAATGTATGAAAGGAGTTGTCGATAAGAGGAAGTAAAAAGTTTTTTTGGCTTCGCTTAATGCGACAGCTTCATCATTCACAAGAGGCAACTGCTTAAAATTCGAGGGTCTTCTCTTTCTTCTAAAATGAACATTACTAAATTGTTCACAACTGTCGAAATCATGTTTAAAATACAATCTTCTATCTGATTTTCTAAACTGGAGCCACTGAATTGGCACCCAAAGACATTTTTGCCCAGTCTCGTCAACTTTTTAATCTGAAAAGGACCTCCGTTATTGCCAGAGAACTGAAATAAAAAAATCTTTTATTGCCATTTGAATTACTTCGAAAGAGTTTTTGGTCTTTGATATCCTCATCAACTACATCCAATCATTTAGGTGGTTATCTTTCTTTGCTCTCTCAATGACTGCATGGTCACTATCACATCCCATATGAATGTAACAACGGATCAAGAATGTATGGTTTATTTTATTGATTCCAGAGATATTGTAATTTAGGAAGTACAAAAGCATGAGTGCAACAATATTATTTTTGTTCGAGCCAGCGTATTGGGCAGAATAGTATGTTACCTCATTGACATCTCGTGGCAAAGTTTTTAAATGTCTATAAAGGCATGAAGCTATTTGATTAGCATCTCTCCCTGAAATTGTCTCATCCCACATGAAACAGGTAGATTGATCATTACTTAAATCATGAATAGTCAAGTTAAAGCTCCACAATTGAAGCTTATAAAAGGCAACTGAAGTACTTAAGCAGGGAGTAGGTAAGCATTGTTGAAGGTCAAACGCAAATACTTTATTCAGTGGATTGACTTTTGCGATTTCTTTATCGGTTCTATTTGTAGCATAAGCCTTCTCAGCCAGAAAATGACGGAAATCCCTTTCGGCAATCACTTTACTATTATCTTCACCTGCTGTTGCTTGTATTTTGATTTATTATATTTGTGGTAGGTGTCTGTTTTTGATTTCTTAAAACAAAGGTTTTTCTTATGACAGTATTGAGAGTAAAGACAAAAAGAAACAGGATTAGATTGAATTTCTTTATACAATGCATACGTTTGAAATATTTAAGTCAGATGCTAAATAGGTTTTAGAACTCTGAGCACGGTAGTTGTGGCTTTCGTAAAATAGAAATGAATCTATGTGATCGTTGACATTTTGAATTTGTGCAGGAGTGCACTTATTTGTTGGAGGGGCAAGACCTCGATGGTCCGGAGGAATGATTCCTGAGGAGGATACTTTTCTTTTACTTTCATCAAACCATTCTTTTCTTCTAGTGATTTTACAAAACAACCCTTACAAATGGAAACATCCTGATTTTTTATTACTAATTTGTAATAACAGGGGAAAGATCGCGGATTCCATGGTGTGACGGTTAGCGTGCCGGACTGTCATACCCAAGTTCGCGGGTTCAAACCCGATCGAAGCCGTGGATTTTTAAGGGCGAAAAAATCCTTCGTACGCCTTCCGCGGAGTGGAAGTAAAGCCGGCTGGCCCATGTTAGTAGATTTACTTGCATGCAAAAGATCCTCAAAAAGATCCTAAATGACGCCTCTGAGCTAAATTCAAATCGCCTGTTTCGTCGCCCGAGATAATACCTTCTTTCTCCGCTAGGTGAAAGGAGCGTAGCGAAATTTGCGTGGTCAGACGGAAGAGCGGGCCTGATGGCCCGAGTCTCGCCACGTAAAATAAGGCATTAACTAACTAACTAAAGATCTAGCATCAGATGAATTCATTTTATGACTTTTCTTGGGCTTCATCGAAATAAGAGAAGATAAGTAGAAGAGAGACGATAAGTAGTAGAGAAGTCAAGCTCTTTTATCTCGAGTTTCCAAGGGCCAATATTCAGTAAAACATTTTAATATGTCTTGTTCACTAATGCATTGTGCACATTTCATAATGAATTGCCTATTTTTGAAACTCTGTTTATGTGTGATTAGTTAGGTAGGTCGAAATGCCTTGTTTTTATATTTGCATGTGCAAACTGGATAAGTGAACTTGTTCAATATTGTTTACGCCACTGCTTGTGCAAAAATTGACATGTTTACTTCCCAAAATTGATTCACATCATTCGAAGATATCTAAAAACTCAAAATCAAGTTACGCCTCAGAGCCTAAGATTGAGACTTGCAAACTTGTTCACAAAATAATGATTATGATTCTCTTCCATTAAATATATTTACCAGATTTTCCACAAAATTTCGACTTATCAAGTTTTTTCCTATGGCCATCGACATGTGTTATGCATTTGTTATAGTTTGCATTACGATTATTAAATAAAGCAATTTGACAAACATATGGAGCCTCTATTCTCAATGTGTTTCAATGTCAACATCAGATGAATATCTCACAGATTTTCTGAATTTGGCACACCCACTAGACACAGTTTCCGCAGTACTGTCGACTGCTCTTCTTTCGTTGACGTCCACAGAGACAATAACATCCCACGTTGCCCTTTAGTGACTCCGCTGAACCCTCGGTTCCTTCTCGGATTCCCAGTAGAAGTCTTCCGCATGTTCTTATTGCTGTCGGCACAGATTTTCTCTCGATATTCCTTTTCATTTCAGCTTTCATTAAGGACAAAGCAAGATCCTCCAGAAATATCCTTTTGATCAACCTTTCTCCACTGTTGTACATTGTTTAAACATTCAGAGCATCGACTGCAGCGATGTTCATGATGTCGGCTTAGGTAAAAAACTGAACCACTAGTGGTCGCATGGATTACTATTGTAATCCAAGCTGTTACCGGTGGTTATTGCTAGTGCAGCTGTTATCACTTGAGTCATTTCGCTTTAATTCGATAGCTAAAGCCTTCTACGAAAGGTACTGTAAAGTCCATGAAAAAGTCCAAGCTGTTACTGGTGGTTATTGCTAGTGCAGCTGTTATCACTTGAGTCATTTCGCTATAATTCGATAGCTAAAGCCTTCTACGAAAGGTATTGTAAAGTCCATGAAAAAGTTTGTCAAATCTCACTGTAAACAGCGAATCAATACGACTGGATTACAATAGTAACCCACGCGACCACTGAAGAGTTAACAACAGGAAATATTCACTTTTTCGTTACGAGTGCCCGACAATAAAGGGTATTCTACCGAAAATTCGTTTCTGGCGCACGATAACATAATTTTCCCTTCTTACGACGACCTTCGTAAGGCGAGAAAGTAAAAATCTTTCTTTTAAGATGATAGTGAAGGGGAAGTGATTTTGCAAGATTCATCAGATGATTATGAGCTGCTCCTTCTGAATCTGAGATTCTTGATGTCGAAAATATGGAGAGACCACCGAACATAAGTGATTGTTTTTTAGTGGAGTTCAAGACAAATCTAGTGATGTTAGATAATCGCACAGACTTTCTCGTATTAGATAGTTTTATAGTTTCTTTTGATCTGTGCTAGCTCTTCGGTATTGAACTATCCTCTTGCCAGATTGCCATCTATCGTCGCCCAAAGAATATTTTTTCAAAATTTTCTAATTTTTTTGGTTTGCTAGTGGTAGAAGCGATATATTATCCTAAAATGTTAAATAAGATAAAAACCTTGTCCTGTATGGAAATTGTCGATGAAATATTTGGAGCCGTTCTTAAGAAAATGGCGTTTAAGTGTTGCTGTAAGTTCGAAATTTGAAGTTCTTTTCCAGAGAAATGTTTTGAGTTCTCGAAAAACTATATTGTAAGTAATTTGGAGCAATAATGCAATAATGCATTGTGATTGATAACCGCTCTGTCGCATTTTGACGTAGGCATTAAATTATGCATCGGGTCTGTGAATTTGTTCCCCTTGACTTCTTCTTAAACATTTACGCACTCTCATTCAACTTTTTCTCTTTTTTTAGTTATTCTGTAGTGCGGACAACTGCTCGGCTGCACGCTCTCTGGTTGGCACGTCATAAATTTTCTTTGGTAGTTTTTAGTTTTACTAGCTATACATGCATGACTCACAAGCTACTGGGGGTAAAGGTTGTGATTTCAAGGAAACTTATTTTGATCGACAATAGACCATTTATTAAACTGATTAAAAGTTTGATTATAATCAGGCTGAAAGTCGCAATGCTCAGAGATTACTGTACATGCTTACGTAACTACTTTTACAATAAAAGTTCTTCTCTTACTTCTTTCTTGAATACGGTGATTAGTTAAGTATCATGATGTGAAAAAATGTTAAGAGTTAAAAATTCGAAAAAAAAAATAGACAGACACTTCCAGTTCATTTATAGTAATTATTGCAATATTTGTAATTCAAATGCCTTAACATGGTTCTCTATAAAGTTACTAGAATTCTCAATTTATTCCTGCCACAACAGAGAATTTTGACAAATATTATTCCCCGACCAGGGCTCGAACCGGCGAAGCATCCGTCGCTGCCAATGTTCGCTGTCCAATGCTCGCTGAATAACGTTTGCGACCCCAGTAGCTATGCATGACATTAACACTTATATAATAGAATTATGGGTATGGTGGTTTCTATTCTCGCCTTACGAGGGTGAAAAATCCAGAGAATGTACAAAAAATTTTCTTTGGGCGCTCAAAGAAGGCATCTGGGAAGATCATTCATATCAGAAAAACTAGTTCACATTAAAGATTAGAAAACTACGTTCTGCGAGAAAGTCTGTGCCATTCTATTGCACCGCTAAATTTTCTAACTTTAGCAACATGTTTTATCCACTTTTTCGTTACCAGATCCCTGCTATAAGAGTTTTTCTGGCAAAAGTTCCCCGTTTTCCGGCGCACGATTACATAACTTTCTCATCTTACGAAGTATTCGTAAGGCGAGAAAGTAATAATAATTTCGGAATCGTTAGGAATATGTACCTTAATCGCATGCGTTCTGGTTATATTGTATTTCAATTTAACGTTGAAATACTCATAATTTTACTTAAATTGGTTCATAGAGATACACACAAGACAACGATTGATTTGATATGACAAACGTTTCAGAAATCGAATAACACAGTTGATTTTTTTTATGATATTTGGGAAAAAAACAGACAAGTCCTGTATATTTATCTGCATTGATTCTATTCGTGAGTAGAAGTACTTCGAATGATTTTCAATAAACTTTCTACAATCTTCAATGTTTTTTTCTGCAAAAACACATTCATCAAATTACAATCTGGGATTCGAACCCGACGTCTTTCGAAAGTAAGCGCTGACCCCCAACACTCTTTAACCGCCTTCACCATTTGAGTGAGATGCAGACTGAGTACTTATATATTAGTCAAAACGTAAATTCCCCGTTTTCCGGTGCACGATTACATATCTTTCTCTTCTTACGAAATATTCGTAAGGCGAGAAAGTAATAATAATTTCGGAACCGTTAGGTGTATGTAAGTTGATAGAATGTGTTCTTATTAAATTGTATTTCAATTAAATGTTGAAATACTCATAATTTTACTTAAATTGGTTCTTACAGATATACACAAGACAACGATTTATCTGACATTACTTACGTTTCAGAAATCGAATAACAGAGTTGAAAAATTGTTTAAAAGTTGCAATTCATGCAAACAGAGACATGTCCTGTATATTGATCTGCACAGATTCTATCAGTGAGTAGAAGTACTAGAAATGATTTTCAATAAAGTTTCAACACTCTTCAATAGTCCTTTTCTGCATCTACACATTCATCAAATTCATATCCCTGTCTCGGACTCGAACCAGACTTCTTTCGAATTGAAGCCTGCAGACCCAAAGCGCCTTCGCGAGCAACGCTATTGAAACGACTTGCTGAGTGAAGACTTATATATCAGTCAAATCGTAATTGTATCAGCTCTATCATTAGGAAGCCGGCAATTGTCAACATGCGAGAAACATGTCTTTCGGGCCACAAAGAATGGAGTGGTGAAGGGCTTATTCCAAATTCCGTTTCCGACCAACGACATTAGAAAAATAACTACTGCGGGAAAGTCTGTGCCATTCCATAGCACCACTAGTTTATTTATTTATTTATTTACCGTCCCTTATTACACACAAGGAGAAAATTTATAGAAAAAAATTGAAGAATTTTTTTTTGTAAATTTGAAGCGAAGACTACGGAAAACGACTCGTTTTTTTCAAAAAAATTTACATAACCTTTTTTAAAGAGCTAATTTTGTACAAGAGACTTTGTCTGATGTAAAAATCGCTATTTACAATTTTGTAGTTTAAAAAAATATTTTTTGCAATTTTCAAAAAAACAAGCATTTGCCAGAGGTAGGACTAATACCATATTTTTCATCGTCTCTCACAACATAAATGAAGAAAATTTAAAGAAAAAAATTGGAGCGGTTTTTGAGAAACATTTTTTTGTAAATTTGAAGGGCAATTTACGCAAAACGATTCGGTTTTCCAAATAATGGTACATAACCTTATTTAAAGTGCTAATTTTGTAGAACCGATTTTGTCTGGGACAAAAATCTCTATCTTCAATTTTGCAGTTTTTAAATAGTTTTTTGCAATTTTCGACAAATTGGAGATATCAACGAAAATGATACCTACATCATTCCCTTACACGTCGTTTGCACTATTCAACAACAAATTTAATCAAAAAATTTGGAGCCATTTTCTTTAACATTGAAAATCTCCGACGGGCTTCATGTAAAGTACCCCCAAAAATTAAATTATCGGTTTCAAATTCCGGGAGTCTCGAAATTAGCCAAATTGATTGGGAATATGAATTTTGAAGAAAATCGGCTGAACGGTTTAGGCGCTAACGTTGACCACTGACGGACAGACGAACGTTTTGCCGTCAATCGATTTTGCTGTATTAAGAAGCAACAAAACATGGAATTTGACTACACCACGAGATAGAGGATTTTTTTTCTAAATTTAGCAACACGTTTTATCTACATTTTCGCTACCAGACCCCAGCTATAAGAGTTTCTCTGGCGAAAATTCACCTTTTCCGGCGCACGATTATATAACTTTCTCTTCTTACGAAGTATTCGTAAGGCGAGAAAGTAAAATCAATTAACTTGATTGTACATAGAAAAGATGTGAAATATTATTAAAAAAATGAAAATTGGAAAATTACATACGAATACTTCAAGTTTCTTTATCATAATTATCAATATTTGTGATTCGAATGGCTTCACAAGGTTTTCAATCATATTTCTAGAATTCTCAATTATTTCCTGCGACAAGAGAGAATTTTGACAAATAATATTCCCCGCCCAGGACTCGAACCAGCGAATCTTCCCTCGGATGCCCTGCGCCAATGTTCTACATTTCACGGCCACGGCTACCTTTCCCATACTATTATAATAGTAATAGTGTATGGTGATTTCTACCATTAGGAAGCCGAAAAATACAGAGAATGTGAAACAAAACATCCTTTGGGCACCCAAAGAAGGTATCTGAGAAGTTCATCATTCATAACAGAAACACTGATTCAAATTATAGAGATTAGAAAATCAAGTTCTGCGAGAAAGTCTGTGCCATTCTATAGCACAACTAGTTTATTTATTTAATTGTCGTCTCTTATTACACATGTGGAGAAAGTTTAAAGAAAAAATTTGGAGCAGTTTTTGAGAAAAAATTCTTTTGGAAATTTTAAGCGCCAATTGCGCAAAAACTACTCGTTTTTTCAGAAAATTGTACATGATATGTTTTAAAGAACTTATTTTGTACAACAAATTTTTTTAAATTTTCCATAAACAAAGCATCACCCGGAAATAGGATTTGCGCCATATTTTGTACGGTCTCTTATTACGTAAGTGAAAAAATGTAAAGAAAAAAATTGGAGCGGTTTCTGAGAAACAAACTTTTGGTAAATTACAAACGCAAATTACGCAAAATCTACTCATTTCTTCAAAAAAGTTTACATGACCTTATTTAAAGTGCTAATTTTGTACAACCGACTTTGTCTGAGGCAAAAATGTCTATCTTCAATTTCGCAGTTTTGAAATTCTTTTATTCAATTTTCGAAAAATTGGAGATATTAACGAAAATGATACCTGCATCATTCTATTAAATGTCCTTTGCACTATTCAACAAGAAAATTTAATCAAAAAATTTGCAGCCATTTTCTTGAAAACTTTGCAAAAATATCCAACGGCTTCATGTCAAGTATCCCCCTCCTAAGTTAAAATATCTGTTTCAAATTTCAGAAGTATCGACATTAGCAAAAAAGATTGCGGACGGGCGGACGGGCGGACGGGCGGACGGGCGGACGGGCGGACGGGCGGACGGGCGGACGGGCGGACGGGCGGACGGGCGGACGGGCGGACGGGCGGACGGGCGGACGGGCGGACGGGCGGACGGGCGGACGGGCGGACGGGCGGACGGGCGGACGGGCGGACGGGCGGACGGGCGGACGGGCGGACGGGCGGACGGGCGGACGGGCGGACGGGCGGACGGGCGGACGGGCGGACGGGCGGACGGGCGGACGGGCGGACGGGCGGACGGGCGGACGGGCGGACGGGCGGACGGGCGGACGGGCGGACGGGCGGACGGGCGGACGGGCGGACGGGCGGACGGGCGGACGGGCGGACGGGCGGACGGGCGGACGGGCGGACGGGCGGACGGGCGGACGGGCGGACGGGCGGACGGGCGGACGGGCGGACGGGCGGACGGGCGGACGGGCGGACGGGCGGACGGGCGGACGGGCGGACGGGCGGACGGGCGGACGGGCGGACGGGCGGACGGGCGGACGGGCGGACGTTTTGCCGTCAATCGAGTTTTCAGCATCAAGAAGCAACAAAACCTGAATTTGACTACACCACGAGATAGAGGATTTTTTCTATATTTAGCAATAGAATTTATCAACTTTTTCGTTACCAGACCCTAACTATAAGCGTTTTTCTGGCGAAAGTTCACCGTTTTCCACCCCACGATTACATAACTTTCTCTTCTTACGAAGTATTCGTAAGGTGAGAAAGTAAAAAGAACAGTTATAGAAGTAATTAGAAGAAATCCAACTGGGAAGAAAAGTGAAGACGCGATGAAGAAGAAAGTGTGAAATTGTGCGGAACAAGATTGAAGACATGGAATCCGAATACGAAATACATAAAGGAAGAAAATCGCTTGATTCAATACAGCCGCATCCGGTTGTAGTGAACTCGGATTCATTGGACCTTCGGTTATAGTGAACTTCAGTCACTGGTCCCGTTTCACTTGCATTACAGATAAACATAAGGAGATTCGGTTATAGTGAACCTGATCCTCGGCTATAGTGAACGTAGAAATACAACGTCCAGGAAAATAATTCCCAGCTGGAAAAGAATTTATGGTCTCAGTGCCACAAATTGCAACATCAGGCAGCTTGGAGAAAATATTGTTGTCCAAAGGTCATAATGGAAAAAAGTCTCCCCTGTGGTAAAGGTAGTGGACTTGGAATGGGGACTTTACCGAAGACCTTAAGCCAGTCAGTTTCTCTGTCAAAGGCCATGTCCTGTGTGTATTGCAACTGGCGCCGCCGACGCGCGATTTCTTACTTCAGTTCAGCTTGGTGTTATATTCCGCGGTCCAAAGCGCGTTGTTCTAAGCAAGCGACTGTCACAGCCCCATAGCCCGGTGGCACCCGCCACGCCGCGTTTAAGAGTGATCAGTTTCATTAGTCGCTTGCGCCATGCCGCTGCCGGAAAGATCTCGAATGAGGGGAATAAAAAGACCTTCGGAGGTCGGTGTACCAACAGTGCAAGAGTCATTGAAGGGTGTCAAGATTGCATTGCAATATGTGGAGACAGTGGACAACGCACGAATCAAGTATGGAGAGAGCAGGAATTTTGGAGAAGGATCTAGAGAAATTACTAATGAAAAATGAATGAAGCAAAAACAATTGAAAATTGATTTTTTAAGGCCAAATACAGATATTGAAATTTTCCGTTAACCGTTAACGGCTAAACCGTTTAACCGTTAAACCTACAACTACAATCATGAAGATAGATTTTTCCTTAATGAAATATGTTTCTTCAAGATAGATTTTGATGTAAGGTCACGTACAAATTTTTCGAAAATTTGAGTACTTTTCACATAATTTAGCATGAAAATACGTGCACCACTAGTTTCTTAATTCAATGTGTTCATTAAAAACAGATTTTCAAATAATGTCATGGTCAATTTTTCGAAAATATGAGTATTTTTTGCATAAATTGGAAAAGAATTTGAGATGGTGAATTCGAATTTCCAGTGTTTCGTTTGAGGCCGGTGTCAGTCTGTAAAGGTAATTCGAAATGCACTTCGAGACAGTTGGATATTCCAAAACTCCCTTTTCATTGTTTAATTGAATATTAATTAATATCACAAATCGTAGAACATTACTTACATCTATATTAAGTTGCTATGTAAATGCATATTACGTTACAAATATTGCGAGGATGAACGTGGTATCTTGCAACATATACTCGAAGAGCAAAATAATATCGAGGTAATTAATTTGGAATATTTATTGTTTTGAGCGTTACATTCAGGGCCCAGAGACCATTCTCATTTTTAAAATATCTAAGATTTATCTTGATGTATACGCGCGCATTGTTAGCGACTTTTATTTTAATTATAATTTACGTTATTAGTTTAACTATAATTATAGTTTTAATTATTATTTACTATTCAAAATAATTTTGTACGAACATTTATTTAATATACGATAGTTTGAGTTTCACTTTTCAGCTACCTGGCCACTGTGGTTCTGAAGTTGCCATTTAACAATAGGGACGTCGCTGTACGACATGAATGTCACAGAATAATTTCTTATTGTTAGGCCGTGTTTCTAGAAGTGTATAAAAGAAGGCGGTAATGACGGCCACCGTCGGTTCGCGTTAATATAAACTAATAATTTTATTTATGGCTCAAATACATATCGTGCATCGTTGGTACATTTATGTAGAACGTGAATACACTGAATTCAATGGCAGAAAGCTGTTTTCGTTTAAACGTTTGAATTTTTTTTAAATGTGTATTTTTGCGCTTCGTTTCTTTTAAGATTTTTTCAAACGGTAGTAAAGGAAATTAAAAGTAAAAAATGAAGTTGATTGCAAAATCAAATACTCTAGTTACACCTTTTAAGTGTTTTTTTCTCGCAATATACTTTCTATATTTGGAAGAGATGATATGGTGCTATTGAGCCGTAACATGCATTTCCGATTGTGATCTGCAATTGTACTTCTCATTCGAGATTTACAAATTTTCAAAGCAGCAAAAAATTGCTCACAGTTGTATGTTGATCCAAACGTACTTAACAGTCGAGCAGCATTACGATGCAGTTTTCGAAAACGGTTTTGTGGGAAGTTCTTTTCCTAAACGCTCACGTTGTACTATCGATATGCAATAAAATTAAACTCTTTTGTATTGTGTTATTTTACTGTCAAAACAACATAAGAACATCAAAATACATCCAAAACTTACTTCTAGTGAGGCATTGTTTTTCAGAACACTGAAAACTTCCTTTTGTTCTTCTTCAGCGTACTTGTCATTTTCATCAGCATGATTAAATGAATAATGTTTTTGCAAATTAAACTTCACGTGATTGAACCCTTTATGTAAACTAAACATTTGGCATAGCTGCCGTAGTCGGCGAAAAGATACTTTTCTTCCCATACTGCACTGAAAATTGTCGGTGTAGATGCTCTGGTCTGTGAAGTGCTCGCGACGACTTCCATGTTTCCGCGACTGGAGTTACCGGGACACTGTGACAGTGGTTATCGCCAGGCGCGCAACGCTCGGGCTCCGGTGTCCCGCTCTCGGCTGACAACACGGCTCCGCGCTGTCGATTTGCTCTGCTTGAGCGGCCCTGATCTAGACGGAATTACCAGGAATTTCTAGGACGCAAGAGATAACTGAATTCCCTACCTTTATTATTTATAACTGAATTCCCTACCTATCGTGTATAATGTACTTTTGAAAATTGCAAAAAGTTAACATTTCAAAACTACAAAATTAAACACAGAGAGTTTTGCTTGAGAAAGTCTGTTGTAAAAAAAATAGCTTCTTGAAAAAGTCATGTATTTTTTTGAAGAAACAAGTAGTTTTTGCATAATTTGTGCTTAAAATTTATACAGTTTCTAAAAAAACATTTTCTCAAGAAAGGTCCCCATTTTTTCTTCAATTTTTTTTCACGGATAGAAAAGGGACGTTCAAAAATTGCAAATTTAGAAATAATGCAAGAACGTGTGTGTTGTTGTAGCACCTCTAATTTCAAAAATATTTTTGACCTTTTTAAACATCAGATATTTGAGAACAATTTCATTTAAGACAAAATCTCTATAATCAATTTTGTATTTTTCTATTGTTAAATGTATGGAAGATGTTTCCAATTTTAGAAAACAAGGAGAGATCGCCGGTCATAGGACCAGCACCAATTTTTTTACAGTCCTTTGATACATTCAAGGAGAAAATTTAATGAAACAAATTTGGTCTGTTTGAGAAGAAAAGTTTAAATGTTGCCTACATTTCACACAAAATTACGAGAATACTACCCATATTTTCGTAAAATTGAGCATGACCTTATTCCAAGGTCTTTAAAGAACAGATCTTATTAAGGAAAAAAATCTCTAACTTCAATATTGTAGTTGTAAAAAGATGCCGAAGAACGTTTTGAATGTTTCCAATTTTCAGTTGGGTTTTGAACGAAAATGAGACCCACACCATTCTTTCAAGCGTTCTTTTCGCTATCGTAGAGCAAAGTTTAATAAAAAAATTGGGAGCCGTTTTCAAGAAAATGTTGTTGCTCCTCGTAAAGTACCGCTAAAAATCGAAATATCCATTTCAAACTCTCAAGACCACGAGTTTGGTCATATCGTTCAGGAAATACAAATTTTGAAGATTATACAATCCAGCCACATCTTTCTGTAGAGCTGACCAGATTGTGTTATCTAGATGCAGAATAGGTCATACTAAGCTCACTCATGCCAACCTGATCACCGGGAATTTGACTGTAACGTGTAATGTCTGTAATGTTTCAATGTGAATTAACCATTTATTTTTGTGCCCCAGGTTTGAGGATGACCGGGAGAGACATGGTGTAAATAATGAAATGAAAATAGTGTTAAATGACAAAGAAAAATGCAGTCGATTTGTTAATTATTTGATGGCCATTAATTTGTACAAAGAAATTTAAAAATGTATAAATTATTAAAAATTGTATATGTTGTTAATATGCCTGTCTGCAACCTCAGCAGTTGATGCGACATAAAATTAAATTTAAAAAAAATTGAAGAAAATCCTCTGCACGGTCTAAGCGCTAGTGTTGTCCACTGAGAGACGGGCAGATATGCAGACTGACGTTTGGCCGTCAGTCGATTTTTCGGTACCAAGAACTCATAAAATATGGATTCTGTCTACCTAGAGTGTTAGATGAAATAATTTACTACCTACAGGAACAAGCTTTATCCACTTCTTGTTTACCAGGGCTGAGCAATAAGTCCTTTCTGTCGACAATCGCCGTTTTCTGGACCACAATACTTTCTTGTCGTACAAAGTAAGGCGAGAAAATAAAAATGCTTGATCAGTACCAAATATACTTACTCCTAGATTTAAGAAAATGAATTTCGCCTTGTGCTGTAATTGTACCTTTTGCAATATTAGAGCTCCAATTTTGAACTTTTTAACATTTTTAAACATTTTTAGGAGCTATACTGTAGCGATTCCGCTCAAATACCAAAAGTTGGCGAGATCAGCCGCGCGATTGCGCTGCCCTACGAGCTCCCCCCCCTGTTCCCTTATCAACTGTCGCTGGCGGGGAGGTGAGGGGAGGGGTAGCTGTGGCTCTTACGAGGAGAAAAAAGAAGGCAGTCTAACGGAGTCAACGGTCGGAGTCGGACGCGAATAGTGCGAAACTTTGATGTGCCTGTTACAATGGGACGAGAGATTATCGGACCATTACGTCGCGCGATTGAGAGTAAATGTTTCTCAGTGCTAGTGATTGAATAGGCAACGGAGATAAACTATTCGTGCAAAACACCAATAGGTAACTTGTGAACAGTCACGTGGCGCATGTAAGAGACTCTATACAGAACATTGTTCGAGTTTACACCAGCGTTCTTCGGAGAAAGTAGAGCTACTTGGCCCGATATCTCTACGCAACCCGTAGTTGACCGCGTGACCACTATCTTGGTTTTGCAATCAAGAGACGTTCCGCAGGAGCGCCGTAGGCCGGCGGAGGCCACATAACCACAGGCCGCTGCAAGGTCTTGACAGCGGGCAGCGCTGCGCTTCCTGTACGCCACATGTGTTCCCGGCAGGGACGAGATTAACGGTGCTGTACCGAAGGACCATCACAGGCTGGCGGAGGTCACGAGCGTTTGCTGTGCTGCAGTTGCACCGCGCCGCGCTACTCTGCCGATAATCCACATGCATTCCCGGGAGGAATGGAGTAACCTTGCCATACCGAAGGAGCATCGCAGGCGGGCGGAAGTCTAGCGCACCCGCTGCGCTACCGTTACACCGCGCCGCTCAGCCTGGACGCTGCAAGCATCAACGGGAGGGACGAGGTCTTTCTTGGAGGCCAACTGAGAAGGCATCAAGGGATCCCGTCGCGAGTGCATGGTCTTCAAATAAAGGGGAGTACTACCTACAAATAAACTGAGAATATTTTTTTTTATAATCTGAGAGAAAATAACGATGAACTTTATAACATTGAATATTGACTAGTAAAATTAAAAGTAAATATGAGTAAAGGTACCAAAAGTGAAGATAAACTTTATAAAATTGAATATTGAGTACTAAATTTAAATATAGAATTGATAGAGGGTACTAGAAGCATTTGCGCAAATTGCTCACTAATCAATTTTTTTTTGTCATTGATTTATTTTGCTTGTGTGTTGTTTTGTGGTAAGAGTCAATGGTATTGGCAACTTTATTTTTTGTATTTTGTTTAACAAGTGCATAATTATATTGTTGAATGGTTTTTCCACTTGATGTTGTCGTGTTTTTCTTCAAAATTTCACAGAAAGCCCAAAACCCTCGATATATCCCTCGAGAAGACCAGAATGAACGGTCACATAATTGGCGCCTAACGTGGTGGGGCTCGAAATTTTGAAGAAATTTACGCAATTGATGAAATTAACTTTGTCTACAGCAGTGTTTCTTGCAACTTTGATATTGGGCAAGATTGTATAGTGATGGTTAATGGTATTCCTGTATGTAAATAGTGTAGGATGAAAGACTTACTCATAGTATTCAACGGAATATTGTTACAGAATTGTTTGTTAAATTCAAAAGAAACAATCATTGGTCAATAATAGGGTGAAGTGTATTATAGAGTTCATAAATTGTTTAGTTTGTCACTTACAAAAGGTTTAAAAAAAAAATGGCAGATTCAGATAGGACGGAGATGTTTAATCGGCAAAGAAATATAGAAACTGTAGGGGAAAGTAGTGAGGAATCAGATAGGAGTGAGGATAGAGAAGTGTTACTAGAGGGTAGTGGAGGTTTCTCAACAGTAACAACTAGGGAAGGTGAAGAAGAAACAAGATCTACTGACACTCCAACTGGAAGAGAATCAACGCCTACGACATCTCAAGATCAAGAGGGAGAAATAGAGAGAGCAAATAGAATGATGGCTAGGTTGATGCAACAATTTATGCAACAAATCGACATCAAAATGCATTCTCAAACAGAATCAATAACTAGTCAGATGATAGAGAATAATAACAAATTAGAGGAAAAGATGGTAGAAAATAATAACAAATTAGAGGAAAAGATGGTAGAAAATAATAACAAATTAGAGGAAAAGATGGTAGAAAATAATAACAAATTAGAGGAAAAGATGGTAGAAAATAATAGTAAATTAGAAGAAAAAATTAAAGGGAACAATGCTAAATTAGAAGGGCGATTTGGAGAATTAGAGAATAAATTCAAAGGGTTATCAGAGCAATGGAAGGTTATAGTGAAGGAAGAAATTCAGACAGAATTAGCTAGCATTACTGATCAACTAGAAGAAAGAATGCAAAATCTTAGGCAACAAATTCAACTTCAATGTGACACTAAAGTAAATGGCATTGAAGAAAAGGTTGATACACAGATAGCAATAGTTGCAACTATTTCTGATAAGCAGTCATCTTTAGAGAAAGAAGTAAATAAATTTCAGAAAGAATTGTCAGATGTAGCACAGGCTCAAGCAACTAAATTAAATAATGCTATTAAAGATTTGACTGAATATGACCACCAGTTAGAAAAACAAATTAAAGAATGCAAGAATGAGGTAGAAGAGTTGAGTACCAAAGGAGGACATACTTGTCTAGGGCCAGGTAGTATAACTCCTTTGTTATTGACTTTGCCTCCCCACTTGACTTTTAGCGGATTGAACACTGAGAATCCATGCACCTTTTGAAAGCGGTGGAAAATTATTTCTCATTACATATGGTGAAAGAAGATAAAAAGGTCAGGATTATTTATCAGATGTTAAAATCCAATGCAAAAACTTGGGCAGATACTCTAGAACCTTTGCCCCCAACATATCTGGAATTTAAGCAGAAATTCTTTTCCAGATATTGGAATCATGAAATACAAACGGACTATAAGATAGAACTTTTATGTGGATCATGGAAGAGAGGTGGCTGCAATATGCAAGAGTATGCTACAGAAAAAATTGGCAGGACTCAAATTATGCACTCCAACAATACCAGAAGAAGAAATGGTGTGTCTTCTTATCCGACACTTTCCCAGCCAAATTCAAAACCTATTGAAGAACTTGTTACCTCTAACGGCTGAAAAACTTATTACTCAATTAGGTTCTTATGATGCTACTTATCAAAGAATAGAGAAGCAAAGCAAACCGAAGACAGGCACCACAGTTTCATCTACAATAGTTGAAACAAAACAAAATTATTCCAAGAATCAAAATCAGAAAAACCGGAACGAAGAGGAAAACAAGAAGGAAATTCACAGAAGCCGATCAAGAGATAAGAAGAATCCATCAGATGGAAGGGCGTGTGGAGAATGGAAACCTACGCCGAGTACATCGAAAGGAACAAACTTCTGAGGTTTGGGGCGATTAGTCATCCCGCGTCGAACCTAGCAAACAACAACAGGAACGAGGTGACTATCTTGTCGTGGGAATTAGCAGATTTTGAGGAAATAACAGGAAGGGAAGAGATTCTTCAAACAAATGTAAATAAACGACGTTGTCCGATGATCCAAGTCAAATGTAATGAAATTATCTTGTCAGCTCTGGTAGACACCGGTTGTATAGCTTCAATTATCACAGAAGACACAGTGCAGTATCTATTAGACAATGGTGTAGACATTCCAATGCTGCCACTAACTAAGTCATATATTATTGGGGTGAATAAGAAAAAGCCCATGTCCAATAAATAAGCAAGTAATGCTTGATTTAGTTATAGGTACTACCAAATGTGAAGTAGTATGTATAGTAGCAAAGGATCTGCTCTATCCATTGATACTAGGAATGGATTTCATGTCACAGTATTCAGTAATAATTGATGTTCAACAATACAAGTTGATTATTCCACCGAAGGATTTGGTAGACCTAGAATGCAATGATCCTGGGGAAAAAATTTATACATCACAATGTGTCGAACTACAGAATCTGGAAGATTTAATAAAATCTACAGTACAAGATAATTCAAATTTACTATCTGATCAAAAAGAACAATTAGTAGCAATGCTGCTTAAGTATAAGAAGGTGTTTGAAAAATCTACAAAAACCTGTTAGAAGTTTCCAATTTGAAATCGAATTGACCACTCAAGAACCTTTTGTAGGCCATCAATATAGAATACCTGAAGCTTATAAACAAGAAGTAGAGTCTTTAATTGATAAAATGTTAGCAGAGGGTGTAATCAAAAAGCAAAGGACACCATACATTAATCCGATAGTTACTGTCAGAAAAGCATCAGGTGAAATACGACTATGCTTAGATGCAAGAAAATTAAATTCAGTAACTGTACCATATCGGGATCGAACCATTTGTATGGAGGAAATTATGTGTAAATTGAAGAAACCTACGTGGCTATCAACTACGGATTTTACAGCTTCATATTGGCAGGTGGAGATCAACGAAGAATCAGGCAGTACACGGGATTTCTGCACAAAGGCATTACCTACGTATTTTGCAGAATGCCTTTTGGGTTAAAAAACAGTGCATCTGCTTTGATTAGATGTCTGGAAAGAATAATTACCACCAATTTAAATGATTGCACAATTCTGTATATAGATGATGTGTTGGTGTATGCAGAAACGTTTTGAACAACACCTAAAGAATTTACAAAATTTGTTTCAATTATTAATAGATAATAATCTGCAACTTAATTTTCAAAAGTCAAACTTTTGTACTCATAAAGTAAAATTTTAGAATATGATCTTACCAGAAATGGAATTTCAATGAATCTTGATAAAATAAAAGAACTTGATAAAATAATTCCACCTAGAAATAAGAAGCAATTAAGAAGTTTTATTGGATGCGTGAACTATTATAGTAGGTTTATCTATAACTATGCAATGTTCATCACACCATTTCTGCCCCTTTTAAAGAAAAATAGCAAATGGAATTGGACGGACCTACATGACAAAGCGTTCTACAAATTGCTTGCGGAATTTCATCAGTCATGCATGCTTACTTTCCCGGATTTTCAAAAGAAATTTATCCTACAAACAGATTGTAGCGATAGTGGAATGGGAGCGATCCTATATCAGGGGCGTCCTGGAGAAGAAAATGTGGTAGCATTGATAAGTCGTGTCCTTAAAGATCCTGAGAAGAAGTTTTCAGTGACTGAGAAAGAAGCTTGTGTGATTGTCTGGGCTTTACATCGTCTGAGAGAATACTTGGTAGGACGTCATTTTTTGATTGTAACTGATCATAAAGCTTTGACGTTTCTCCAACGATGTCACCCGAACAACGACCGTCTATATAGATGGATACTATGGCTACAACAATTTTCTTTCGCAATAGAACATTGTCCAGGTATAAAGAATTTTCTGCCAGATTTATTAAGTAGAAATCAAGTCCTTACCTCTACAATACAAACCAAGAATACCTTCTTCGCCACACCAATTGAACTCGGTATTATGCATATGCCAGGGTTAAGTTGGTCAAATGTAGCCAATTTCAAGATGAAGACGAGCAAATGAAACCAATAAGAAGATTCCTGAAAGGCGAACTAGAAGAGAATGAGCCTACCGCTATCCAATATAGCCTCGATCGTGCACGATGGAAACTGATAGATGATGTCTTGTTAACCAGAGTTTCAAGAGATCCAGATGTTTATAGGATTTGGATACCACCTGTTTTAACAACAGGCATCATCTGGCTAACGCATACGACCTTGGCGCATTTTGGACCGGACAAGATTGACAAGACCATTAGAGAAGTATGTTTCTGGAAGGGTAGAAGAAAACAAATAATAACGGAACTGCGAAAATGTGTGGCTTGTCAGAAAACAAAATACCCTAACAGGCATTTTGCAGGAGCTCCGCAACCTATTATTCCCAGTAAACCCCAAGAATTGGCAGCCATCGACATTTATGGCCCTTTACCTAAGACCAAGTATGGGTATCGATATATTTTTGTATGTGTGGACGTGTTTACAAAATTCGTCCAGGTGTATCCGCTAAATAGGGCGAATACAAGAAATTGCCTACATAAATTAAATAAGTTTTTTTCATTGGCAGGCAATTATGAACGCATACTCTCAGATCATGGGCCACAGTTTACTAGCGAACAATGGATGGAAGCCATGAACCAGTTAGAGATAGTTCATGTGCTCACTAGTATTCGACACCCGCAGAGTAATCCATCTGAACGTCTTATGAAAGAACTCTCTAGAATCATCAGGTTGTACGCTCATCAGCAACACCAAGATTGGTATCTAATACTTCCGATCATTAATCGAGTTCTTAACCAAATCTATCATGACTCCTCCGGATTATCCCCTCATGAAGCCCATTTTAATGAGAAGCCACCACACCCACTTCAAATTTTAATAAGAGAAGACATAAGTCAGAATCGGAGAACCCAAGAAGAAATCTTAAGCCAGTTACAAGAAGCTGCAGAAAGGAGGCGAAGGAAATGGAAAGGTAAACCGTATACCTTCAGGACAGGAGACAAAGTATTGTTAAGAGTTCCTAAGCCATCTGACTTAGAACATAAACAATATACAAAATTCTTTCAACTGTTCCAAGGACCATATAATATAAACAGGATCATAGAACCCAATGTAGCCGAATTAACTAATAATGAGCAAATAATAGGAAAATTTAATTTCTATAGCCTAAAGCCATTCCATGAATAAAAAAGAAAAAAAAAATCTTAACGTTCTCAAAAGAAGAACAGATTTTTTTTTCTTTGAGAAGGGGGCTATGTAGCAATTCCGCTCAAGTACCAAAAGTTGGCGAGATCAGCCGCGCGATTGCGCTGCCCTACGAGCTCCCCCCCCTGTTCCCTTATCAACTGTCGCTGGCGGGGAGGTGAGGGGAGGGGTAGCTGTGGCTCTTACGAGGAGAAAAAAGAAGGCAGTCTAACGGAGTCAACGGTCGGAGTCGGACGCGAATAAGTGCGAAACTTTGATGTGCCTGTTACAATGGGACGAGAGATTATCGGACCATTACGTCGCGCGATTGAGAGTAAATGTTTCTCAGTGCTAGTGATTGAATAGGCAACGGAGATAAACTATTCGTGCAAAACACCAATAGGTAACTTGTGAACAGTCACGTGGCGCATGTAAGAGACTCTATACAGAACATTGTTCGAGTTTACACCAGCGTTCTTCGGAGAAAGTAGAGCTACTTGGCCCGATATCTCTACGCAACCCGTAGTTGACCGCGTGACCACTATCTTGGTTTTGCAATCAAGAGACGTTCCGCAGGAGCGCCGTAGGCCGGCGGAGGCCACATAACCACAGGCCGCTGCAAGGTCTTGACAGCGGGCAGCGCTGCGCTTCCTGTACGCCACATGTGTTCCCGGCAGGGACGAGATTAACGGTGCTGTACCGAAGGACCATCACAGGCTGGCGGAGGTCACGAGCGTTTGCTGTGCTGCAGTTGCACCGCGCCGCGCTACTCTGCCGATAATCCACATGCATTCCCGGGAGGAATGGAGTAACCTTGCCATACCGAAGGAGCATCGCAGGCGGGCGGAAGTCTAGCGCACCCGCTGCGCTACCGTTACAACCGCGCCCGCTCAGCCTGGACGCTGCAAGCATCAACGGGAGGGACGAGGTCTTTCTTGGAGGCCAACTGAGAAGGCATCAAGGGATCCCGTCGCGAGTGCATGGTCTTCAAATAAGGGGAGTACTACCTACAAATAAACTGAGAATATTTTTTTTTTATAATCTGAGAGAAAATAACGATGAACTTTATAACATTGAATATTGACTAGTAAAATTAAAAGTAAATATGAGTAAAGGTACCAAAAGTGAAGATAAACTTTATAAAATTGAATATTGAGTACTAAATTTAAATATAGAATTGATAGAGGGTACTAGAAGCATTTGCGCAAATTGCTCACTAATCAATTTTTTTTTGTCATTGATTTATTTTGCTTGTGTGTTGTTTTGTGGTAAGAGTCAATGGTATTGGCAACTTTATTTTTTGTATTTTGTTTAACAAGTGCATAATTATATTGTTGAATGGTTTTTTCCACTTGATGTTGTCGTGTTTTTCTTCAAAATTTCACAGAAAGCCCAAAACCCTCGATATATCCCTCGAGAAGACCAGAATGAACGGTCACAATACATAGGCTCCTAAACATTATGGCCAGTGCCCTGCCACGCTTTACCATTCAATATTTTACATAATATTTGAAATAATAGACATTTTCTGTGTTATGTTGGATTTTTCTCTAATCGGGTTATATTTAATTTTGGAGAAAGGACGTAATTCACATTACCGCTGAAGTAAAAGTTTATAACTGAATCTCACCACACTTCTACACACCTCAATTGAAGACCTCGGGGCAATATCATGCTATGCCACTATATGTAAGTTTTGAGTAAAAGGCAAGTAAATGTTTAAACATTGCATTCCAGACATGGGGATAAAGAACATTAATTTATATATTACATCATGCGGCAAATCTTTTTAACTTAAACTCAACATCTAGATACATCTACGGGGTGTCGAAATACACTAATATCTCAATTTCATAAAAAGTTTGGGATACCACATTATTGCCCCGAGGTCTTCAATTCTATTCGCACCTTATGGTCCGAGACTCGTCACTCAACAAAGGCACTTTATTGTCTTATTGTTTCATGATTAAGAACACTGATTATTAATATTATCATTATTATTTACACTATTATTAATTGTATTTCCCCATAAACCACAACTTTAGATGTTAGGTGTCGTTTAAATATAAACTCGAGTTGCAACTCTCTTCCTTATGAGCAGAGGATGCATGCCTCTATTTTGCCCAAAATTTGGGATTCCAATTACGAGACGTCTTGCACTAAGACACTGATCTGCCGGGGGTGTGAACCTTATTTGAAACGTATGTAAGAACCATAAATTTGCGGAGCGTATCCCAGAGCTCCGATAACTATCGGAACGACTAGAGTTTATAATACACCACATCCAGCTGATTTCGATTTCCAAATCCTTGTACTTAAGACATTTATCGGCCTCCATGGTTGCGATCTTCTAATCTCATGACATAGAAATTTCTACAAGTAGACACGATTTATTCCCCAAGTGCCAATTTGCAACATCCGGTTTGCTTGCCTCTATTGAAAAACCAATATAGATTTTGTGGTCGAACATTAATGTAAACATTCCATTTAGCATCACAGGTTTTGGCGAGTGTTTGTATCACTTGGAGTTTGTGTTTAGAACGCAGAGCATTACAGATTTGCCAGTAAAGGTGATATGATCAATACATGTACCTGACAAATACGGTATTTAACACCCTGGCCAATTTTGACAAGAGTTTTACCATAAACTAGAATTTCCATTACCTGATCTTAGGCATAGACATATTATAGTGATACCGAATAGATTCAAGTTTATTCTGCCGCAAAATAACTCCACGCAGGCGGCGACGCGAGAGATGCGAGGCGCCACGGGGGCGACCCGAGGCCAGGCGAGGCGCCACGGTGTCGGCACCCTTCGCTCCATAATTCGTCGCGGACACGTGTGCCCCAACTCTGGTTAGCCGCTCTGCACACGACCCCTTCAGTATTTTTCCACGACGCCTGGAACTCTTCCGTCAACCTCCCTAGAGATTCCTAGCCCCTCACACCCCCCCGGTCGTTAATAACTGCCCCTTTTCGACGCAAAATTAAAGCGAGAGGAGCGATAACCAGCCCCTCTCTCACTCTTTTCTCGGCCTCGAAAACATCCTCTGATTGGGCAGAAAATATCTAATGCGCAGTACCCTTTCGCCAATAGCAACCAGAATTCGGGTTTGTTCTAGAATATTCCAGAGTCACAGGGATAATTTTTGGTAGGGGGAACGAGGTTTCCTAAAACTTGGAGCGACGAGGCACAAAAGAGAAGCTGGGGAGCTGTGTTCAGAATCGGACGCAAGTGGCGGCCGCAGGGGGAACCTGTTATATTCTGTTGTGGCGTTCGGTTCGATGGACTTAGAAAAATTATTAAGTTTCTTGTAGAGTTTGGGTACAAGACTTCTGTGACGAACGCAGGCCGCAGAACAGTATTATGAACATTTGACAGCAATTCGTATTATATTACGTCCGATTTACGTGCGAACTCGAGACTCTCTTTTCCTTAGTGAATTTGTGCGATAATTCACGGGCTCATTAGTATCAAAGTATTGTGAGATCGACCGGGAATGAACCGACCGTGTCAGTGAATGAACTGTGCTGACCCATTCACCGCAGCGAGCAGACGGCGCTTTTGTGTTCCGGCCGCCTTGGCCGCTACCCTCGCAAGTACCTGATCTGACCTACATTTTCCGAGCGGCGCCCCTCGCTCGCCACGAACCTCGCAGCCAGCTGACCTGAGGTCGTTCAACTTCAGTGGGTGGCGCAGGCCGCCTAACAGAGGTATTTTCTGTTTGAGTGGTCTTATGTCGTACCCGCGATCGAGAGGTGTGAACAGTACATCAGACAATCAGTGTTTGACTTCCTCTCGACCGGGCGACGAAGAGGAGTTCCCGGCCGCGCATGGCCGTCAAGCGGGAATTCGCGCGCGAAGAAGAGTTTCATCTGATTGTAATCACTTTGTAATTTTTTGTTCTCTTATGTGCATGACATTTCATTTTTTGTTTTATTTCGATTTTGGGGGCATGCTCGCCAGAGTTATCATCACCAGACCATTAGCGTTTTCTTTTTTTAATGAATAAATTCAACTTGTTCTAAATTCACATGTTTGACTTCTCATTCAACCTAGGCCACCGGCTTCCTCCATCTTCGCCGTTTCAGGTAATCTGTCGACTGAGCGGGCCGGCTACCCGTCTGAGGCGCCCAACCGAAGACCCGAGGGTAGTTGCAATTGGCTTTCCCACCGTGGGGCTCGATTAACGCGAAATAATCGCAATTTCATTTTTTAATATCCCAGATAAGCGCCCTGAGATTTCTCTGCCTAAATTATTAAATTGTTTAAATTATTAAGATGATGGATGGAAGCACGGTGTAGAGAAGTTAATAACTTATGGTCTGTTGAGGATGTCATTTTGTACTGTGTTTTCCTTGTAAGTGTCATTGTCTTGTGTTGTGTTGTGTTGTGTGAATACCGTGTGCGCGTACTAAAACAAGTGAAACCGCGTAACATTGTAAAAATGCAGGACGAATCAGGTATTGACGTGACGGGTGAAGACAGTTTTGAGGAGCCGTCGACGCAAGGTCCCACCTTAAGTGAGATCTTGCGCGTTATGAGAGAAATTTCAGATAACACTGTTGCCAATTTGAGGAGAAATTTTCAGACAACGCCGCTAAATTGAAAGAAATTAAAGACCAGTCAGATAGCAATGTCGCAAAATTAGAGGAGAAAATTGCAAATAATGCCGCGAAATTAGAGGAGAAAATCTCAAATAATGCCGCGAAATTAGAGGAGAAAATCTCAAATAATGCCGCGAAATTAGAGGAGAAAATCTCAAATAACGCTGCCAAATTACAGGAATGTTAGATGAACGGTTCACAGCACATGAGAGCAAGTGTGAGGGACAGATTTAACCGAATCGAAAGTCATTTGGAAGCCCAAGCAAATAAATTAGAAAGTCTCGAGCAAAAACTTAACCATGAAATAGGGATTTTAAAGAATCAGGTCGAAGGCAGATGCGGGGAAATAGAGGGGAACGTAGAAAAACTCAGTCAGGAGTTGGGAAGGGCACAAGCGGAAACTAACGAAATTTCAAAATTTTTAAATCGAAATTCAGACCAAATTACAGGCATGCAGCCGACAAAGTAGAAAAGCGTGCTGTGAGTCGGTACTGAAAAGATCATTGAAGTTAAGCAGGAAATGGGCGAAAATTTAATAAAATCGGACAGAAACTCCATTCAGAAGTGTCGCATATCCACGAAAAGTTCGCGCAAGTAGGCAATATTAGTGAGGAAACATCAGGGAGAGAGAAGCCAAAATTAAAAAGGGAAATTGATCGTACTGTCCTAAATTGGTAAAGGAAGAAATTGAAAAGGAACGCGAGAATTACCCAAATCCGAATTCTGGTGGCTCAGGCCTTCGCTTCTCGTGGGCTCCACCGCAAACCTGTATTTTTCCGGAAAACCGATGAAAATCCCAAAGTTTTCCTTGACCGGGCGGAAAATTACATGAATCTCACGAAGGCGGTACCTTCACACTTGAAGGCTAAATTTATGCAAGAATTGTTGAAAGGCAATGCATCTTATTGGATTTCCGCTTTAACCCTTTCCCTCAAAATTATGAAGAGTTTTCGGGAGAAGTTTTCTGAATCGATACTGGGGCGAACAACGGAGATATGAGTTCGAGCGGAAGATTTTAGAATCGCGATGGGAAAACCGCCACGGGCAGTCCTATTTAGACTACGCCATGGAGAAAATCTCCGCCATCAAGCTGTGTGACCCGCAGGCAAAACGACCGAAAATCATCTGGTTACTGACAGCTCATTTCCCAACGTATGTACAGAATATTGTCAACAGCGTGGAGTGTAGAGATTTAGAACGTTTCCAAGAACTGTTGGCACAATTTGATAGAACGCGGGACAACTATCACAATGAGAACCGCGACAGAAATCGCAGGCCCGACGGAAAACTACCAAGGCAGGCCGCAGTGGCATAGAGATAATAGGGCCGGAGGGGAACGAGGCAGATGATCGGCGAGCGCCGCCCGAATCCCGTGAGAACCGTGGACATCGCGATGAGAGAGATGGACGGCAAAATTCATCCCGGCCGGCTTCAACAAATTAGAAACGTCCCAGCTGTCTCGGTATCTGGGGGACGACGAGGTTTTCTTTAGAGATACCAATTTCATGCGATCATATCAGTGAATTATGCCTTTTTTGATTTTAACGAAGACGAGGATGTGAACTAGTCAAAGAACGTGCCAGAAAATGCCCCTATTATTGAATCCTTTATGGGAAATTATGTGTCCAAGCTCTTATGGATACTGGTAGTGAAATTAGTGCTGTGTCAAAGAAATTTATGCGCGACTTATAAGCGAGCGGATTCCAAGTACCGACATTACCTACCGTCAGATGCTATGTCATGGGGTTGGGAGAAAACGAAGCAAGCCAATTTCAATGCAGGTCCTGATTTCAATTAATATAGGAGATATGTTGTTTGATGTGCCCTGTCTAGTAATTGAAGATCTTAATCATGATGTTATTTTGGGGGTTGATTTTTTAGAGAAAACGGTGGAATAAATAGTTTTTTCCAGGAATGTTATGAGTTTCGGTGTCCGGTAAAGAAATTATTATTCAGATGACGGGGAAGATAGGATTGATCTTAGCATTTCTAGTGGCAACTTGGGAGGGGGGGAAACGACGAAGGGGCTTTATTTGCCAAATGTGCAAAAATTTGTGGATTTTTTTGAACTAGTTGATGAAACGCTTCCCAGTTGCAGACAGTGGCTACTTGGAATATATTTAACATTGTCCTATCGGTCGCCCCGTGTTCATCCCATTAAAAGACTTTTGTGTTTTTCGAATTAATAGGGTTACGATGACTCGCCGTTTTTTAAGATGAAAAACTATCCTATTCCACAAGCTTTTAAGGGGGAAGTTGATTGAGACGCGTCGAGAAAAATGCATGGAACGAAGTCAATCATACGAAGGAGAATTAAACAGTTGAACACGCCTATCTACATCCGATTGTCGTTTGTAAAAAAGAAAGACCGGAGGGGTCAGAATTTTGTTTA
>JAHLJT010008446.1:150985275-151064649 GCA_031308135.1 Acheta domesticus
AGTGAGAACAACAGTAGTTCGTCTGCCATCAGCGCAATCACGTGCATATCGTAAGGTTCCAGATAGTCCTATTGTGTGTTGTTAATAGTCAATGAAGCATTTATGTGCCTTGGTTTGTTTTTGTGTCGCGATTGTACTTCGAATTTTACAACATTCGCTTTTTCCTTTAAGAAGTTAAGATGAATATTAACATCTTCATCTAACATTTCCGCTAAATACGATACAGCTTGAGACAATTGATAAGTGCCCCTGAAAAAAAAATCATTCTTTTTCACTCATTCCTGGAAAGTCAATAAGATCATCTGATGTCACGTTTTTAAATGGTACAGCTTTACGTCCCCCAATTTGCATTTTCAATTTCTGCGGCAAGAGTATTTTCAACATCTCACCTGACATTCATCTGCTTGATGAACCAAATGTCACCATGCCTTGGTCGGAATTAAAACGTTTACCAAAAGTGTTATTAAGAAAACATGCAATTTTACAAAATAATCTCGCTTTTGCTGAAAGTTTATTATCGAGTTGATTATGTATCAGTCTACATTTTTACCCAAGCCAGCGAACTTAACGTACAAAGCTTGATTTATTCGATTCTTTCGTTTTCAACTGCTTGCGCTTTCCTTTGCATTGTTTTCGTGTGGTAAAATTATACGATTATCATACTGAATAGTATTTTTCCGTAGAAAAGTGATTAACTTATTAAGAGCTATATGCGTATAAAGGACGAGAAAAATTATTAGTTGATGAGCTCTTTACAAAATCGTCCATAGTAAAAAAAGACGATTTCGAGTTTCCTACAGTATTCTATACTGCTCTTGTCGGGCTTCCTTTGTACTGAATAGTGAAGGAAATTTAGCCATAGTCCGAGAAATATGAAGTTTTGAAATATCACTAGTTTTGCAAAAACAACCAATGTCCACTCAGTTTTCTGGAAAAACAGCCCTTGGCCTTGTCCATTGACTGGAATGGACTGTGGATTCCATGGGGATTTGACTAAGGTAAATATCAGAAGCAAGAAACGGCTACCTGGTGAAATTAATTTTCAGACACTGCACAAGAAACATCTGCTGAAACCAAAGAAACTCGCAGATGTTCAGAGACTTTCTCAGTATTTCAGAAATCTTAAAAACAGACTCTTCTATGACAAATTATTTGCAGACACAAGTGATCGAAGTGAAAACACTATTGAAGGAAATGGGGAAATATATTATGATAACAATAGTAGTGGAGCAGAAGATCTGTGAAGTCCTTTTATTCAGTTCCAGAAATTGTTTGTAAAATAGCAATGAGAATAAAACCTTACGTATTTTCATATGAAATTTTAATTTGTTTATAATTATTACCGGTGGATGTTCAGACTTCATGAGAAGTATCAACAATTTTGACAAAGAAACACCGAAGCCACACTCACTCTATTCTGAAACTCAATTATGTACGTAGTCTCTACACAAGTAATGTAAGAACTAGCATTCAATAATCATCCATAAACTTCAATTTATGCATGTGTGTAATTCCACGCCAGCAGACGAGAATGGGACCGGCGCTGTTCAAGAGAGAGGCAGAAGGAAAGCCAGCCGCCGAGGAAAGGAACGGAACGGAAGACGACGAAACGTCGGTAGAAGGTGGAGATAGCGGAGAGGCAGGCCACCTCATCTGCCCAGGCGACCAGCAAGCGCGCCGCCGCTGGGCAAGGTTCGCTGCAACACCGGCCGAGATCAACGCTGCCGAGCAAGGCAACGAGCGAGGGATTCCGCAGGGCGGTGGAGCGCCGCGTTGGCGTAGGTCAAGGATCGCTCGCAGTAGGTATTCACGACGCAGTCGCGCTCTCGCGTCTTCATTGAACTCGATATAAATTGGGGCAAATTAAAAGCGAATGTTCTATGAGTTTGCAAAGCCATTAGATTCTCAGACAAGGAAAATGCCTTAAGAAGTGAATGATTTATTTTTCTTGTATGATTGTGTAAATATTTGAAGAACATTTTACGTGAAATTCATGATTTGTTGAATGAGAAAGGGATTGTTCATGAAAGGGATATTTCTTTGTGTTTTATGAATTCTTTCATCCAAATTTCGAGCGCTTACAATTGTAATTATATCATTGCTTTAATTTAGAACTTGAATCAGTTAAATTAAATAGCAACGAGAATTTACAAGGTGTTGACCGTACATAGATCACATATAAAGCAAGAGTATTGCTTTCAAAATACAATTTATTTTAGTGAACTCACAAGTGTTGTTCGTGCAGCGAACAAAGAGAGTGAATAATTTTGGATTTGTTCTCATACGGAGTGTATTTGCAATGGCTTTGTTTAAATTACATGCGGCATGTTTCCTTGATTTGTGTGTGTGTGGGGGGGTTGGAACCTTTGTTCACCAAAAGATCCCACTGCCCTGAGGTAAATTTGAAGCGCATATTGAGCATCCATCTGCAACTCCCCATTTGATGTTTTGTGTATGTTAGGCGAGGTTGGCGTTAGAATTTAGTATAGCATTATTACATTTCAATATATTGAAATTCCAGCACTGTCTTGAAAGAGTGGACTGCGTTTCAAACAGAATATTAATGTTCAATTTAAACATAAAATACAAGAAAAAGTCTTAAAAGAGGTACAAGAAGTACAGAAAATTGAAGGTCTAAACGTGTCCAACAGAGTACAGTTGTCATCCCAGAGGTGGCACACCAAATACTGACCAAAGACCACGCAGAACAGATGGCCACCGAGAGAGTAAGCGCTGTAGCAGAATAAGGGGGGGGGGTAAAATGCCCCCCAGCTTAATTCAATTTTGAATAGAGGGCATGCTAAGTGTTATTTTGAATGTCATTTTCCAAAATCTCAGAAACGACAGCCTGATTATTTTCTAAAATATCAGAAAATATATATAAAGTACGAATTTTCGGTTTTTGATTTTTTCCATATCATTACTCAGAGATAAAATATCTTGGAGAGGTTTTTTAAAAAAAATTAGGCGGAAAATTCAATTTTAAAAAATATTAAATTATTATTCGGTATTTTTCTATATTTTATTTCTGGGCTGACGACTCCAAAAATTTCTGCAAATCGGTATTAAGGTGTTCTTTATTACTGATCGCTTTACTACTGGTCGCTGACGACAGCACGCCGTGTATTTATAGGAACTCTCTTTATGTCGCGTATTTAAATGCACAATCGCCCATTTGTCATCACTCCGAGATTCTGGAAATTGTTACATACAGTACATTTCACGCATTTCTCATTAGCAAACCATGACTCAAAATCTTAATTCTGAAATCGTCAACGTCCCCGGATACAGTCTTTGGAGATGTGATGGAAAATCTAGCGTTGCTGCACACGGCAGTGGTGTCGGTATTTATTTACGTGACGACCTGAACTGCAAAATAATTTTTATTTTCAGCGAATCATAAAGACCACTTCACACAATATTTGATTGCTGACGTTAATCTTGCAGAAAAATGTGTACCTTGGCGCTAGTTTATTTTCCTTTATCAGAGAACATACACGTTTATTAGTAAATCAGGGAACATACACGAACTAAACGACTTAATCTCTTCCTGTGTCAGTAAATACATTATTATAATGAATGACTTCATTAGTAATTTATTGAAAGAATCTGCTTCATCCGGCAACTTTGCACGTTTCTTCATAATATGAAACTAATGATTCTTCCTCTAAAAGCAATTCATAGTACAAGAAATACTGAAATATGGATAAATCATATAATAGTGTCAAATTCAGAAACAGCACGTTCTCGTGGACAATTTTCCGTACCGGTATTATCAAAATATAACATCCCTAAAGATCATGTAATCTAAAATGTCCCAAATATACATCGAAATAGTGAAATATGCAGAATAAAAGAACTTCGATACAAATTCCTTCGTTTATGATAGAATTTCGGTCCCTTAGAATCTTATACATAATGAAACCTCACTCAATGGCAAAGTATTAATATTCATGTAAATTTTTAATGAATGGTAAATAGCTATATACCACAAAAGACTCAAGCGTAATACGTTCAGCAGCTCCGTGATATCCAGTGAAATTCGCCAACTAATGGATGACAGGGACAATGCATCTAAAGTTTTTCGGAAAACGCGAAATACTCATAATAGCGTAATAGAGACCATCTTACGTATACAAAAACCTAGAAGTCGTGTCACCCACATGTTAATAAATGCCAAGATTAAATATTATCACTCTATTTTTTAAAACAATTGAGATTCCAAATTGCTCTGGAAAAATTTGTTAAGTATGGGTATCGGGAATATTCGAAATCCAACAGAAATCGAAGTGTCACTTGATTCGCTGAATCATGCTTTTGTTAATCATGCGCAGCCAATCAATTAATTCGAAAAATTTCGAAATTTATCCACTCAACGAAGCATTGAAATTGGTTATAATAACTCTATTTCACCTACAGACAATATAAAAAAATTGAGGGAAAAATTAAACGCTTCCGGCTCCGATGGAATCAACGCAAAGTTGCTGAAGCTCGGAGCTGAAGTAACACTCGCGTCAATAATGAACATTATATTAATTTTTCGCTAATGAGCAGAGCATTTTCGTCGGCCTAGAGGCAGCAGTTATCAAACCTCTCCCTAAAACACCAATTTTATGACGCCTGTTGATTACAGTCCCATCAGTACCTTACCAACAATATCGAAAGTTCTTGAAAAGATCGCCAGGTAATATATCGAACCACACCTTCAAAATTTCAGTATTTTAAATAAAAATCAATCACGCTTTGTGTCCGAAAAAAGCACAGGAACTGAGCTCCTTAGTTTGACTGAAGACGTTGAAGTGCAATTGACAACGGTAAAATACAATTCTCACTCTTCTCATTGTTAGTATGGCATTCGATTCTGTTCACTACGATATTTTGTTAGTCAAGTTAAAAAACATTGAATGTGCTAAATCCACACTGAAATGGTAATCCAGCCACTTATCTGAGCGACAACAAAAACTTGTGTCCGGTGACGGTCCGGTGTGTAACGTGTATTATGCCGTGAGCACGTGGCGTCGCACGGGACTCAGTGTTAGGATTTTTGCTTTCCTAATTTATGTTAATGACTTCGGCGAGTCAATTAAAAATTGTTGTCATCACATGAATGCTGATGATTTCCAATTGTATACTAGCGAACACCCCATCTCGCGTTTTGGAACTTGCTCAGAAAATCAACGAAGGCCTACGCAGTCTCTCCTCATCGTCATCACTGGGATTGCTCTTGAAGCCTCGTAAATATCAGTGTCTTGTAATCGGCTCCAGAAACTCCCCACAAAAGTTATCAAATTCCGCTCTCCCTGACATTTGCATAAATGGAACTTCTCTATTGTCGTATAACGACGTGAGAAATTAAGGTCGGCATATGGATAATACTGGAATGTTCCAACTGGTAATATATGTCAGAAAGCGATCGCGTCCATGCACGTTTGCGTGAGTCTTTTCTACCTACACAAACTCGTCAGACACCCGTACAATCCCTTCCTGTTTCACATTAATTACTGCGATATTTTTACTGACTGAAGAAATTGGCCTCCACCCCCCCCCCGAAAAGATGATAAAAAGTTTCCCCTCAACCAAATTACATATGAGTAGTTACACAATAATTCTAACATAAAAATAATTTTTTTGAAAGGTTTCTTAGCTCCCGTCCCACCACCCACACCCATCTACAGCCAAAAACGTGTTTTTTTAATTTCAATTTTTTCGTCAACTTAACACCATTTTATCTGACTGAAAAAAAATATGATAAATAGGAAAACAATTGTACTATCAGAAAAAACATTTTTCAATATTTCCTCAGGCCCAAAATCAAACACAAAATATTTTTGAAAATACAAATTACAAGAAATATCTTTGCTGTGTCTTAGAAACCTGGAATAGGTTTAAAAAAATATGTCAAAAGTTCCTCTTAAAACACAAATTATTGTGAAAATTGTTTTTCAGATTTTTTCGATTGCTAGGCTGCCGTTAAAAAAATAAAAACCATTTTACCGCCTTTAAAATATCTGGAATTTAAATATACTTTGAAAATTACTGCAACGGTTCTGAGCATTTATTGAGTGTTTATTACACATTTGTATACATTGTTGTAGCACCCAATAATATTTGACTTTGGAATGTAATACTTACAAATTATCAGTTTTTAAAGCTTTCTGAGAAGCGTATGAGAATATCATACGCTAAGGAATGATTTTTGTTTAGTTGTAAGGAATGATTTTTGAACTATTAAATAATAGTTCGCTCAAATTTGAAGGATAATTGGGGAACATGTGGGAAATGAAGGGGAATAGGTTACCCAGATTTACAAGAACTGTGTCACCGTCTTAGAACACCGACACAAGCACGAAAATAATCTTAAAACTTCATCTCAGAACGTTTGTGAATTTTTCATCCTTTTTTAGTAGCTGGGCCATGGTTTAAAAAAACTAAGGCATTTGTAGTCAAGCACTTGGCTGTTCGGCAGTTGCCACGTCCTAGGCCCATGCGACCTTCCGCCAGGAAGAACGCCACAGAATAGCAGCTGAAACGTTGTCAATTGTGCCTATGACGCGACATTTCCCGGAGAGATAAATAGAAACTGACACTGGCTGCGGAAGCCTACGCTCTCACGTCTGTAGAAGTTTCAGATTAGAGAAAAAAATGTCTTTTCCCTTACCTGAGTATTTGTTGTTGTGTACGTATAAATATGTAGACACTCGTACAATCTGTACACGTGCGAAAACTCTGCATTTTGTAAACAATAATTGTATGAAAACTGAAAATTGATATAATGTAGCGCCCAAATGCAAACTCACATCCCCCGAAAAGTAGTTTACCGGCATTACAGACCCGGTACTGTGCGAAAGAATCCATTTCAATATTGCTGAGCGTTGAGATAAAAGTTCACAGAAAATAAAATAATCCCCTTAACTTTATCATCAAAGATAATTTAGTATTTTCCTTCAATTAATTTTACATTGCTATCGGCTCCTCTTTTCTGTCTAACCATGCCATGGAGAGGGGGCACCCACAAGAACTAATATGCAAAATTATAAAATAGGTTGATCATAAAAGTGGTATTTTGAAAAATACTGCTCAACAACATAATACCGGTCCAATATTTCCTCTTCATTTTCTCACTGTGGCCCATCTATCCTTCACCTGCACCCGAACTGTCCCTTGTCATTTCCCCATTTGTCATCTACTCGTCCTCCAAAAACACGTTATCTGTCAGAATTTACGTGTTCTAAATAAAGTCGTGTCCCAATGAGACAAGCAAATCTGGTTTAAAAGGGTAGGAATCATCACTTCCTAGTTATTTGTCATTATCATGTGTGTTTCAATAATCTTTTTTTGTATGTCATAATCTGCAACTTCTATTTTGTCTTCTAAAATCTGTTTGATGTAGGATGGGGTGTAATTCTTTATCCACCAGTATCACACTTAGTAGGTCTTGAGTCTATGGTTTCTTATAAATTGCCATAACTATCGTCTTTCCGTAGCGTACGATCACTTATACAAAGGATTAGAAAGCTTAAAAAAAACAATAATTTGTAAGTACATTCAAAAAGTCATAATATTACTGTGTGTTTGAACAATGTATACAAATGTATAATAAACACTAAAATAAATGCACAGAACCGTTGCAGTCATATTCAAAGTATATTTAAAGTCCAGGTGTTTTAAAGGTGGGAAAATGGCTTTTATTTTTTAACTGCAGCCCAGCAATCGAAAAAATCTTTTAAAAAAATTCACAACAATTTGTGTTTTAAGAGGAACTTTTGACATATTTTTTAAACCTGTTCCAGGTTCCTAAGACACAGTAAAAATATTTCTAGTTATTTTTTCAAAAATATTTTTTTTGTGTTTGAATTTGGGCCTGAGGAAATATTGAAAAATGTTTTTCTGATAGTACAAATTGTTTTCCTATTTATCATATTTTTTCAGTCAGTTCAAAATAGTGTTCACATTTTCAAAGTATGTTCCAGGTATAACTGTCAAAGAGTATCAAATGGATTTAACCACCAATCAATACTGCATTCTAAAGAAGACCAAGAAAAAATAATCAAATTTTGTTTAGCCATTAATATATTTATGGGCATTTAAAGCCAGTGAATTCATGTAAATTGTAATTGTTGTCTCTGAATTATTATTACTATTGTAAGATAATTGGAAATGTAATTGTTATAATTTTCTACTGTAGTATTGTAACTGTAACTGCATTATAATTATATTGTAACTGTATTATAACTGTAACAGGAAGTCGGTAATAACCGCGATGTTGATGGGATTAAAAATAAAATAATTTTTAAAAAATAGTGTTAAGTTGACGAAAAAAAATTTAAATAAAAAACACGTTTTTGGCTGTAGATGGGTATGGGTGGTGGGACGGGGGCTATGAAACTTTTCAAAAATAGTATTTTTATGTTAGAATTATAGTATAACTACTCATATGTAATTTGGTTGAGGAGAACTTTTAACTATCTTATCTTGGGGGTACCCTTTAAAAAAAGCAATGTAAGATACAAGTAACTGAAAATGCATTTATTCCTTTCGACCTTGAAAAACAGATCATATTTCAACTTTTTACGCGCAATCTTAAAATTCCTACCTGTGAATAAAGGCGTTTACTTCGCTGCCTTCTACTTATTCATAAGATTTTAAACAGTACTCATCATACCACCCTATCACAACGATTTCAGACCATGAAGCTACACCGTGCCCGAGCGTCACGCCTTATTTGTATTCCGCATCACAACACAACCAATGTTAGCAAATCATTCCTTGTGACTGCCATCTGTGATTAGAACAATCTTATCTCCATTATAAAGAATAGCAGCATATTTCAAAAGTTTAAATAATGAGGTCACTATATGGGCGGCCTGCACAACGCCTGCTCCCGGGGGCATTCTGTACGTGTGAGCCGACCGTCTGCCCGCGGCAGCGCCGAAAGTGCAAATCAGGGCCTTTTAACTTCCATGTAACGTGATGGAGACCATTACAGCGGCGCCCTCTCCCTGCAGCACCCTTCTTAGAGGAACTAAAACACGAACTGCTGCCAACGATACTTCAAACGTGCGTGGCTGCTGCGTAGGTTCGCGAGATGCAAGCAGTCGCGTAATGTCGCGATGTTCGCGCTTCTTCAGCGGTTTGTCAGATGTATATATTATGAATAATTGAGCATTTAGAAGACACTTTTCGCATTTAACAGATATCAGCCAATTTTGATATGCGGAAGTTGGCGAGCCTAACCTGCAGCTGTACCCGGCGACACTCACGCCTCCTACAGTAGCACCCTCCAGCTTTGACCCAAAGTGTTTCCAACATTGACTTAAAGTGTTTTTGCTTGTTAGCTGACTTGATGCTTTCTCTTCCTTTCTAGGTTTTGTTAGGGGTAATTTAAAACCACGTATGCATATTTTAGTTTCTTTAAAACTCCTTTTTGTAGCAATTAGCAGTACTTATTAACAGTCTACTGAGGTTAACGCTTTATTTCAATCACACAAAAGTAATTTCACTGTATTCCAGTAAAATCTTGCAGTTCTCAAATGGAATCATTTCGTATATTTCCAAATAATTTTAAATCCGTCTCTGTTTTCAAGTAAATAAATATAATCACAAAACGGTGTGAGAGTGTTTCTTTTTTATCAACCAGTACCCCCTTGTTTCCACTCCTCTCACATATGTGAGAAACCCTTTCCCCTAATTGCGTTCGTATTTTCTTTGAATTACCTCCTTTTTATTATGTATGGTAAACGGGGCATAACATTGTTGCTTCTTTGTTTTGTTTCCTTGTTTCTTTTAAAGTTCTACTTTGTTGCATCAATATTCACAATAATTATTTTGACACTTTAATCCTTCACAAAAGTGCAGTGTTTCTTCAAAATATTGAAGTCACAGCTTCCATAATTTCAAAGATTTTATTCCTTTTTTAAAAGCAAGCAAAGTGGCAATGTTACCCCGCAGGGGTCAAACATTCTCACCTCTATTTATTTTCAAGTCACTGACAGTGTTTTAAATGTGTGAGAGTGGATAGGAAACAGAAACACATAAATATGCATCAGAACATTACTAGTCTGGTTCTTGACAGTTTTAAATACTGTAAACAGGGATAAATACTGCTTTTGAGAACTTAGTCTAAAGTAGGTTTTATTACCTGTTTTACATTGCGACAAAACGCGATAGGGAAAAAGTGTTTTGTCCTTTTTATATTTAGTCTGGAAAACTCAGCAACAATATCGTATTTTGACACAACACACCTTATTTTAAGGGGACCTGCTAATTCCATACAGTTCAGTAGCCTTGTTCTACTTAATTTTCCACTTCTTACTTTTTCCATTGCTTAGTGTATTTTAACTTCATCATAGGTTTGTAAACCTTAGATATTGGATTTTTATTTGTCTACGAGGCAGAATTACGGTGCAAGTATGACGACAGCAAAAAAGTAATTTTGTATCAATGTTTACAATGAATAAGTCATATGGTTTAGAAATGATATATAAACTCACAAATTTCAATTTTTTCAATGTAAGAATTTCTTCTCAAAGGATATAAATGTAGGGGCAAGATCGTCAATATGGCAAGACTCCATGAATAATTATTAAGTCACGATATAGTATGCCTAAGACATGACATACTTACTTATCTATGTCGTTTATTTCAAGTCAATTAATCCAAAATTCACGTGCTACTGTGCAGGCTGTGCTACTTAATTTTTTTGAAGTTGTGGCAATGTTTCACCCATGGCAATGCTACCCGTCATTACCTTATACTAATGTGTTAAATTTTCAGTGACGTGCATTCAACCCCAGCACTGGGGTAAGCAAGAATGAGAAATCAATGAATTTTGAGAAGTAAAGTTACATTGAAATGTATGTTAGATGATCAAAAACTTTGCATCCACTTTACACTCTACTGCGATCATTGCGGCGACCCACTGCGCCTCCACTGCTCTGACCCCCAGCTCTGAAATCTTCGCTGGGGACGAGAGGTGCGCGCGCATCTAATTCAATGGGCCAACGGCAAGCGGGGTTCGGGGAGCAGCCGCGGACGATAATGACCAAAAGTCAGCTAGCTGGGGATAGATGACGTATCTGCCCCACCCCCTGCTTCAAGGACAGGCCTCGCCTGGCTTGCTGTGCTTGCGATCGTGGTTACTCACACAAGCCATTCCTACCACAATGCAAGATTATTTAAAAAAGTAATGTTTTGTTAGTACAAATTACCGTTCCGTTGGTCGAGAAGTTTTTAACTTATAAAATGATTACGGGGCATATATTTGCTGTCGCTGTAATGAGAGTGAACCACAATGTTCAGTAGAGATTTAATTAATTTTTCTGAGGAAGGTTGTTCTGACTCACATGTGATCAGACCATTAGAATCTCCGAATTTTTGAATAGCACAGTACTCTTCTCAGAGAATCAGTGTGCGTCGGCGTGCTTGGCACGACAGCGCGTGACGCAGTGGTAAGCCATTGTAGTGTTTTTGTGACTTATTGTCGTGTTTACCCGTAATTTCGTAAGGATTAGTAGTAACTTTGCATATAGTGCTTTTTCTAATCTAATGGATATTCAGGAATAATTGTGTGTAGTATGTCTTCCAGTGAGTGTATAGTTGATGATATTTTGAGGAGACTGTTTTCAACGAGGCAGTTACTCGAAAAAAAAGCAAATAATTGAAAAAGGTAGGCCAATACGATCTTTGGCATAATTACAGCAGGTGACAAAACAATTAGAGTACAGTGGTGGAGGAGAGAAGCTGGTTGGCCGCTAGCAGCTGGGGTACACAAAGTAATTACCGCACACCCCTGTAAATTTTTGACAATGGTCTGGCGGAAGAGTTGGCCAACTGTTCTGAGCCTGTCACCAATAAAGACATTTATTTGTTTATATGTCGTTGTTTTATGAAGTCGCATTATATCACAATGCTGATAGGTCACAGTGTTTTGTTTTTGTCTCTGTAGGTAGAAATGAAGTCCATCAGTGAAGGGATGTGATCGCTGTTATGGAATAATTATGGCTTCGCTTGGTGTTTGAAGTAGCGCTGATGTGTTTTGTTTTATTTGTGAGACATACGTTTAGCTTAAAAATGAAACATTACCACAGACTTCCTGAAAGATGCATATCTTGCTTATTTTGAAATCACGCTTCGTCTCCAGAATAAAACATTCGCTCTAAATTTAATGTGTACCTGAGGTTTAAAATTTTGCATGTATGGAGAGAGAAAAAAAGCATGCTCACACATGGTGTGAAATAACCCTTGAATCACAGGGGTTGCTCTGTTTGTCTAGTGAAACTTTATGGTTGTAGCCCGTCGAAGAAGAAGAGTGTAGTGTATCAGGACATCTTTCTTCTCTAATCACGAGTCCATTGTTTACTCCTATGACACACCAGGATAGGGAGAATGGCTGGAAGTGAACTATCAGGTCTTTCAGTGGAGACTTTTTATGGACTCTTCTCCGTCACGTTTAGAAGGTGAAGACTCTACAAAGGAAACTACAAAAACTCCTTTGGTTTATTCCTTGTTGCCCATTCCATTCACACGAAATAAACTTTTGGAAGAGTTAAGTGATTCCTGCAGTGCATTAACTACAAAGACTTTGAGTGGTGACTTTAAGATAATAAACCTGGTAATGTGGTTATAAATGAGGTACACCAAACACCCTTCTTTCTTGTGCGAACGGAACAGTAGTGCCAGGAATGTGCACTGGCTTCGGAAGTGGATACTTCGAAGATTTATATGCTGGTTCCGTGGATGTCAAACCAGGGTCGCTTGTGGAACGTACCAGAATATTATACCCTACATTGCACATTAAAGAAGGCATTATGTTCCAGTTTGTGTGTGCAATGGATAAGAATGGTTATTCCTTCAAATTTATCTGCACAACAATAAATCTGCGACTTATGAAAAAACTTGCAGCTGGTGTATTTACTGGATCACAAATGAAACTAGTAGTGTTACAGAATGGCACAGACTTTCTCGTATTAGTTTTCTACTACCTTGAGTCTGGGCTAGCTATTCGAAATTGCGACATATTGTTGCCAGCTGCCATCTATCGCCATCCAAACTACAGTTTTTGACATTTTCTTAATTTTTCGGTTTCCTAATGGTAGAACGGAAATATTAATTTTAGAATATTAAAGAACACAACACCTCGTCCTAAATGGCAATTTTCTTTTAAAGATTTGTAACTTTTTTAAGAAAATGGCGGTTAACCGCTACTGTAAATGCGAAATTTCAACCTTTTTTTCACAGAAAAGTTTTGAGTTTTCAAAAACCTTCATTTGAAGTACATACACTCACAAATATAATGTTTACAAGTTGCTGGTAATGTGCATATTAAACATGTGAGAGACTGTTCAAAAAAAGTACATTTGTGTAATTTTTTAAAAACAAAAAATACATCAATATAAACTTTACGTCATATTAAAAAGTGCAATTACCACTATCAGATCTAAAAGATTGAAGAAACATTTGGAGCCATTTACGAGAAAACGGCGTTTGAGCGTTTCTGAACATGCGGAAATTTGAGTTAGTTTTTACAGAAAACGGTTGAGTTTTCGAGAAACTTCACTCGAAATTATTTACAATACATGAACTCGTAAATATAATCATATGTGAACAAATAGCCGCTAATGTAAATATTAACGACGTGAGAGACAAGTCAAAAAATTAAATTTTTGCAATTTTTGAAAAAACAAAAGAATAGAGCAATATGGCGTTTGTGTCATCTCATAGAGAACATTTAGCACTATCCCTACCAAACGTGTAAAGAAAAGATTTGGTGCCATTTTGAGAAAATCTTATTTTTGTACTTTTTAAATTGCACATATTGCACGCAATATTGCGCGAAAACTACAAACATTTTCAAAAAATGTGCATGACCATAAACAAACGTCTCTCTTCAATTTTGTAGTTGGAGAAAGACGCCGAATAAAATTCAAACTTTTGCAATTTTCGAAAATTCAGTGTTAACCGTGAAAATCGGACCAACGCTACATTAATAAGTATATTTCACACCATTCTTACAAGAAATTTAAAGAAAAAATTTGGAGCCATTTTTGAGAAAATTTTGAAAATGTCATGAAAAGTAAAAAAAGTAATGAATGTTTTTCAAACTCGCAGAGCTTTGACTCAGGCCAGATGGACAGAGGTTTCTTCAATTTGGAGACAATCGTACGCATAGTTTAGGCGCTAGTGTTGTTCACATACACCGGACGGACGCACGGACAAACAGACGGACGGACAGACCGACGGACGGATGTTTTGCTTTCAATTAGTTTTTTGGTATTAAGGACTCCCAGAACAGGGATTCTGGCTACTCCATGTTTTAGGGGATTTTTGTTCATAATTTAGCAACTGGATTTATCCACTTTTTCGTTATCACGGCCCAGCAAAGAATTTTTTTCTGCAGAAAATTCGTCATTTTTTTGCACTGCATTACATAACTTTACCTCTACTACATATATTACTCCGTATATACGTACGAATACGCGAAAGTAAAAATTGAAGAAAACATATTGAGCGGTTTAGCAGAATTTAAAAAAAATAATAATTTGCATTAATTTTAATTACGAAAAAATACTGTTTTTTTCTAATGACCTCTGTAGTTTACGCGCCCGGGATCACGAACCAATCAATCAAATCAATCTACTCATGGGTTTTCTGGCCAGACTTAATCTTTGTTCTCGTTGTGTACTACACACACTCATTGTATTGGGTCAGCAATGACTAAAATATCAAACATTTTCAGTAATTTTCTGGAGTCAAGCACCACAAACCCAGGATATTGAAAATGAAAATAAACTTAGTCCATCGAGCAAAGGTTGACGGACTTGAATTGTGTAGACCTATATTTAAACCATTTCAAGTTTTTTCATTACCATGTCAATAAATACATGAAAGAATTAAATTTGTAAAAAGAGAACTTTTAAAGTAAAAGTAAAAACTATAAAAAATATTTCTATAAATGTACAATTAAGCAATCAAAACATTAACACATGTATTCAAAAACATTCAATTATAAAGAGCTATACTATGTAGGTCAACACCCCTGTAAGTTCCCAGAAAATTAAAAGAATATTAACATTTTCAAAAAAAATTAATAAGCAAATAGTTTTTCTAAATCTTATGATAAATACATGAAAAATAAATGAATAAATAGTCTTCGAGATATCTATTAGAAATTAAAATGAACATAGAGAATATCACAAAATGCTAATACACAATTTAATTTAAAGTTGCTGTGTTATAGTTATGAGAACATAGAGAATATTACAAAATGCTAATACACAATTTAATTTAAAGTTGTTATGTTATAGTATGTTATATAATAGTATGTTATTATAATAAAGTTTATAATAACAACAACTCCACCTACAGAGTAGCTATGTCACTGGTAGCCTTGCTACTGGTAGGGCCTCCCTTGCTGAATAGGTTGAAGGTGAGGGATCAGACGAAGAAGTACTCTAGAGGAGCGTGGGAAGTAAGTACAGAGGGAAGGGTCATTAGCCTTTGGACTTACTGTTGTCGGCCCATGGGGGGTACAGGAGAGAAATTGGGTTGGCACACCAGGTACTGATTGGAGGCCTGAACCTTGCATTAGCCAGCGAAGGAGGCTGCCTTCAGCAGTCAGTGAAAATCCCGTAGGGCTTAGTAATGCCGACTGGCGATCGGAGGGACCCCTTGCTGTGCCCTGCAGGGGCATGTCCCGAGGGAACTGTGGGACGCAGCAACGAATGGCAGGAAATAACCCATGGGTTACCTGTGATCTGTGAACTCGAACTTGCTTCCTGCGAATCTTCACTTGAAACCTATTAGCAAAATTGATAGAACAAGAATTGTAATGAATCTTAACTTGCCTTGTTCTACCAATGTCCTATACCTGCACAGAAACAGAGCTAATGTCACCTTGTCGATGTCTGGCCATCCCACGGATGTTAGTCTCAGAAGCCAGAGGCCGCAGTAGCTCCAAGCCGTCCTCAGTGATGGACACAGGATGAATTGAAGGAGATGATGACTATGCAAAAGCGAAAAATGGGACTCGGAAATAGACGTTTTTGAAGGCTTGGAGAGAGCGGAACCCAGATATGAGGTGATTGCCAGATATGAGATGATATGAGATGCTGATTACCCAGATATGAGGTGATATGAGATGCCAGATTACTTTTCATCTAAGTCGTGATTTTTAGGAAATGTTAATGAAAAAAGCGTGATTTGTTTGGAAAAAAACAGGACAAAAAATAATAAGTATTATTTTAGTTGCAAGCATCGAAACAGATACATTTATACAGATTTCAATCCCAAACAATGTAATCATACTCAATGTTATCAAATTCGATGTTTAATCAATATTCAATGTTATCAAATTTCAATAGTTATTTTCGTAATAAGAAGAAGTACTTGGCTTGCGAAAATGTCTGTTAATTTTTTTGCAACGTGAGACTTCGCAATCTTCACGCAGGACATTGTTTTTGAGTGCTTTGCGGTATCGTGAGAAACGCTCTACTCTTTCATACACTGTCAACAACTTCTTTTATACTCGTTTGACTGCACTTCGCACAACCAGTTATAATCGCATTCCTATTTAATGTTGTATTTTGTTAACCGACGTTTTCCTAGTTAACTTTTCTTAATAATGTCTTCCGCCGACCATTCCAAACTGTCCGAAGAACTATCTTAATTCATCTTTAAACAAAGCATGAAGAAATAACAGCAGAAAAGTAAAGCACAGTTTATTTGCGAAGTAGAGTGTTCGAGTTATCCAATATGCTAAGCTAGCACACAACATTTTGTTAAAAATGAACAGCGATTTGCGATGGAGTCGACACCGCTATCTCGATGACCTGAACATCAGACGATCCGACTGCATTGCACCATGAGACGACCGACTCACACGCTACTGTCGCTGAGATTTTTTTTCGCATGTATTTTTCTTTTTTTCATAGAGCAATTTAAATAAAAGATTTTACAGAAGCGTGATTTTGGCTGTACCGCGCGGGACATTTTAGTCTTAAAAAGCGGGACGTCTGGCAACGATGTATGCGACCCTAGTCTCAAAGAAGATTGCCAGTCAACGACATTACATACTTAGCAATGGAAAATTCAGAGCAGAAAAACTTGTTGACATTCAGAGAAATTCGGAGTATGTTCTTCGATCGAACTATCCACATGACGAACATGTAGAACTTGAAAACGATGATCCTCTTAAAGTTTCATCTCTTTCCAATGAAATATATGTCAGTGGTGAAAATTCATCTGGCAATGAATTACACGATATGGCCATGATGCGAAATCTCCTCCGACGTGAAATAGAAAGAATTCGTCAACATTCATTTGAATCTCGGGCACTGTTGAGGAGAATATACGAAAATGCCAAAGCTGAGAGAGTGATAGTGAGTGAGTGAATGCTGTCTTAAATGAGGTGGTACAGACCCCAGGTGGAGAACTAGATATCACTGAAATCAATCACATCGTGTATGCAACTAGATATCTGGTCTCTCAGATAATTTTGGAGCTAGCCAAGAACACCGACGGCCGACAGCAAAACAGTTAACAGCCCTGTACCCCCATGGACAATGATAATTGTGAAACGGATAGCCGACACTCACCGTGAAATATCACTCTTTGCTGAAGCGTCTTCTAAGTCAACGCACACCCCTAAAGTTCAGCGAAAAATATTCAATGTTGAACAAAATACCAAATTGAAAAAGACACAAATAGGCTAATCGTAGTTCAAAAGCTAAAAGAGAAAATTCAAACGTGAGCTCAACGAATTAGATGTTCCAAAAGTAGAATAGATTTACGTGTGGTTGTTTCTGAATCGATTGTTTGAAACAGACGCGAAGAGATTCTATCGCAGCCTGACTCAAAAACCGAATGGCAATGCTGTCACTCTTTCAAAAGATGACGTCGAAGCATTTTGGGCAGGAATCTGACGGGATAACAGATCCTACAACAAAGACGCATCTTGGCTCTAATCTGATGTTGATGCTGTCGATGAACTTGTGGAAACAGTGAAACATGTTCACGAAATTTCGGAAGAGGACGTACTCAAAGCAATTAAGAACATGGGAAACTGGAAATCTCCCGGGATTGATAAGATCCAGATTTATTGGATTAAGAAATTAACAGCAATACATTCTCATCTAGCAAAGGCTTTTAACAAAATTTTAGAAACCCAGAGGAACTCCCGGAATGGCTCACACGCGGCATCACGTATTTGGTACCCAAAGCGGGAGACAGCTCTTTGGCGAAGAACTACAGGCCAATCACTTGTCTGCCAGTACTACACAAAATTATAACTGCAGCCATAGCTGACAAAATCTACAACCTAGAGAAGACGCATGTGTCGGCAGTTGAACAAAAAGGATGTCGTAAAGGTTCCTATGGCTGTAAGGAAATCTTACTACTAAATAAAGTCATCTTGAATGATGTAAAGAAACGAAAACGTAATTTGAGCATGGCTTGGATTGACTACTAGAAGGCCTTTGATAGTGTACCACACAATTGGATTTTGAAGACCCTGGAGATATATCGATTTCATCCTTGACTTACTGAGTTTTGCAAGGCTAGTATGAAGTCGTTGAGTACCAGGTTACTTATATACAGCGGAAAGGAAACAGTAGAAACCAGAAGTATTCAGATCAACAGGGGTATTTTTCAAGGAGATTCACTATCCCATCTGCTGTTTTGCATTAGTTTGATCCCACTATCTAGACAGTTGTCGCAAGCTGGCTTTGGTTACAAGCTCCATGGAGATAAAAGACTAGTATCACATTTGTTTTACATGGATGTTCTTAAAGTGTTTGCATAGAATGAAGCGATTCTCTCTCAAACGGTGTCTGTCGTGAATGACTTTAGCAATGACATCCGTATGAAGTTTGCTCTTGATAAGTGTGCAAAAATCAATTTAAAAAGAGGCAAACTGACAACGTCAGAGAGCATTGAAATTGATATGCACACTGTGATTCAAGATCATGAGCCAGGTAAACTTATAAATATCTGGTCATTGAAGAATGCGAGACCATCTCGAACGACACAATGAAAGAGAGAATTCGCAGGGAGTATTACAGAAGAGTGAGACTGATCCTGCAGTACGCTCTGAACTCAATAAATGAAATATCTGCAATTGGTAGTTTTGCGGTGTCTTTACTTCTTTAGGCGAGTACAGTTTCGGACTAGTGGACTGGACTGAGCAAGAAATACGAATCATGGATTGAAAAACCAGAAAACCGCTAACAATTCATCATGTCTTCCACCCTCGAGCTGATATAGACTTTTTGTGTCACATAAGGAAAGAGGAAGAGAATTGAAGCCTCGTGGCACAATGCAATAGGTGGAATGAGAATGTGTGTAATCAGTCATCAAGAAGACCCCTAATGAGGCAGGTCATGACATCTGACCGAAAATTAGAAAACAGAGGCACTGTTAGTGTAGCAAGAAGCATTGCAAAGAAAACTATGCAAGATACGCAGAATAACACCGACACTGAACTTCTGATACTAATAAACATGAAATGTGAGGCACAAAAAGAGTTAAAGAAATCGTGGAGAGACTTACCACTCCATGGAAAATATCTAAAAAGAATGGATCATAATTGCCTCTGATATTCTCCTAAATTTATTTTTGTGAAAGAACTTTCTTTGTAAAGAAAGTTTCCTATTATATCGTCTTTGCTAACTAAACTCAATACAAAGTACAAATGTATACACTCATATGTTGAATGTTACCTTCATGAGATTTTTTATAGATGAATCTTGCAATTTCTTCCTTTCTGATCATCTATGTGATCTGATTCATTACTGACTTCACACTACTGAAGGAATATTGTGAAGTCGACATAAACTGCATTTTAGAGGTTCACATACATTAGTAATGTTAATTTATTCACATATTCCTTCATTATTAAACCAAATAATATGAATTAAAATATGTTCAATCACCGTATGTACTGAAATTCAGAATTCATGGATAATAACGAAAAATATACAAAATACCTCCATATGGGAATGCAAATAATCTAGTCCTTGGTTCGAAAATTTAAGATGTTATATTTCATAACCTCATTCTTACCTCAAATAATTATGCCACTTCACATGTACGTTAGGAATCCGTCTTCATCATCCTTTCTCGTTCTGATTCGCTTTCGAATTCCCATGTACAGTAATAAATAACATTATATCTTGCAGTACTATGTAATATTCGTAGTTTAACACGGTTTTCATGCGCAATTTTAACACGTTTACCTGGCATTTTTTCAAATGTCTAGTTTAAAAGTTCATAAACAAATAATGTGATGAGAATATCAAATGAAAATGACAAAATCGATAAAAAAATTGTCAGTATGCTTCTCCACGTTCAAAAGTGCAGTTTTGAACATGTTGATAGAAAATAAAACAAATGAAAAGACGCCAACCGCAGCTAAATAAATTATATTTCGGCGTGTATGTGCCAATACATGGGGAGTTTCATTGACGGTTGACTACTCTGAACTGGACCTATACTAAGCTTAAGACCTATACTAAAGTTCAACGAAAAGTCCCTAAACCAATATAGTTAGAATAACGGGTAATATTTATGAAGCTGGTATGATCCACTTTCTGTGGGACCATTTGAGCCTGAAAACTCGTATATGGTTTCGAATTTCTTTTTAATTCAAAACAATTTTAAAATATTGTTCTCTATAATTCAAATGAATAGCTATAAGTTATTTCCTTTACATGAAGGAGTGGATTCTGTTTACATATGGGGAGGACGGCGGAACCTTTGATATTAGAGACCTCTGGGGACGTACTGCCAAGGGCCAGTTGCTTTCTCTTGGCACCTCAGGTTAAACTGGAATGAAACGTAATATTGAAATTAAAGGTTCTCAGTAACTAAACAATATGTCATATTTCATATTTTCTTACAGGCTATCTGAAATAGTATGAAATTACATTACCCAAAACTTCTCTCTAATGAAACATTATCAAACCTCACTGGGTCAATATTGAATTAAACAAGTTACGTAAACGCATTTCTTCAATAATTAGAGAACGAAGTAATAAATAAACAGGATACGAAAAGTGAAATTAAGGCCTGCAACAGAGGAAACCCTCGAACAATGATTTATCAGATACTGGCGGGAGAGCTGAAATAAAACATTGTCGACAAATAAAAGAGGGAAACGAAAGGATGGAGCAAATATTCGCTTGTGGGAAGGAGCGATCTGTTTGATAAAACCAAACACGATTCCTTTGCATGTGAGCTAACAAGACAACACGGCTTTGTACACACGAACCCAGCATGATTAACGCACATTACACAACAAAGTTGTATAAACAACAGCTGATACACCACGGGAGAGATCGCCCTTGGATCTAAACCCTCCCGCCTTCTTCCTGTGTGGACAAAATAACTCTCGGCCAGTACAGATGACCACGCAGGCAGGGGAGTGGGGTAGAACGGCCGGCGCCGTGGCAAAGGACGCAGAAGAGGAAGGGAAACAAAGAGGGAAGCGCAACGGAGCGGGGTCGGTGTGGAAGAGAGGAAGAGAAAGAGAAAGAGAAAGAGGGAGAAGGAGAGGGGGATTAGGAGCAGGCAGCTCTCAGCCTGCGGCGCTGTTCGGAGCACAGGGGAGAATTAATGAATAGAGCGTCCACAGCGGCGGTGCAAAGCGCGCTAACGGACAGCACCGGCCCCGCCCCCGCCCCCGCGCCGCCCCGCCCCCGCCATCTTGCTCGCTGCGTGTGCGCCCGCGCGAGCACCTGCTTCCACCCGCGCGCGGGCCACGCGGCGCCACGCGGCGCCTCCCCGCCCCCTTCATTTCCATTCTGGCCTGGAGCGCGGACTCGCTACCCTCGCACACGACACTCGATCATTTCTTCAGCGGACGCAACTACTCATTTTTAGCAGAGCACAATCAAATAGTGAAGTGCTCTGAACAAAACAGAAACACAATTCAACTCTATGCATTTATCATGGATACCTAATGGACTAGTTAACATTTGGTGATATTGGTCAGCATGTTAGACCGTCGTACTGATGTCGGGTTCAAAAACGTCATACACTTATTGAGACAAACATCTCTTGATTCATACGCATCCCTTTGGAAGGAACATAAAACTCTCTGTAGTTTGCATTCACATTTATGGCAAACAATAGAATCGTAAGTACAAAACCCTAATGCATAGGCGTTGGCAGAGGGGGAGCCATGGGGGCCATAGCCACCCCAAACATTTTCCAAGGGCGTCCATTGCCGTCTGGCATAAAAACAAATTTGTGTACATATTTTGAATTGATGATTTTCTACTTTTACACCGGCATTGGTGTCGTAGGGCGTTACTTAATATCACTGCAGTGCCTATGACAAGGAAGCACTTTAAGTCGGGAGCTAGCAAGAAAAATCACGTATGATAAGGTTAAAGCTAAAACGTTTTGAGAAGTTAGCCAGTGTTACGATGTATAAGGAAACGCAAGTATTGCGGCCTGTAGATGGCGGCGTTGCCCTGCACAATTTTTTGAATGTGTCGAAAAAAAACTATGCCCTTGGGAAATGAGTACACAGCTAATTCTTCCGTATATTGTCCGTTAGATAGCCAAAGGGTGAAGGAGTTGTAATCCAACCCGATGTTGCGTCTCAAACTGTACGCCATATTGAATTCGAAGTATGATTTTTTATACCCGCTTGGATTACGAGTTCAAAGCTAATTTTTTTGTCTTTTGAGAGAACGTACTTTTTCATTGCTGATTATGGGCATGCCGCACAGTTGCGACGTCTCTAAGTAACCGCCATACTGATTCAAAGATGTCCAAATTGTCACTACGTCATGTATCATAGGTACACACCCGAGAAAAAAATGTTTTCGTTGTTTTTAATATCTACATGACAAGTCTATAAGTGCCATACAGATTGGATGTCTAGAACGTAAGAAATTAACCTCTAATGTTGTAAAATGTCTAGAAGGGTGATGTATAATACATAGTACATGGGCAACTCTTACATTTTTGAGTCATGTTGTCATGTTGTAATGTCTGAAATACGAATTTATTTGTGCCATATCTAAGCAGAGTAATAAACCTATACATTTGTAAACTATTTTTAAAACTTAGGTAATAAATTTGAGTTGTAATTATTCTGAATTTTTACATGTATTAATAATTGGAAAAGAATGTTACTGGGGAAATTCAGTGATGTACAATATTTTAACACTCCGATATCCATTTTTCTTTTTGCTCAATAAATGTACATGTTTTCAATATTTTTCATAGAACGCTGGAGCACGGTCTCCAGTAATATCGTTCATCAGATGTGAACAAACAATTAATATACGGTATTTATCTGCAAATGAAAATAAATTTTTATAATTTTTGAGAATTAAAGTATTAAAAATAAAATTGCCCAGTAACCTGAGATGAAATAATAGAATAAAAATAAGTAAAAAACATGAAGTGTGTGTGTATATATATATATAGTGTCCGGGGAAGAAACGTCGAAATTTGGAAAATTTGTCTTAAGACAATTCTAAGCATATTGTTATCTAATAAACTACGTGGATATTCCGAATGGTTGAGCCGCAATAAGCACTCAAACGTTATATATATATATATATATATATATATATATATATATATATATATATATATATATATACATGTGTGTGTGTGTGTGTGTGTGTCCAGAAACTCCCGGTACAAAAAAGTACCCAAAATTCTTTGTTGCGCGTCATGAAGAATGGCAGGTCCAGTTTTTCCCCAAAAAATTTGCTTTTGAGAAAATTGAGTTTAAAAATCACTTTCGGACGCAAAATTCAAACCGGCCGCTACGACACTGCAGACGGCGGCGTCTCCTTCTACGCGGAGAATATTGTCTCGTTTCTCCGCGTAAACGGTGAAACAGTCGAGTAATATTCTCTAAGGAAAGCATTGCGTAGTTTACACTAAAATACGTTCATAGAATCAAATGTTTGTAGGTTCTGTTCAATAAATATATTAAATGTATTTATTGAAAATCCAGTTTTGTTCAAAATGATATTCACGGTACATATAAACGTAAATGATGAATACATCCAGCATTATGAAAAATATTGAATTTCCTGGAATGCTCAAATTGTTACTTTTAGTACATATTCATATGAACTAGTGCTTTGGGCTTGCCACATACGTGAAAATTATTCAAAATACAATGATAAACCAAAATGCGTTTCTGAAATTAAATATTTGTTCTTGAAAATACTAAGTTTATTGATTATTAAAGATTCAACGTACCAGGCTACGTTTCGTACAGAAATGATAGAATTACAAAAGTCTCAGTTTCCGGTGGTTACTATTTTTATTTCTAAGGAATTGAAATGAACAGATTTCGACTCCGCTATCAGCGAACCTCGAATCGGTTGGAATTAAGATAACTCTAAACTACAGAACTTTAAATATAATAGCAGCATACAAACACCCTAACCAAAGCTTTCCCATTACTAGCATATCAAGCAATTTTAGTGTAAATAATCCAACAATCATGATAGGATATTTTAACAGCAAGAATATTATGTGGGGCTGTAATTCAACAACTTGGCAAGGCAAAAAATTGTCGGAATTTATAGCTTCCTCTAATATAAAATTATTTTCTCCACAGGAACTTACTCGATATGCTACTAACCCCAATGTTGTCCCTGATATTTTGGATATTGTTCTAACTAAAGATATTAATTTCCCGATATACCAAAATGTATTACCAGAGCTTGATTCTGACTACTGTCCTGTGGTCATCTCGCTTATTTTGCCAATTGATAAAACCAACACCTATGAATTAAAAGTAAATGCCGACTGGGATAAGTTTACCAAGTTAATGCTTCTCAATCGTACCCAGAAAATCTTAATACCTCGAGTGAGATTGATACTGGAATAGATAAATTTTCTTAAGCGATAATTGCGTCTTTCAAACTGTCGACTACGCCTTATCGAATCCCAAGAAGGCAATCAATACCCGTAAATATAACTAATCTAATTAAAACTAAAAATAATCTAAGTCGGTTCTGGCAACGCTCAAGGCGGCCAGATATTAAGAAAAAAATTAACCAGATATCGCGTAAGATAAAAATTCGTCTTGATAAATTACGTCTACAGAACTACAATAAATTTATTGCGGAAATCCACCCAAACTCAAGGCACCTCTGATCTACTGTTACCAACTACTGTTACTGACTTACCAAAGAAAAAGTAAAAATTCCTCCTTTACGACATGGCCCAGAAACAATATTTTCTGACAAAGAAAAATCAGAAATTTTTGCTCTACATTTAGAGAACACCTTCAAACCACATCTCGTTTCCGATATACAATTTAATACGGAAATAGAAAACTACCTCAGTACTAAAATCCCCACTGTAGCACTACCTATCAAATTCATTTCTCCTTCGGAAACTATCTCAGTGATTAAACTTCTGAAATCTCTGGCATCGCATCTCTGATCTGCTGGCATCGACGGTATTAATAATGTCTGCATCAAAATGCTCGGTAAACCATCTATTGCGGCTTTAACTGCAATATTTAATGCATCTTTAAGATGTAAATATTTTCCTACTGCTTGGAAAAGAGCAATTATTTTACAAGTCTGCAAACCCGGGAAAACCCCAAGGATAGCTGAAAACTTTAGACCAATCAGTCTTCTTCCAACATGATCAAAAATCTACGAACATCTAATCCATACAAGGTTAACAAAATTTATCAACGATATAAAAGCAATCCCATCGGAACAATTCGGATTCAAACCAAGACATTCGACTACCCATCAATTATTACGTATTACCGAAGCCATAGCAAACGGCTTTCACCCAAAGAAACGTACAGTGACAGTCTTCCTCGACATAAGTCAGGTTTATGACAGAGTTTGACACCATGATCTCCTATACAAAATGCAATCTTTAGGTATACCAGAATACCTATTAAAGATCACGGAGAGTTTCCTCTCGAACAGATCATTTATCGTAAAAGTCAATGCAGATATATCTACGCCCCACACTATTGCGGCAGGAGTACCACAGGGTTCAGTTCTCTCTCCCTTACTATTTAACATTTTCAGCCATGATATTACAATTGAAGGCGACTGCAACGTAGCTTTATACGCTGATGATATTGCACTATTCACCTCTCACAGTGATATCACAATAGCAAAGGAGAATATTCAAAGCGATGTAAACAATTATGTTCAATGGACCCAGAAATGGAGAATAAAGCTCAATCATAATAAGTGTCAAGCAAAGAAATTCACATTATGCCGACCGAAAAATCCCCCTGAATTTAACATCAATGGAAACCGCATCCCGTGGACTTCTTCACCAGTGAAGTACCTAGGAGTATTATTTGACAAAAGATTAACGTGGACACCCCATATCCATGCAACTGCCAACAAAACTTTGGTCAGAACTTCGAAAATGTTTCTCTTAATTAACTCTAGATCTCCCACTCGTATCGAAAGCCTGATATTACTGTAGAAATCAATTATTCAACCCACTCTAACCTATGTATGTCCAGTATGGGGTGGCGCAGCACTCAGTAACCTTCAAAAGTAAGTTGCGTTCCAAAATAAGTTCCTAAGAAAGACCCTCAAGGCACCTTGGTTTATTCCAAATTCCCAAATTCATCGCGAGCTAAATATATTGACATTAAACGAACACATGAACAAAATAGCTGATCATTTCTTTCAAAATCTTTACTCTTCCCCCTGTTCCACAATATTTAATCTGGACCGCCTTGTTTCAAGGCCCTGTATTAAATCAAGATTCCTCAAGGATAGACTGAGGCCACCGTAACTTCTGTTTCTACACCTTTCCTAGCACCACCTAAATTTCAACGTAACACCTCAAACCTGAACCTTGAAGCCTGAATCAAATCACCGAACCTTAGACCATGTTTTCACGAGTAGGAATGAATACTCATTTGCTATGGATGGCCACATCCAAAACGTTATAATATAAAATGTACTGTTTTCAAACCCCTCGAGAGACAGAAATGTCGAACGAGAAGAAATAATTTTTTTTTTAATTTTAAAAAATTGATTATTTCTGGAATTTGAATTGATTCCCCCGCCTGTCATTTTCTGAATTCTCAGACAAACAATAGCCAGCTTTAGACTTCGCGATAAATGACTACACGATTTATCTCAAATGAAATTGATAGATATCAATATTTTCCCCCTCAAAAAGGTTGTATCTTTCCTAAATAAAACTATCTGTCGGTACAGTAAAAGATCCAAGAACTTCCTTAATACTACCCGTCAAATTATTCTCTCTTAATTAATGTCGTACAGAAAGATGAATTTTCTGCTGCCGCAAGGAATGGATTCCGAAATCATTGTTATTGCAAAATATGCTACATTGTTCTATGTGGAACATCGAAGTTGCGAGAAATGGCCCCAGCTACCTATTTCTTTTAGTTGAATGAACATTCTATCCGTCGTTTTCCTTTTCCACATGAAAGATGAGAGCATGTCTCTGTCCCAAATCTTGGAGTTTCTTCGTGAAATCACTTCATGAGGCAGTTGACGGCTACACGGGAAACACTATTTCTGTGAGTGTTTCGCTTGCAACGTAGTTAGCAAATACGTACAAATGAGTGACGGCCATTTCTTCGATTTAATAGTGTATCAATGCCTGTGCCGAATTTCCTCTAACACCTGTTCTGTAGAACGATTTAATTCAGTTCTCTTTGCAAGCAAATTATTCACTGCAGTACTGAGTTATTTATTTCTTAGCGTTTTCTAATTTAAAGAAAGGACGAGTTCTCAAGGTTACTACATTGTACAGAATGCAAGGGAGTAGAAACAGTTACCTCAGACACATTGTAGTAACTTTCAATATTTTTCTTTGATATTTCATAATGTACATCAACGAAAATAGGCACACAAGGAAAAAAAAACTTTTTTATGCAAGAGAATCAATTTGTAACACCAAAGATGACTCCGTATTTGAGGCAAAACTGAGACGCGGCTGATGAGCGAATCACTTGGCGTCGGTGGTAGGTTCACGTGCCTGTTTGCCAAACGATATAAACCACGATGTGACGCGACCTAGCAACTGACAAATGCAAGGACACCGACCATAAAATGGGCTGTGAATGGCATCGGTCCGATACCCGCAGTGAACGTCGGTCGAACTTTTGCATGCGAGAATGAGTTCTTTTGAAATATTGTACACCACGGAATGCAACATCACAGTCATTCTCAGTTTTTTTACCCTTTCACGCCAGGAATACACTAGTTTTTCTATTTTTTATTCATTGGCGCATTGCACATAAGGCGACGTCATTTTATCTCAGTTAATATTGACCTGTGGGATTGGCTAATTGTCCACGTGCCTCCTACAAAGATTCTTCAATGCACTGTTTGGCCTGCATCTCCACAAAATGACTGCCAGAAGCGTCAAATTAAATTTAATCCCCCGGAGATAATCAATAAACTCGGTATTTTCATGAACGAATATTTCATTTCCAAAACACATTTTAGTTTATCACGAATAATCTTTACGAATGTGGCAGTCTTAAGTCCAAGGCACTAGTTCATATGCATATGTGCTAAAAATAACAATTCGAGCATTCCCGGAGATTCAATATTTTTTAAAAATATTGGATGTGTTCATCATTTATGTTTACGCCGCCATGAACCGTGACTATTATTTTGAACAAAATTGAATTTTCAATGAGTACATTTAAAATATTTATTGAACAGAACCTACGAACATTTGATACTATTAACGTATTCTAGTGAAAACCACGCGATGCGTTCCTGAGAGAATATTACTCGACTGTTTCACCGTTTACGCGGAGAAAAAAGGAAATGCTCCGCGCAAAAGGAGAACCCGCTGTCTGCACTGTAGTAGCGGCCGGTTTGAATTTCGCGACCGGAAGTGATTTTTAAACTCAAGTTTCTCAAAGACAACTTTTATTTCGTAAAAACTGGCCCTGCCATTCTTTATGACGTGCAATATAGAATTTGGGGTATTTTTTGTACCGGGAGCTTCTGGACACCTGTGTATATGTAGATATATATAATTTAGATGCAAATGAACTTAATAAAATACGTTAATATTAATCAAAATAATTTATAAGATTAAAAACCCGAGCAGATAAGAAGAAAATAAACAACTATATCAGTAGAAACGAACTTATTACGATCGATAGTAGGAAAGACCAGGAGTGACGGGGTAAGAAATCCGGATATAAGAAACCAGTGTAAAATAACTGGTATTACAAAATATGTGAACATAAGGAAAAAGAAAGAAATAATGAAGGGCCGCAGTAAAGATGGAGAGAAGATCTATTGACAACATCTAGTGAATCCGCTGGATGAATATTCATGTTTTTGTGATTATAATTTTGAGGAAATTTGTTCTTTTAGTAAAACCACGAATTGTTTTCTGTAGGAACTGCATTGTAAAAGCAGTTCGCATTCTCAGGACGGATCGCGTCTAGTCATATTCGGCGGTCACGCCCGCTCGACGAAAAGTTAATTCTTTGTAGTTACTTGTGGGCAAGTTGGGTCACGATTTTACAATTGGATATGAAAGAGTATACTTTCAGCTAGTATATGAAATTAGAAACATGTCGGAATTCGGGGAAATGGTAACTTTCAGTCTACGTGAAGTTGGGAGTAATTAAAATTATTGTATTAGTTTTATGCATTTTAATATTTATCGCCCGTCGATATTATGTATTATTACATTATAAAACATGGATAAAAATACTCTACAAACGTCCTGGAGAGAATCCGTACTGTCAGCGTTCTCTGCACATCTTCATATGGACACAACTTACAAAGACTGCCTCTGTCTGTGACACTTGGGGACAGCAGGTATATTGAGCAGCTCCGTAAAGTTAAAATCGCAAAATGTTGTCGCTAATTTGTTACGCAAAAAAATTTTCTCTTCATTTGACATTGCTATAACAAATTCGGCTAACTTGATATCAACTCGGAATCGCAAAAACAAGAAAACCTAGAAACTACACAGATAAATAAACTAGTGGTGCTTTCAAAGCACGTACTTTCTCGCAGTGCTTCTACATGGTCCTAAATGGTCTTATTACACTACTACATTAACATACATATTTTTCGTCCTGAGACCCGAAATCTGACCCTTAAAACCAAGGATGGCAATAGAAACGAAACTAAACATGCGTCGCTGTAACAAAAGTATTTTCTCATGAGTTTAGTTTCGTTTCAAGTAACGAAACGAAAGTCTGCGCGAATTTACTTTCGTTACAGAAAGAACAAGTCGTTTAAGAAAGTTTCGTTTCGTTTCTTTACAGAAACTACTTTCGTTTTTTTACTCTTCACACAATGTGCTAGAAATGGAATTTTTCGGAAACACGATTCTAAGATGACGTCAAGATAGCATCGCAATATCAAGAAAACCAAGAAATTACACAAATAGATAAAAAATCATTACATGGGAATTTGTCGCTTTTTTCTCGCTCGAAATCTACCGTAAAGAAATATTACTCTTTAAACAATATACTAGAAATGGAATTTTTCGCAAACGCGGGTCTAACATATTAACGTGGGACAAGATAGCATCGCTATCTCAAGAAATGCGAGAAATTACACAAATAAACTAAAAGTTTTTACATGGGAATTTGTCGCTGACAACTTACCATAAAAGAAATTGTATTTCTCTTTAAACAATAGCAGAAATTGAATTTTTTTGAAAACGCGGTTCTAACTTGATGTCAATTCTCACTTAATGTCATTTTTCGCAAACGCGGCTCTGTCTAGATAGCACCACAATCACAAGAAAACGAACAAATTACAGTGATAAAAAATAATTACATGGGAATATGTCGCTTTTTTACGAGCTATGATTTAATTCAGAAACTAAGATTGGTTGAGTTCATGCTGTGCTCTAAATTGTAATGTTTTCAAACAACTTCAACATGCTTTAGCAATTAGAGCATGAATCTTTGATAAAACGTTTCCAGCAGAATTTCAACCAGATGACTGCTGTATGTCGTATAAGTCGAAACTGATACCACTACGTACGAGACAATTTACTGCGGCTGGGAATTTAGTTTCTATCCAGGTTCATGGGAATTTAGTTTATACCCAGTAGTTTTATTCGATAATCAGTTTCGTTATTTACAATTCATGACGTCACAACGAAGGTTTATTTTCGCTCCCAGTGACATATAAATGAAGGTTTTTATTTCCGCAGTTTTACCATGAGTGATCACTCGTGTCAGATTAACAAAACAACATCTTGCGACTGCGTGGTGAAGCGGCGAAGCGCACGGCGAGTTACGTCGATGGAAATGAATTTGAATTTCGGCGAGAACGAAAATTTGCTTGTTGGCAGGTTCAGGTAGTAGTATTATACTACTGTTGGATCTCATGGAACCGAAACAAATAATAGGGGAAAATATGTGCTTTTTTAGCACCACTAGTTTGCTCTCTCTTGTACGTCAATTTACTATTTGAGATTACAATAATTGAAGCATGCGGGTATATAACGGTACAAGCTTCAGAAAGCAAATTTTACTGGTGAAGCAATGAAAACATGTATATCATGTAACTTCAGATTACCGTTTTTATCACCTGGAGGAAATACGAATGAGTAAAAAAATCACATTTTTATAAAAAGCGTGTGAAATATTGGATTAAAAAGAGTTTCACTGTAAGTTTTTACTCGTGTCCCGTTGTTCCACTGGAAATAAAACGTGGCTCGTTCAAGCATCCCGCGCGACCCATACATACTCATGAAACATATAAAACACGATAGAGGAAGCTTCAACCTTAATGTTCAACTGAAAAACGCAAAGTTGCTGAAGTTGGCGCTTGTACCGTTGTTCTGCAACACTTTTTAATTCTCAAAGAATAAACTGTAAATGATATGTTATATAAAGCAAGAAATCGTATATACTCCCTATTGTCTCTTGAATTGTTGGATGTAGTAAAATGGGGTAATTTGAATGAATCGAACTTCAAACACTTTATTCCTCCATCCATATTCTTTGGACTGAAGTTGATTGTCCTCGCGACGTGTCCTATAGTTCTGAGGAGAAGCTCCAGGTGGTCCCAATGAGGAATGAAATGCCGCCAGACAGAATGGAAGCTCCATCACGGCGCCCTTTTGATCGCACGCGCGCCCGGAAGTGCAGGTTGCCGCGCTCTTCAATGCCCCCTGGCGCCACGCCCAGCGCCCGCAGCCTCCGCTCGCACCCCCTTCCCCGTCACCCCCCTCCATTCACCCTCGGTCGCCCGGGGCCCAGGAACCCGAACGCTGCCCGCCACTTCCTAGCCCAGGACCCTTCTGGGCCTCTCGTAAGCTGGCACTATCGGTTACCCCAAAACCAAATATGTTACCATTTATAACTATTTACTTGCTAATTAATTACACAAAGATTATTTTTACTCTTCAAATTTCCGAGTATTAAATGATGAGCTAGCATAAGATTGAGCGAGCACACCAAAATTGGTTACCACAAAAACAAATACACCAACTTGAAGTACCATTTAATTGCTAATTAATTACACGAATAAATGAATTACTCTTTAAATACCCGAGTAATTAATGGTGAACTAGCCCTTAAGATTTAAGCCGCCACACCACAATTTGTTGGCACAAAAACACATATGCCACCATTTAGAACTATTTAAATGTTAATAATTACGCAAAAATTAGATTAATTGCCCTTCAATCTTTCGAGTACTTACTGGTGAAATTAATATGGTGACGTATTAATTTTGCGTAATTAATTAGCTTAAGTTTAAGCTAGCTCACTATTTAGTACTGTATGTTTCAAGAGCATTTAAATTAACAGTTTCGTAATTAATTAGCAATTAAATGGTTCTAAAAGATTCTATATATTAATGGCTGTAATTAAGTAGGGAAAATTAATTTAAATGCTCTTCAAACTTCGGGGTTAGGTTAGCTGCCGGGTGCGCCATCCGGCCGGCCGGCTGACAGTGGGCCGCCAGACAGCCGCCCGGCATTACGGGAGTTGGCTGGTTTCGGCAGGTTTAAATAAAATGCACGGACTGACAGGAGCAGTAAACTGGAACAGTCATGTCAGTACAACAGAATGAAACATGTCAAATGATTTATTGTTAAGTAATTCCCACAATTTGGAATTAATTGACACGTATCTTCGGGACGAAAAGGGTGTGAGCTGGCATGACGCGACGCCAACACACACTTCAGTTAAATTCGGATTGTAGCTCGACGAGAACCATAAGATAATTTATTGCTAATTAATTGCCACAACTTGGAATTAACCCATTAAGTACCAGTGTCCTCAATTGAGGACAGTGAAGTTTTTATTATTTCATTACTTTATAAATTGTATTCCTAATCAAATTGTTGTTTGGCAACACCACAAAGGTTCATTCAACAGGTATGAACGTTTGTTATCGCTCAGATTTATATTCTTGTAGTTTTATAGCTTTCTAAGTTAGTGCATTTTATACTTTGTTTGTGTCGATAAAATATTATATCTTCTTTTCCAAATTTCGATGAGTTGCTAAACTGACTACATAGTGTTAGTTTTTGCTCATACTTAACGAAGAATATAAAATTGTGCAGTTATATGATTCAATGTTTTCGAGACGTTGATATTTTAATGCCGTCCCCATATGAGGACGCTGGGACATTATGTTATACAATTCTTTCGTGAAGTGTAGAACTTATAAAAGAGTTGAAATTTGCATTTCTTATTGTTGTTTTTTCGAGGAATGATGGAAGGATACAAATCTGAAACAAGGAAAAACGCGACCGCGACCTATCGAGCACTGTTGATCATGCAACATCTAGCGGCACGTCCGAGAAAGACGCGAAATGCCGCGATATATTCCATCGTGAAGACGGGCCTTGAGAGACAGCTTTATAAGAATCGCACTATAAAAGTTCCAAAATTCTGCAAAAAAGAAAGGGAAAGGATTCAGCTCAGTCAACCAGCTTCCCTCCACACAATAAATACATAGGAGGAGTTTATCAAAATGATTGGCTCCTGGAAAACCAAACAATAGCCGTTCGGAAAGAAAAGTTTATTTATTTATTTGTCAAAAAACAGTTAAAACTGTATATGACGTGTCGGGAAAGAGATTTATCTGCGCACGTTTTGGTGCTTATTTACTAGAATCATTGACATGGCTGTTGTCAGTACGTATTGTTTATTTAATTTGATTCATTCCAAAAATTGATGTTCCCTGTTTCAAGAAAGGTATTGGCAACGAAAGGAAGGCCTTCAGTATCAGTTTTGTCTTCTCCAGTCAGCGTGCTGCCTGACGTAAGATTCGACAGAAAAAGACACATCATCACGAGGATTGTTTCTGCACAAAATCAGCAGCCATTATGCATAAGCAAGACTCGCAAATACTGTGCTGCATGAAATATTACTATCTGTGTGCCATATTGTGGTCTATTCCACTTCAGAAAGTAAAGCAGATTTTTCTGAAATTACTTTTGTAGTATAATCTTGGCTGAGTACCAGATCATTTTCGAAAACATATTTGCAGTAGCAGTCTGTTCAATTATTAGCATCAACTTCTTTTTTGTAAATATTCTTGTAGTGTACTCTTATTGCTTTGTTGGTACATTACAATAACGTATGTAATTATGTTCTTTAATTATTTTTTGTTTTAAATTTGAAAAAGTAGTTACAATAATTCGAATCCAGTGGGCATAAACATTTGTCATGAAGACTTATTTTTATCATTGTGAATAACTTCATACAAAGTCCAGCGTCCTCATATGAGGACAGTCCTCCGCACCTACCCAAATTAAAAATTTGAACTAATTTTGATAAAATTAAATAATTAGCACTGATGACTTAGTATGATGATTTTTTGAATTTCATTAAAAACTCCAGTAAAAATAATTTGGGACTTAATGGGTTATTTGCCACCAGGGATAGCAACAGAAACGAGACTAAACGTTTCGTTTCTGCCTCGCTGTAACAAAATAATTTTCTCGTGCGTTTAGTGTCGTTACAAGTAACGAAACGAATGTTGCGCGAATTTAGTTTCGTTACGGAATGAACAGATCGTTGAATACAGTTTCGTTTCGTTTCTTTACTGAAACGAAACGAAAGTGAATTTCCTTTTGTGGGTAAGAAACGTTATTCCTTTATTTAGTTTCGTTATTAATATTCGTTGAAGGACAAGTAACGGAAGTCGGGAGAGGTTCATTGGGAGAAGTTGGATCCCCTACTACATTTCTGTACTTTACTTTGTTTCAAAATTACCTAAACACGAGTGATTATATTTTCCTTTCCCTCTATCCTCTATTGATAATTTAATTACACTTTGCGGATTCGATGGTGTAACGGTTAGCGTACCAGACTGTTCCCAGGTTCGCGGGTTCAAACCCGATCGAAGCCGTGGATTTTTAAGGGCGAAAAAATCCTTCGTACGCCTTCCTTCGGAGGGGAAGTAAAGCCGGCTGTCCCATGTTAGTAGACTTGCTTGCATGTAAAAGATCCTCAAGCCTAAATGACGCCTCTCAGCTAAATTCAAATCGCCTGTTTCGTCACCCGAGATAATACCTTCTTTCTCCTCTAGATGGTGAAAGGAGCGTAGTGAAATTTGCGTGGTCAAACGGAAGAGCGGGCCTGATGGCCCGAGTCTCGCCACGTAAAAATAAGGCACTAACCCTTAAAATATGTTCTGGCTTTTGTGGTAAACTTTTACTCGCAATACTCCCATGCTGAATACATGGTTTGGCATGAAATAGAAAATTCCTCTTTTATTCTAATGAAAATATTTAAAGGCGATTTGTGTATGCACAGTAAATCCTAATTAACATGAATTCCAAGGGACCGAAATAATCGGAGTTCGTGATACCCGAGTATTATAAATGTTATTTACCGTAATCCCTTGCCGGGACCAAAGTTTTGTTCGTGTTACGACGAAATTCGTATTAAGCGAGTTTGTGTTAACGAGGGATTACTGTATTTGAATTATGAAAAATTAAACATACTGAGTAATTTTTATTTTGCCTTTCTTGGTCTTTTATGAAGAAAATGCCTTTTTAGACATATTTTTCTTTTTAAATGTTTTTTCTTGCCAATTACGTGTATTTCTTTCTAGCCTTCGTTTCAAATACACGTTTAAATCATTTTCAGTCCTATTAATCTTGTTTAATTGTCTACTGGAAACGAATTTCCATTGTTTGTTTAGACTGAAGCTTTCATTAGGGTTTGCACTAGAGCCTTGCATTTTCGCGAGTGTACTCGCTCATACTCGCTCAAGCATTCCGTCCTCGAGTAGAGGATAGTCGAGCATCGCATACTCGTGTCCGTTACTCGCGGGACAGGAAGCCGATATCGTAATGCTTTGAGACATCGAAGATAAAACGTCAATCTCACGTGTTTCATTTTTGAGCGGTAGAGTTTATGGTGCAATGAGCAACTAGAGGACATATTACAATAATATACAATTGTGCTTTAAATAGTATATTTTTTCGAAACTAACAATAAAGTTAAAACTGTACTCCTGGCTCTTCGAACGTATCAGAAGAACACTGCAGACACGAATAGATGTTCTTAGATCTTCTCTTCTTGTAAGAATACTAATTGGAGCCCAAAAAAGTGAAATTAAAAAACTTCAGATACAACAAAATAGAGCCTTGTGGGTAATAATTCAATGCAATAGATACACTCCACTGGTAGACATGCTAGACACTGAAATTTATGTCAATAAAAGACAGAATTCAGTACAAGACACTAATTTTTATTTTTAAATTAATTAAAAACCATATAACAGGAGATTTCGTAAGGAAAATCCAAAGGGTAAAATATAATACAAATGAAACAAGACAAGCACAACATTTAGTAATTAATTTTACTAAAACTGTGCCGGCAAAAAAATGACTATTTGACAAAGGAATTTAATTATAAAATAGATTACCATTAGAAATAAAAAATTGTGAACAAATTAAGAAATTAAAAAAATGATAAAACACATAGAAGCAGACAATTCATTTTGAAAATAGTTAATAAAGTATACTTATAGATGTAAACAATGTATGTAAATATGTATTTTATGTCAAAAAATATCCGAGAAGGCTAAATAAACTATATCTGTCTATCTAGAAAGATATGATTGGCAGGGTATACAAAGAATTTTCTTTGGATTTTAAGAATTAGTGAATATTTTAATATTGCAGTAATATTTATTAATATTTTAATCATGTTATTCCCAAGACCTTCCAAAATAATCAATAAACATGACGATGACACACTTCTAAATAGTACTTAATCTCCCAAAATAAAATATTGTGTAACACTACTTTCTATTTTCGAAATCTTATTAAAAATATTAATAATATAATACTTATATATAATTACAAAGGTTCGGTGTGGCAAGGCGCGACGCGTACGTAGGACTTACTTTCGCAATCGCATCGGACACCAGATAACATACAGGTCACTAATCGAATGATGAGCGTCGCACATGAGCGGCGTGGGCCGGTAACATACGAAAGGATGTGCAAATTTTCCGCTTATTACTATTACGATAATAACCAATACACAGTTATATAGCCGTTCTACAAATCCGGGGTCACGTGGTTTCCTTCTTCGAACTAGGTTCAAATTATCGTTGTGTTTGGAAAACAGTTGCTTCCGCAGAACGTTATTCTTATTTGATAACGAAAGAAAAACTGTTTCAATGCGTTTTTGCATTTCAAATCGGAAATCGCATGTTCCATTGAAAATGAACAATATGCAATTACCTGATGTTGAGGTAACAAAATTTTTAGGTCTCTCAATTCAATCAAACCTCAAATGGAATGTACATATAGCAGAATTAAACACTAAAGTAAGTTCACTATGTTAAGCATTCAGAATTCTTTCAAATTGTCAGTCTTCATGCAGCTCGTTGCGTTTATTTTGCAAATGTACCTTCCCACCTGAGATATGGCATAATATTCTAGGGAAGCTCATCTTGCAGTATTCAGATCTTCAGATTGCAAAAGAAGATTATTTAATAATGAACAAATGCCTTCCACGTGATCCATGCAAGCCTATATTCATTGAGCTTGGAATCTTACCATTGCCTTGTCTATTTATTTACGAATCTGTAATATTTGTCAAAAATGACCTACTTAACGGAGGGAACGTATTTTCATGCAATATGGATATTTATAAATACAACACACGCCGTAGAAATCACGTGCACCAAGTGTCAGTAACAAAAGCTCAGTACAAGAAATCAACGTACAATACGTGTACGTTACTTTACAACGCATTGCCAGATGACATAAAACAATTAAAGTCGGTACACAAATTTAAGTTAAAAGTAAAATCTTTTCTGCTGCATAACTGTTTCTATACGATTAGAGACTATACTGATCGTCAAAAAGAAAAATAATGTTTATTGTAACAAAACAATGATATATAATGAATTAGTTTACGTTTGTATTGTATACATTTAAAAAAAATATTTAATACGCCTGTAACAAGTAATGTACTTCAGCTTCCGAGTCAATGACCCGCATCTCGATCAGGTTTTTGTCCAGTTTCCTTGATCCATTGAGCAAATGCTGAGATGGCCCCTTGTTTTGCTTCTGGACGTAAATGTAGCTTCACTGTGCGCACGTTTTGTTGAGCACTCCTTTTGCTTGTAATGGTAGGAGTAGAATTGATGTTCATTACTATTTGTTAGCAATGCAGAAAAATCAAATCAGTTCATTCACCGTTGAAATTGAATTTCTATAACTCGGGAACAAACCTATTTCAAATTTTTATTTTTCTAAAATTATTTTTATTTTCTAAATTCTTGTTTCTAGTTTTTCAATTTTTTGTAAATTCTGGGCCTCAAGAAAATGTGCGCAGATAATCTCTTTCCCACACGTCATATACAGTTTTTACTGTTTTTTTGACCAAGTAAATAAATAAAATAAATAAATTCTCGCGCAAAGTCAATCAACGGGTGTCAGATTTCTAGCGCGGTCGTTCTTTCACGACTGGTGGCAAAGGCCATATTCCTTGGTCTCTTTTTAGTTTGAAGTGCAATGACAAGCGTTCTAAGCAATTCTACCGACGTCAGTTGTAAGGATATCGTAAACCAATGTCAATAGTAAGGAAACTGAGAAAGAAACTTTCATACGGTGCATCTGATGACATTGTGTTACATACATTCTATGTTTAAACATTTATTATTAGACCTCATTGATGTGAACATTTTGTTTCCAAAATGCAACGTTTGTATTTATTTATTTATCGTAAATTGAGGCTACATTTTAAGGGACCCACATCTTTGCAAAAATGTATTTGGATTATTCAAGCATGTGTTCGATCTCCTCGTCTGTCCGAACCTGTGACGTAAACATAAGTTTTTGCTGCCATGCCTGCCCTCCGAGGCAATCGACACGACTCTGCCAACAGATGAGCTGTTAGAGGTCATAGAAGGTCCCATTATGAATGGTCGCCAAAACCCTACTTGCAAGTTATGTCACTCGGAGCGAAACTAAACCTTTTATGTGATGTCATGAATTGAAAATAACGAAACAATCTTTTTTTAATATTATTTGTTTCCTCTTCAATTTTATACATTTTTTTCAGGATGTTTGAAGACATTGTAATAACATAACATTTTTTGGAGATGCCATAAATTTAAATCATAATTACTGCTAATTATGATTATGTTTCAATGAAACATGGAATAAAAACTCGATTTTTAATTAGAATTTAATAATTTTTATTATTATAAATTTTGAATTTTAAGAGAAAGAATTATTTAGAAAAAATTTAGAAATCTATTTACGGAGGGTGAAATATATCTTTGGGGAAGCGGGAACGAATATGTTTTAAGTTATAATTTTGCCCTAAATCGAAATGTTGATAAGCAGGAGAATTTGCTGAAGAGTTGAAGAAGTTTGAAGATTGAGTCATTATAAATGTCTTAATTGAATTTATTTGTAATTCTTTATGAACCTGCTTGTTGGAGATGAACCATTCAGCTTTTAGATTACTTCTTAAAAATTTGTTTTGAATGGTTTGTATTTTCTTCATGTTTGACGCAGATGCATTACAACATATTGGGCATGCATATGTAAGTGAAGGTATTATTATTATTGTTATAAATATTGAAATACCACACTCAATTTGTAATTTTGAAAATTTATTAGTTAACGGGTATAATTTTGAAATTTTTTGGTACATTTTACTCGTAATATTTTGAATGTGGGATTTCCAGGTTAAACGACGGTCGAAATGTAGTCCTAAATATTTAATTGGAATATAATTTTCTATCCAAGATATATTTATATTATTTATTTTGAGACATGGGGGATTAGTAGGTCTGCAAAGTGTGAAAATTTTTGTTTGTGTTTTAGATGGGTTTATTATTATTCTCCATTGTTGGGTCCATTTAATATATATATATATATATATATATATATATATATATATATATATATATATATATATATATATATTTAGAATTTTGTAGAGAGTTTCGAGCAATTTGTCTATTTTTGTGAAATGAAAAAATGGCAGTATCATCGGCATACAGTGCTATGGTGGTAAAAGGAAGGTGTGGAATATCTGACATGTATATATTGAAAAGTAAAGGAGAAAGTGTCGAACTTTGAAGAATTCCTGAGAAGATATGACGAGAAGTAGAATAAGATGTATTAATTTTCACACAAAATTTAAGATAGTTTTTTATTATTTCGAATAAATATACAGGATTTCCTATTGAATGTAATTTAAAAAGTAATCCAGAATGCCAAACTTTATCAAACGCTTGGGCAATATCGAGGAAAATCTCAAATGAATGTTCCTTTTTATGAAAGTTCTATTAATTCAGAAACGCTTAGTAATTGGTGAGATGTCGAATAATTAATTCGAAAACCAAATTGGTAATTTGGAATTGCTTGTGTCGAGGAAATATAGGCTAATAATCTAGAATGTAGTAGTTTATTAAAAAATTGTAGACAATGAAGATAGATTAATATGTCTCTAGTTTAAGGGAAGATGCTTGCCTGGTTTACATACGGAGATAACGTAAGCTAATATCCATGGTTGTGGGAAATAAGAAATACGAAGCATTGAATTGAATATATTTGTTAATTTCGATAAAATTTGTAAATTAAGTTCTTTTATCATTTTGTTTGAAATAGAATCATATCCTAAAGTTTTGTGAATAGTCAACTTTTGTGTTATTTTTTGAACTTCTACAGGAGAAATAAACTTAATTTTTGAAGGAACTGAACACTTTGGAGAAGAGATGTAAGACTCAATTTCGCTATTAAAAGTTTCATTTATTATAGGGTTTGGTGTAAAAGACTTTTTTAGTAGATCTGCGATTAAATTTGATTTTTGAAAATCGGTGTAGGCAGATGCAGAACCGTTGTTTAATTTTGGAATAGGGGAAAATGATTTTGTTAATTTTTTAATTGTTGACCATTGTGGTCTGCTATTGGGATGTATTTGTGCGATATAATTTTGAAATTTGTCTAATTCATATTATTCTATACGTAATTGATAATGCGTGATAACTTGTTGATTTTTCTTTTAATGTCAGGGCGACGTGTTTGTTGCCAGAATCGTCTTAGGTTATGTTTGGATTTAATAAGATTGAAGATATTTATAGGGAGAGATCGAGTATGAATGTACGGTTTAATGTGTATACTGAAATATTTATTTGCATCTAGAAGTGTTTTAGTGAATCTTTCTATTTCTATGTCAATTTTTTGTGTATTATATAAGTTCATTGGGGAGTTAAAATTTGAATTTATATGAAGGATATCTATTCCAATTTATTCGAATGTTATGAAGGGGATAATTAATTTTTAATAGTGAAGAATTAAAACATACTTTAACAGGGAGATGGTCGGAATCTAATTCCGGAAGTGGGAATTGAAAGAATTGTAAATTAACATTTTTGTAATTATTATATCTAAAATATCTGGTATTATATTGCTATGATTAGAATAGTATGTTGGTTCGAAGGGTGCATGTATGTCTAAATTATTTTGAATTATATAGTGTTGTTCCTGTAACGAAACAACAAGTATATTCCCAACCGCAGTAAAGCTTCGTTGAAGAGGCACTTTCGTTACTAGTCAATGGATTTCTTCGCCTCAATCTGGACTTTAGTTTCGTTACGTACTTTAGTTCCTGTGCACAAGAAACAGTAACGAAATACTTAATTCGCTTAGTTTCGTTTCTGTTGCCAAGTATCTTCGGGGCGAAACGGGTGTGAGCTGGCTTGACACGACGCCCAGCACACATATCAGTTAAATTCGGGTCGTAGCTCGACGGAAACCGTGAGATAATTTATTGCTAATAAATTGCCACAATTTGGAATTAATTGTCACGTATCTTCGTGGCGAAAACGGGTGTGAGCTAGCTTCACGTGTAAAGCAAGCACACACATAAGTGAATTGCCAGAATCTAGAATTTATTCAGAAACTGAACATGAACGAGGAGATTCAAATTGATTATGTAGAAATTAAATTTTGGAAAAAGAGGAACCACTTAACAAGGGTTTAAAAATCATAATTCATCTCCTATATTATTTCAGTAATATACATACCTTTTGCGACACTCGCACGCAACCAATCTTTAAAAATGAGGTCTCTAAAGAAAGACAATTTAACGGAAATGTGACCAACTGCATTTTGACTTGGAAACAGAAAAAGAAACAAACTGAAAAAATGTTAAAGGCCAATCCTGATTTATTTATTGTTCCTGCTGACAAGGTGGCACCATAGTGGCAATAGACGCTGCGCATTATATACATAAAGTTGAAAACTTGGTTTCACGCAAAAACTAGTGCGGAAACCTGCATCAATCATCACCGCTTTCAATTAAGTTCTATCGGAAGTCTTTCCGACGAAGTGCAAGAGAATTTTACGTCTCTCTCCGATGATAGTTCTTTCCGAAGTCAATGAGAGCAATTGATGACTCTCCCTGATCCTAGTTCGTTCGAGGTGTACGAGAGAAGATGACCTCTCTTCCTGATGCTAGTTCTCTCATAAGTGTCGTTAGCGAAGTTCTCCCGTCCTGACGAGAGCTCTGATACCCCCTCCTACTACTTCTTAGGTTCGCTCTGATTGTCGGAAATTAAATTTCGGCGGAGTGTCGGGGCGTAGCTCCGGCCAATGCCTCGCCTTCTCGCAAACGGAAAATATCCCTTTGTACGTTTTGGGCCGTTGTGGTCGCGAGGCGTTGTTTTGCTCCGCGTTCAGCGAAAAAGTCGTCGCGACCTAGTTACAGGGATAGCACGTGTGGCAAAATTCGTTTTAGTTTTAAAAACATCGAGTGGCTGTTATCTCAGTTCCGGTGCTTTGACGGGGACGCCGCGCGGGACAGACAATGAGCTATCTCTTACCCTCCCCAGGGCTGTAGCGGTATTCGGTGCGGTCGTTTTTCTAACGCGGCAACCTTTCATACACGCCCCGGCAGAAGGAGGTAGGGTCGTAAAATACCAAACGCGCGTCCTCTCCGAAAGTGGCCCGGCACGGCCGGCCCGGAGGCAGGACCGCCCCTCCCTTAGCCGTTCCTCGTCCGATCGAATAAAATTCAGATTAGCATTAAACTAATATCAATGATATATCTCGTTCACGGCGGGTCGTACCGTTACAATGCATTGTTGTAGCACCCAATAAAGTTTTTGATTTTTAAATGTACTAACAAACACGTTTTTTTTCAAAATTACAAAAATGTATTTTTTTGACTTGTCACTCACATCGGTTATATTTACATTTGCGGCAATTTGTTCATATTATTATATTTATGAGTACATGTGCTTTAAATAATGTCAAATAAAGTTTGTCGAATACTCAACCGTTTTCTGTGAAAAATTGCTGAAAATTCCGCATTTTCAGGAACGGTCAAACGACATTTTCTCAAAAATGGCTCCAAATTTTATCTTCAAATTATCGAACGGATAGAGCTAATTGCACTCTTTCATATGACATAAAGTTCAATTGGATATTACTGGGTGAGATGGCTCAGTGCATTCACTGATGTCACTGCAGTGCCTCTGACCAGGAGGTCATAGGTTCGAATCCAGACGGCGCAGGATTTTCGACACTAGTTTGTCAGCTAGGTCGAATTTCAGTCGTTTTTGTGGAGGAGGAATTCTAGCAGCCGGCTGCGTCTGATCGGTAGTTTTCCGTGGTTTCTCCGATCAACACCAGGCGAATGCCGGAGCAGGACCCTAACGAAACGGACCGCGCGTGCTCTTCCCTTCCTCCTCCTTGTCCTATACTCTCTCCTAACACACACACTTGCACCAACATGCACTACACTACCACACATGTCGGGAGGCCACTCGGGAGCTTTAGAGCTTGTCGACGGGCGACGCGGGTGGGAGACACCTGGTGGAGGGGACAACCCCGCAAGTCGACGGTAGCACGACATCTAGCGGGGAAAAGATCACCACCACCTCCCGAGAAAAAACACGCACTACACTTCCTCTTCCTTCCTCACCAATGACCTCTGTAGTTGACGCGCCCGGAATCACGAAACAATCAATCAATTAGGGTATTTTTTGTTTTTCAAAAATTAGAAAAAATGTATTTTTTTTAAAGTTCTCTCACACCTTTAATATACACAAAATAATTACATTATTTACACCGAAAAATTAAGAAAATGTCAAAAAAATGTAGTTTGGGCGGTGATAGATGGCAGCTGGCAACAGTATGTGGCAAGTCCGAATAGCTAGCCGAGACCAAAAGAAATAGAAAACTAATACGGGAAAGTCTGTGCCATTCTGTAACACCACTAGTTAACGTCCTGCTTGATGCCCTCTGAGACGACAGGCAGAGAGCGGCGGCACGCGGTGATTTTCGCGCTTAGGAGGCAGCAAGTCATGAATGGTTTGAGTACTAATTGTCGCTAAACCACTTCTTCCAATATTGCGAAGAGCTTAGAAAATTATATCTATGGATTTTGAAAGGTGTTGAACAAGCCGGTAAAATTCCATGTCATCCATCCAGCATTGCGAGTGTTGCGTGCAAGCGTTGTTGAGAAGTGGCAACGCTGTTCTCCATAAGCAGTGTACTGCAATCACTTGTTTGGACGCACTTATAGCACATGCACAGGCTAGACAGGGAATACGTGTTTTAAGTAATATGACCCAAAATACCAACATACCCTAAAAACCACCTGCCATACTTACATTAGCTCAGGAACTTTTGATTAGATTTCTTCAATGTGTTCTAATCACACAGATGTGTTGATGTTATAAGTATCAACTTATTATGATACAGATGTTTCTAGTTCATTGAGGTACAATTTTATTTCAATACACTGTGTATTGCTTGAAAATTACAATTATTTTGAGCCTTATATTTAATTTCACATTTATTGTTATTGTATATATAATTGTTATTGTATATATAATATTTTATAAATATATCACATATATTTATTATTGTCTACCTAATTAGGCCGAAAGAACTTTTCATAGCTTGTGAAGTTGTTGAGGGGATTAGTGACCACAAAGCGGTCTTCTTGACCTAGACGGAAATATTTCAAGAAAAGGCATTACAATAGGAACGAAAGTACGGCAATACAAGAAAGCAAATATAGGCAGGCTTCAAGGTTTTGTGAGGGAACAATATGACCGCTTTCTAAGAACAGAGGGAGGTATGGAAGAGATATGGGGCGTGTTCAAATATATTATATACGAAGCTTTGCAAAAGTTTGTTCCGTGCAAAATTCTAAAAAATAATCCGGATCCAGAATACTACAATGCAAAAATTAGGAGAATGAAGAGGATAACGAGAAAGGCATTTAAGAACAGAAAACTCAGTAGCCAGCATATGAATATTTTTGAAAAGAGTTGGAGCGCGAAAAGAAAATTGCTCAGGAGGCATATTTAAAGAATATTCTAGATAAGAAGGGAAATAACTGGACAGGTTTTTATAAATATGTTCGTAGAAGGAAAGGAAATAAAGAGGAAAGAGAGGCCGGTAAGTCTTACGTCAGTGGTCTGCAAGCTTATGGAGCATCTAGTTGGGAGTTACATTAAGAAAGAATGGGAAATTAAAAAATGGCTCTACGATGGGCAACACGGGTCCAGGAGTGGTTACTAATGCGAAAGTCAGGTAGTCACGCTATTTCAGGATCTAGCAGATGAAATTGACGCGGGTGGGAGAGTAGACGCAGTAGTTATAGATTTTGCCAAAGCGTTTGATGTCGTTCCACACGATCGGCTTGTACAGAAATTAATGAATTCAGGTATAGATCCCAGGATGGTGGCGTGGATTAGCGAGTTTCTGCGAGATAGAAAACAGAAAGTCCGAATTGGGCAAGGGTTATCTTCCGGGGCAAGCGTTACGTCAGGAATACCGCAGGGGAGTGTCATTGGACCCCTTCTATTTCTAGCTTTCGTCAATGATCTGCCGGCGCAATTAACCTCAAATGTTCGGCTATTTGCAGACGATTGCATAATATATCTTAGTATTAATTCGAAAAGAGATGAAGAAATACTGCAACGGGATCTTGATGCGTTATATTACTGGGCGGAAAATAATGGAATGTCCGTAAATAGTTCTAAAAGTAAATCCATCACTTTTGGCAGGGGTTATAATTACAGTGAAACAAATTACCGTTTAAATAATGACATTATTCCGAGAGTTTCCTCGTGCAAGTACCTAGGAATTCATTTCGATAGTAAATTAAGTTGGAAAAACACGTAGATTTTGTTGTAGGGAAAGCCTGGAGATATCTTCACTTTGTAATGCACATCCTAAAAACGAGTACCGCAAACGCGAGGGAAATTGCTTATTTATCTCTGTTCGTCCGAATATGGAACAATTTGTTGGGATCTGCACAAAATTATGCAGTGTAAACACTTGGAAAGGATTCAGCATAGGGCAGCTAAATTTACTTTCATGGACAAGAAACGGCAGGGTGGGATTCACTCAAAAAAAGGAGATCAGTAGCAAGACTCTGCGCCTTGTATAAAGCTTATAAGGGTCATCCAGCTTGGAAAGAAATTACTCGGCGGCTATGTATTCCTACATACATCAGTAGAGTGGATCACAGGCGCAAATAAATTTAAGACAACAGAGAACGGATGTCGGGAAATTTTCTTTTACAATCGAACGATTACGGAATGGAATAGATTGCATGCAAAACCTTTGAACCCTTTCCTTAAAGCGTTCAACAGTTTAAGAAATTAATTTACGCTATTATTAAGTGAGGGAGAATAGTGGGTTATATAGTGATGCATAAGTGTTCTATTGTGAAGTGAGGTGTCGTGCAGTGTATAGCAGAGAAATAAAGAAGGAAATGTTTTCAGGTCTTAGTGAAGTGAAGTGCAGTGAAGTGCAGTGTGATCCTGATTGTATAAACATTCAGTGCAGAGTTAGAGTATAAAAGGTTGTTTTTTTCTTTCTTTTTCTTTTCTTTTCTCTCTAAATGTAATTTAATGTTTAATAAATCAGTCAGTTTTTATATTATTATCATTATTTTACTATTATTATTATTATTATTATTATTACTATAATTAGTATATAATTTGCTAGTTATATTACCTTATTATTATTGTTATTATTAGTATTATAATTATTATTGGTATTAATGTTCTATGTTACTGAGAGATTTTTATGTTTTTGTAATTAGCTGCCACCGGTTATACCCATTTGCAGTTTAAATAAATCTGTCTATCTATTCCGTAAATCCTCTGATTATGGCATTTATATTAATTTTGTTATAAAATAAGATCCTTCTACGTTATTTATTATTCAGTTTCAACAAAGTTATGAAAATTTTGCATTCATGTGTAAATTATAAATATTTGTGGGGCTTCATATAAAGTGCACCCAATTAGCGAATTTAACTTATGTGTGCTGGCGTCGCGTCAAGCCAGCTCACACCCGTTTTCGAAGATACGTGGCAATTGATACCAAATTGTGACAATAAATTAGCAATAAATCATTTGAGGTCATTCTTTCATAGTCAGAATACAATCTGCAAGAGATCCTTGAAATTGGCTGAACATTTTTGACAAATTCCCACATAAAAAACAAGAAAGAAAATCACCATAATAGATTTTTTGTACAGGGTCTATTTGTTCGGGGAAAAAATAAAAATATGCTATAAAAACATATTTATTTTATTTCAATGTTAATAATATTGCAAACAATTGGTAAACGTTTCTGAAGTTTTTTGCATGATTTTTTTTTGTAATACCACGTATAAAATTTCAGAAACAATGCCAAAAATTCGAAGTTTACCGATTTTAATAATAAAATGTGAAAAAGTTTATTTAGACAGAAACATTAATTTCTCGAATACTCCATCACCGATTTTGGTTTTTATTAATAAACTACGTATGGGAGACCTAAAACTAAAAGCCTTTAAATTTTTAACCATATTTTTACGGCCATTCCTTTTTTGTGACAATTTAAAGTCAATTTTTATTTTTAGAGGTAAATAAATTAAGTGTGCGCTCCATCTATAGGATGTGAATAGTATCACGACTACATGGCCGTCAACTAATTCAGAATTTCTTAGTGATGAAAAATACACGGACGATATTAGTTTTGTAGTTGCCAAGCAAATCACATCGTAGTGTAGCGTCGTGGCGCGCTAAAACACGGAGAGAAGCACGTGGCCGATGACGGGCATCGCCGGATGTTTAACAAAGGTTGTATCAAAGCGGCGATGACGCACCGGGACTTTCCGTTCAGTGTGGACGCGACGGTAGGGCAGAGGTATTAGAGGCAGCGAGTAGCGCCGAAGGGCCTATACAAGGCCACGAGAACAATGCCTCGATCTTCTTGATTCCCAGCAGCGTCGGCGCCAGGTTGTGCGTACGTTTGTGCTAGTGGTGCACAAGGTCAAGGAGCCAGCAATTCATTGTCGTAACTAGCGAGACATTTAGTCGGTCTCAGGTAGAGTGGTGTTCCGTACAGGGGAATGTTGGTCGTATGTTGCTGTGTGGTAGCCGTTCGAAAAATATCTCTCCTAGGAGCGGGTTCTATTTAATTAGCTAATTGTAAGCAGTGTCATTAGTAATCTGTGACTACGGCCTAGATTACGAATAAAACTACTGTTCTTACAACCCACTCTAGTCTGTGTTCTGATTACACCCGTATGACACCACAGTAGGAATAATATTGTAGGCAATTTGATAACTGATTGTTTGGATACAACAGAACTGAAAGACTCGATTTTAGAAAACATTATGTTAGACTAAATCGAATGTATCACATATCAACAGTGGGTGAATGTAGATCCGTGTTCATTAAAAACGTTAGTGAAACAATGTTATCAATTCGTGGAAATTCTAATGGACAAACTTGAACAGCTATCCCCGCATCATTTCATCACCAAGCAAACAATCGGAACATTTTCGACGAGCGAGAAACAATGCCACTAAAAAAGAGGTGGTATTTTTCTCCGAAAACTACTCGTTTATTTCGCAGAACAGCGTACAAGTGGTGCACTGGAATAATTCGCAGGCTACAGTCCATCCCTTCTGCTGCTTTAGAGGAGGAGCTGTAGCAGAAGTTCTGAAATACGTGATTATTTCAGATGATTTGGAGCACTACACGTCTGCGGTCGACTACATTCAGCAAATGCTGATTGATTTTTTTGAAAACGAAGATCCCTGATTTAGAAATAGTAATTTACTTTTCTGACGGAGCAGCTTCGTAGCACAAGAACAAATCTAGTGTTCTTAATTTGTGTTTGCACAAAGGACATTTTAGATGTGTGGCATTTTTATACTATATCACATGGGAACATGCTACACCCACTGATAGTTTGGGAGGAACGATCAAACGATTAGCTTCAAGAGCAAGTTTTCAGTTGCCTCCAGAAAAGCAAATTCAAACGCCATTGCAATTCTTCGAATGGTCTCATAAAAATATTGAAGGAATAACCATCGAATTTGACCAGAAAAACATTGGAAATCACAGGATCAAAATGAACACCATATTTATGAATGTGCCTGTTAAAGGCATACGAGGATTTCATTTCTGCATACCAGCAAAAAATGGCTACTTATAGATGAAAACGCACTCCCTTCAAGACACTAGAGTTTTGTTCAGCGTTGCCGGAAACCATAAATGGGACAAACTCCAACACACAGTTGAACCAATTGCCCTTAGGTAATAACGATATTTTAAACTTTATTACATCACCAAATGTTGTTTACCGAACATTAAAACCATTATTTGATCAACAGATCAAGCACCAAAAGAAGGATACAGGCAAAAGAAATGACGAGGAAACAAAAAAGAAGTGATAATTAATGAATTATCATAAAATAAGATTGAAAGAACGAGTTGTTAGTGTTTTCAAATATGAATATATTAATAAAATATATAATCAATGTACATTTCATTGCTCCAAAAGATCAGTAAGGCATCATAAAATGTATCGAAGAACTTGAATAACAAAAACGTCTCAACCTGTTGATTTTTAATGAATTTGTGTATGAAAATAAATAAAATTGACTTTAAATTGTCACAAAAAAGGAAGTGACCGTAAAAATATTGTCTAAAATTTAAAGGCTTTTAGTTTTAGGTCTCCCAAACATAATTTATCATTAAAAACCAAAACCGGTGATGGAGTATTCGAGAAATTAATGTCTGTGTATGTTGGCACATTTCGCTCGGTGCGGACAAGTTCCTGCGACTTCCGCCCACCTGGGCACTCCTTGCGGTAATCCCGCTAAATTATGGGAGTTCCATGCTACACCAGTGTGTTATGGGGGCGCCAACTCCAAAGTTCGCGCGTCCCACTTAAAAAAATCATCATCAATCAATCAATCAATCAATCAATGAAATGGAATGAAAACATTAATTGAATCATTGTTTCCCCGCGCCTTGAAGCATGTGACAGTTCTTCCGCCGCCCGGCCAGGTTGCAATCAGCTACCCTCGCCGCCGACACCGGTGACGTCACTACATCGCCACCGTCATCGCCGCCACCAACACCATCGCGCCGTCGCCGCCCCTATCTCTCCCCCCGCCTGCGTCCGCCCCCCGCCGCCAGCTAGCCGGCTGCCCGCCCCCCCTGCGCCCAGCCCGGGGTCTGAACCCGGGGCAGCGCCAGAACACGGGTGGACAGCGGGCGACAGAGCTGGTGGAGTGTGGGCCAAGCGGAAGGAGCTATGGTGGACTGGGAGCATGAAGCATCCACGGCGGTGAAGGGCATTTTTCACGCTTTCTGCAACCCTCTACTAGACAGCTGGGTAATTTGTAGGAGCTGTGGTGCTGTGACAGTGATGTGGTTCGACAACCCAGCCATGTGTGCCTCGTAACCTTTCAATGTTACATTCATTTGGTTTTTCTTTCTGTGTTAGTCAGGTAGCATCGCTTGGTCAGTGTGTGCCTTTAATTTTGTGTTTCGCAACATTGCAAGAGTTTTGTGAAATTGTTAAAGTTTTTTTTTTGTATTCTTTGACAGTGTAAGAAAACATTTTTCACGTTTTCATTAATAAAATTAGTAAACTTTGCATTTTTTAACATTTTTTCTGAAATTATATACGTAGTATTATAAAAAAATTATGCAAAAGAAATTTTAGAAACGTTTTACCAATTGTTTGTAATAGTATTAACATTGAAGTAAAATAAATGTTTTATAGCATATTTTTATTTTTAATCCGAACGCAGTTTTGGACAAAAATCTAATGATTTTCTTTCTTGTATGTGATGTGGGAATCTGTCAAAAATGTTCAGCCAATTTCAAGGATCTCTTGCAGATCGTATGCTGACTATGAAAAGAATGACCCTGTGACATGTTTCATTCCGGTGTGCTGACATGGCTGTTCCAGCTTGACGCACCTCGGACTGACCGAGAGCTGACTTCGATATTCTATATTCTTCGATGAACAAACCAAGCATGCCTAATGAAATTATGATGATACTTCTTTATGTTCATAAAGGTTCTCTATATCATTAATTGCACAGGCACCCAAAATAAAAAAGTTGCCCAAAATATTTGACACATGTTTATTTATGTATTTCAACGCGCTGAATCCGAATCTGAAGCCAGAATTGCGCCGCCACCCTCCAGTTTTTTTAAAAAATCGCGAAAAAACACTGTGAATTTTTTTTAATTTTTTTTGTTTTCGGGGGTTGTTGTCAGACCCAAAGACTTGACACATGTTTATCTATGAATGTCGACGCGCTGAATCCACATCTGAAGCGAGAATTGCGCTACCGCCCTCAATTTTTTAAATCGCAAAAAAACATCGTTAAATTGCACTTTTTTTTGTTTACGGGGATTCTCAGACCCAAAGACTTGACACATGTTTCTCTATGTATGACGACGTCCTGAAATAAATGAATGAGACGTTCTGTTTAAATACTTTTTGCACACAAACCACACAGAAGTTCAATAAAATATTTTTTATTTTTTTGTGTGCCAATAATGTTAGTTTTAATACTGCACGTACTATTGATTATCATAATTCTACATTAAATATAAAATTATATATTCAATATAACAATGTACAGCAACAGTAATCTAGTGAAATTACTAAGTACTAGTGGCCAGCAACAGCAAAAATGCTGCTGAATCATATCACAAAACGGTTATCCATATAATAGCACACACTGCTCAGTAAAAACATGTAAAATACGGCCGATCCCCCGGTGGCCGAGATTGCTAAAGCAAGGTGTCGTAGCGATCTCGGATGGAAGGGTCCCGGGTACAAGTCCCGCATTGGGCATGGTTGTGTTTGTTTCTTTCAGCCCCTATCATCACCATATCATATCAATTTCACAGTTACCGTACCGTAAAACCCAATAGTGGTCGCTAATGCCCTAGTTGATGCGACCTTAAATAACAAAAAAGGTAAAATACTCTCATTGAACAAAGTATTGTATTATACACTTCGATATTTTACAAAACCACTAAAGAACGCTGCAATAACATCATGTAGTATATGCGAATAAACATTACAACAGTTGTTTACATACCAAGAATATCAAATATCCTGAAACCTAGTAACATGACTTTATTATAATTATAAACGTATACTAACATAAAACTCATTTATGGAAGAAATCACCAATAAATGAATATTAAACATAATTATTTCTGACAATTAGGTAAAAAGAAATATTTCACGACTTGTTTATTTAAATAATGTTACTTTTTTCAACATTAATCTAAGAGTTTTTGCCTTTTAGGTTTCTCTCTTACTAACACCTTTTCAGTTGTTTTCCTAAGTTGAAAAATTTTAATATGTAGAGTTTTATGTCTTTGTTGTTTTTCAATCATTGTCAAAATGGTTGTGAAACTCATAAAAGCACACCACCTCACTGGCTAGTGGCTGCACCCGAACTTCTCGCAGACTCATTCAGCACACAATGCGTCACAGCCCTGAGTACTACACTGCGATTTTTCTAACCCTGCCTCTCAAGCCCCTATGGCCACGATGGAGTATTACACGGCATTTCGCGTCTTTCCCGGTCTGCCGCTAGAAGTCGCATGATCGCAAGCGCTGCTTGATACGGTCGCGATCATGCGATATCTAGCGGCACGACTGAGAAATACGTGGAATACCGTGACATATTTCATTGTGAAGACGGGCCTTGAGAGACAAAGTTAGAAAAATCGCGGTATTGGTCTATCTGACACCCTCGCATGGCCTTGAGCAATTCGGCTCTGGTTAAGGGGTTACGATTGCCAACGCGAGGCAGGGAGACGCGTAAATTGAAGTGATGCCCTTACACCTACCCACGCTTGGAGAGTCGGGAGAGAGGAAATTCACGGCCTACGCCGTGAGATACATATGACCTCAAGGTTGAATTCTACGATAACAGCGGGAGCCTATTTCCTTCACTGTGCGGCCACGTGTGAAACACATAACATGGGCAGAGATATTAAAACAGACTTGCAGATGCATTCATTCCAATAAGAGTATCTCCCGTCTCTCTGCGAACTGCATTAAATTAACAGAAATTCCGTTTTATGAAGGTTTTTATGAAACTTTATTGAAAATTATTTTAAGCAATGCTAATTACAAATAGAATTAATTATGACAAATTAACTGTAAGTGTGTGTTTGAGATTTCGGATTTTAACTTTTAAACAATTTTTCGCATCTCTTCTTGGATTTGTAAAACGTACATCATATCAATTGTTTTCCTATCAGGCATTTACCATGTTATGCCTCTGTTCGATTCCGCCCACACGGCGCTTGTGTGGCGTAGTGTTATAAGTTCCGGCACTTTAACTTTGAGGATCTGAGTTCGAGTCTCGGAACGGAAAAAATTTTTGGTTGAAAGCACTTTTGCTGGTTTATATAAACGTATAATTTAGAAACAATGCAATAAAGTATGTGCTTTGGTAGCGCCCCTAGTAGAATTTGTACGAAATATTTCGGGTAAACTGATTTAAATCCGGCGAAAAATTTGTTGTTTTTTTTACTTTCTCGCCTTACGAATACTTCGTAAGAAGAGAAAGTTATGTAATCGTGCTGCGGAAAACGGGGAATTTTCGCCAGAAAATCTCTTATAGTAGGGGTCTGGTGACAAAAAAGTTGATAAAACCTGTTGCTAAATTTAGAAAAAAAATCCTCTATCTCGTGGTGTAGTCAAAATCCATGATTTGTTGCTTCTTCATACTTCAAAATCGATTGACGGCATTCCGTCCGTCTGTCCGTCTGTGGTCAACGCTAGCGCCTAAACCGTTCGGTCGATTTTCTTCAAAATTGATATTCCCCGATGGTTTTTACTAGTCTCAAGGCCTCTTGAATTTGAAACCGATATCTTAGTATTTGAGGATACTTTACATGAAGCCCATTTTGAGATTTTGTAAATTAAAAAAATTGGCTTCAAATTTTTGATTATATTTTGTTGTTGTTGAATAGTGCGAAGAACGTTGAAGGGAATGACGTAGACATCATTTTCGTTTATTGGCCCTATTTTTCGAAAATTGCAAAACACTGTTTAAAAACTGCAAAATGAAGACAGAGATTTTTCGCCTCAGACAAAGTCGGTTGTACAAAATTAGCACTTCAAATAAGGTCATGTACCATTTTTTGGAAAAACGAATACTTTTTGCGTAAATTGCGATTCAAATTGACAAAAAAATTTTCTCAAAAACGCTCCAAATTTTTTCTTTAAATTTTCTGTACGTGTGTAATAAGGGACGGTAAATATATAAATAAACTAGTGGTGCTATAGAATGGCACATATTTTCTCGCAGTAGTTATTTTCCAAATGCCGATCATCGGATAAATTATGTGGAGTAAACCGTTCACCGCTGGCTTTCTTGGTCATGTTTTTTGAAAGACATGATTTTCGCATGTTGACAATTACCGGCTTCCTAATGATAGAATTCATAGAAGATTGTTTTGACTGAAATATAGCAGTTGTTCCGCAAGTCGGTCCCGTAGCGTGATTGGTTAATGCACCTTCGGGTTGAGATTTTCAATAAGGAAGGTACCGAATTCGATCCCCCCGTGGGGAATTTTAATTTGATGAATGTGATGTTGCAGGAAAAAAACATTGAAGAGTGTAGATACTTTATTGAAAATCATTTGAAGTACTTCTACTCACGAATAGATTCAATACAGATAAATAGACAGGACTTGTCTGTGTTTTCCCTAACTGCGTCTTTTAAACAATTTTTCAACTCTGTTATTCGATTTCTGAAGCGTATGACATGTCAAATCAACCGTTGTCTAGTATATATCTGTATGAACCAATTTAAGTATAATTATGAGTATTTTAACGTTAAATTGTAATACAATATACCCAGAAGGCATGCGATAAACTTACAATCCCTAACGGTTCCGAAATGATTATTACTTTCTAGCCTTACGAATATTTCGTAATGCGGTTTATCCCTGCCTTTCTTGGTCATGTTTGAAAGACACGTTTTTCGCATGTTGAAAATTACCGGCTCCTGATGATAAATCGATAGAATTACGTTTTGACTAAAATATAAGTAGTTGCGACCGTATAGAAGCAGAGCGAGAAAGTATGTGCGTTGGAAGCGCCACTAGTTACACTTTAATTACGATTTTCAAGATACGTTGTTTATACCCGCGGGGAGGCAATTTTGCCTATCGTATTCCGCGACCTCCTTTGGACCCATTTTTGAGAAAATTTTTAAATGTTGTTGAGTCATCTTGTGAAGTATCCTCAAAAATCAAAATGTCCGTTTGAAACTCCCAAAGCCATAAGTTCTTTCAGATCGATCGAGGGATATCAACTTTGGAGTAAATCGGCTTAGCGGTTTAGGAGGTAGCATTGACCACAGATGGCCAGAAGTTTGGCCGTCAATCGATTTTTCGGTATCAAGGACCCATAAAACATGGATATTGCGCATATTTTCTCTTTTTTCTGGGACAACGCATATTTTCGAAGAGTCTGTGAGAGAAGGTTTGGATTGTTATTTTCCCTATATTGCTATTGCCATTTGTGTTTATTCAGGAGAACGATTTTTTAGTATGAGGTGATTCGTAATTTTATGAGAGTTTGAAAAATTTGATGAGTGAAAAGTAAAAGCTTCTGCATTTCTCTTTCATCGATTTTATAAGAACTACTATTAATTTACGAAAATTGAAGTAGATCGACACTTACTAGCATAGAATGTACTTAATTCGAGATAACGACTTATTTCCTACAGATACACTACGATTAACAGTAGTCGTGTTCATCTATGATTGCAGACAGCTGTACCTAGGGACAGTGACTGTTGATGTACCTGGGGCCGCTCCTAGGTACATAAGTGTTGTATTAAATTCATTTGCTTTTAGGTTGTAATCTGGCCATGCCATGAAGCAAACATCCAATCTGTGTTTGGTTGTTATTAAGGGTGGCAAAAAAATATTTTTTCCTTTACACACTATTTGTTATAATTTAGGTTAGAGATCCTTTTGTTTCATAAATGTTATTGTGATGTTCTCTCCATGAAAAGAGAACATACATTTATACAGTTGTAGATTTTTTCACTCTCCCTACATTGTCTCCAGGTGCATCATAATGTGTCCCCAGGTACATCAGTACGATATATCTGAAAACACATTGTACAAACAATTTGAGAAAGAACTTAATGCAGGGTGTTTATTTTATCTTTCGCCGAAGATGACGCGCCGCTTGCCTCGGCGATCGAGCCCTCGGTTCCCCGGAGATTTGTCAACAAGGGCCCCTTTCATCCGGCGCGTTCGTCGTTCGGCGCGACCGGCCGATACACCTATGTCCCGAGAGCGTTCAATTGGGCATCATAAAATTCTCTTGGAAGCAGATAATATTTCTTTACGACACCTTCGTTTGACTTAAGTCTGCCAGTTAGTGCCGCAAGAGGTTTATTAACAAATTTCCGGGCGTGAATATTTCACATCGGTCGACAATTTTGAAGCTTGTGAAGAAATTTCGCACCCATGGAATTTTAATTAACAAAAGTGTCGCCGTTTTCTGACAGAAGAGAAGAACGAAATCTCTGCCAGGTTACAACAATCTCCAAGAAAATCTTTGAGACGTCTCGCACAACAGGCACGTGTATCTGTGTGCTCATCCAGAACAGCCACTTAGCTTTCAAAGCTCCGGCCATACAAGACCACCGTTGTTCATGCGTTGCAGCCTCGTGACCCAGAAGCACGAGTACGCTTTACGGAATATTTTTTTGCAGAGCGAATACGACGGTGGTCTTGATCCTGCTTTGACGTTTTTTTGTGATGAAGCGTGGTTTTATCTCAGTGGATACGTCAACAGCCAAAATAACCGCTATTGGAGTGCAGAAAAGCCTCACCTGCTTCACGAAAAAGCCCTTCACGACGAAAAGATAAGAAGATACGACATAAAGATCGAAGTGTGGTGTGCGTTGAGTTCCACAAGAATTGTCGGACCTTTTTTTTCAACACCACCGTTCCTGCTGATGTTTACATACATCAGATATTGACATTATTCTTCGAACAATTGACACTAGAAGAAAGGCTCTATGTTTACTCTCAACAGAATTCGGCAACTGATCACACTGGTGTTCGATCCATTAACTTTTTAAAAAATGTTTATAGTGTCGATCAAATAATTAGTCGTGGGTTATGGCCTCCTAGATCACCTGATATGACTCTTTGTGACGTTTCCCTTTGGGGGTTCTTGAAAGATCAGATGAATGAAGAGTTCGGAGAGAGCTCCGGCGCACTATTGCAGAGAAAATCGCAGCAATTCCTCGAGACTTACTTCAAAGAGTAAATCAGAATATGCTCCGAAGTGCCAAGAATGCATTCGGAGAGCCGAAGGACACCACTTTCAGTGTCTTATTGAAGGCAAGTTAAGAGGCGCAGCGATAGTTCTCACGGTCAGCACGGGAGTTGAGTCAGCGTTTAGCTGGGCAAATGAGCCCTCGACTGCCCGGGCGGCCCAAATCTTCAGCGAACGATAAAATGAACACTTTGTAGGATGTTCTTAAAAATTATTATTCTTGCACACAAATATGCTGTGATATGTAGCATCCCAAAAAGAGGAACATCAGCAATGTCATATTCAAAAGAAGAGGGAAGAATTAAAACACTAAAAGTGTCCCTAGGTGCGGCCGTTTCCTTATAGGTACAGAATTTATCCACCTTTTCGTTTCCAGGGCCCGGCAATAAGAGTTTTTTTTTTGTCTACACGAATGCGCTTCTACAGGAATACCTTGCTACACGAATGCGCTTCTTAAACTTCACAGTCAGCGGGACCAGGTGCAGGACAAGAGCAATCAAAATTTGTAAATAAACAGTGATTGTTTAATTATGCACAGAAGGGAAAAAAGTGGACAAATGACGTTCCCAGTAGTATTTACGAAAATAATATGCACCATTCTTGACAGGTGAAAACAAAATGTTTTGCTAGCTGAAATAGTATACGCAACTAGTTTATCATGTTAAGCTTATGGCATGTGTGCATGTTTTGAAAACGAGCGGCGTTAGGAGAAAGTTTTCACATTTGTACGAATGCAATAAACAATATTATAAACCAGTTGCATACGCGAAAAGTTTTTTGTATAACACCGATATACATATATAAGAGAAAGGTAATTTTGGCAAACAACATTTTTATGACGTCATGTGTATTTCACATCTGTGCAAAACAACAGTGGTCGGCTCTTCCGTTTACCGTAGCCACCTCATGATTCTCTCGCTGCGATTGGCGGAATGTGCAATTATTTGTGTCACAAACGGGCCATAATCTGCCATCATCTGTGCCGTAAGAAGTCCTTTAACGAACGCTTCTTGTAACGAGGAAGGTCGTTTACAACGCTGGAAACCAATGAAAAGTTCGGCCAAGGTGTCGAGGTGGAAAGGCGGCGCAGCGGGGGCGGCCGGGGGCCTGGGCAGGTGGGCGCCCGCCGCATGGCTGCGAGCCGCGCTGCCGGGAGGGCGCCATCGACCAACCAGCGGTCACCGCCGTTTCTATGGCCATTGTTCTGGTAATGAAGGGCCTCTCGCGGTCAACGGCCATGGCCAGGAGAATGCGTGGCTCCTGTGCCAACATGATGGCACAAAGCGGAAATCCACTGTGGAATTCGATTTGAATTGGCTGACTTCTGATGCTTCCTGAAGTGGGTTGCTGGTCGATAACGTAGGGCTCTTCGATAGCGGTGAGTAGAGCTGGACACAAAGACACTCAGTTCCGATCGTTCTAGGCGCTGAGATTGCTATGTTCGAGAATGCTAATTCCGGCACTGCCAGTATCGAGAACGAACGATGTCGATACTGCGCATATTACTGGGGTGTGCCCTTCACTTCAGCGTGCGAAATACCAACGACCGACAAAGAATGTTGGAGGCGTCACCAGATCTCTCGGCACCGTTTATTGCTCAAGCGTTGCTATTAAATACCTTACACACAATATTTATTCCATTTTCAATCGGGAGCAACTGAACTATGCGTGAAAAATAGTGTGGCATGCTTTCCTACGACGAAAAGTGAACAAAAATTCGATCGCACAAGGCACGTTCTCATTCTATTTTATAACATTTAGTAGTTATTATAAACAGAAATCCTTCGAAACTTTTCAGTAGCGCTAACTTCTCAACCCATAAATTATTAAGCATATGATTCTTGCATTCTTTGTCAATGAAAACAACAAACATATTTACCTCGAACTTAAGTTGTCCTTTCTTGCATTCAACAGACTTGCGTAGTGAAAAGAAAGTGCTCTTAAGTGTCAGTAAAAAGTGGCTATTTTTCGCCAAAAAAAATCCTGATACAGAAAAGTGGACAATACTTACTACTTTGTGTACTAAATTACTTTTGCTAATACGTTGTGTAGTCAAGATACACGTTTTGTGGTTCGTTGATTCTGAAAAATTGTTTATGACAAAACGACTCCTACATGATTTTCTATGGTTTTGACCTTCTTGAATTTTCTGAAAGTTCTTTTCTTGCCTTCTTTTCTTCACTCTATCACGGAACTTGACGTTTTCGTATTACATCAGATTTTTTGAGGAATCAATATTTTTCCTGCCGTAGTAATAACATTAATAAAATCTTGTACAATTGTGTTCATTTGGTTGGATTGTAAGTAATCCAAATGACTAAATTTACCAGTACTTGAATTGATAGAATGTTGAACCATTTTGCTTTATTTAAAAGGCATGTTGACTGCGTCTTCTGTCTAGTGAATGTTTGTTGATCTAGGTCAGGTGTTAGTGGTCACTATCATATATTTTTGTTGAGATGACCATATCGTTTTTGCTGCAATGTCATTGGAAGCTAAGCTTCAGTCAATTACTCTTTCTGATCTATTACCGACATTAAAATGTGTAGCGAAGCCTTTGTTTAAAACATTAATGTCTTCATGATTGTCAAGCCAATCTTCAAACATACTTCATCTTCCGGCTGCTTTGACTAAACTCCAGAGGGTATTATGGCTATTGAAATCGCCTAAGATTAAACACGGTTTAGGGAGTTGATAAATAAAATTATCCAGGTGTGTCCATCTGTGTCCAGATTTCGACTATTCGGAAGATACATGGTGCAAATCGACAAGGTAGATGTAAATTTATTTATAACAGCAGTAGCTTCTAATCTATTATTATGACCTCCCAACGCTCCGATAAAAATAAGAGGTACAGGTCATGTTCACAGTTTCTATCAAGGACATGCACTCTCTTTTCACTCTCGCTTTACGACAAATAACACACACCTAAATACCTTGGTAAAATGTTCTACAATCTCAATAGTTAATATACAAATTGTACAAATTTAAATACACGGAATAATCCTTTGCCGCACACAAAAGAAAAAATCACAAAATATACTTACAACTACACGTTATCTAAACTTAGGTGTCCTAATAAAAGTACACAGTTTTGTTTCTCCATTGTTTCTATTAAATTAAAACTTACAATTGTTTCAGTCTATATTGTTTTGCATGCGTGAGAACAATTTCCTAGATAATTCTTGAATTAGTTTGTCTCATAATTTATACTTTAAATTCATACCACAAATCTTACATACAGTTCTATTCACAAACAAAGGAGAATATTCATACAATCTAATGAAACATCTGATGGATTCTCTTTAACAATACTCAAACCTCACACCCTCTCCTATTTACTTGATCAAATTCATTCATAACTTTACTCAATGACTTACAACTCACCATGATGCTCAATTTTCTGTTTCATAACGAAGAATGACTGATTCGACTTACATCGTTAAAGGCACTGCTCATAACTGCGTTTCAGTTGAAACTACAAACTCTCTTTAAAATCAGTACGAGTCCATCCTATTCCCAGTATATGAATACATGTGGTTATCAATAGCAACCACCTTACTTGAACGTACGCTGGGGAAGAATGTAGCGTGTAGTCTGCGAAGTACTCTCCCAGTCCCCCGCTCGCCTGCTCTCGAAATCCACGATTTCGTCCAAAATTCTGTATTCTTCAAAATTCAATATTCTGTATGTATTAGAATAGAAATTTCTATGTCAAGATCTATAAATTTAAAAAAACGGAAAAGATTAAGAAAACAAGGACACGTTTGTACAGACAGCGAAATATAGCTTAACTTAACTTCTTTATTTATTTACGTCAAAAACAGTTTACAACTGTGTGTGACGAGCTATGGGGAGAAGTGAATTTTGTGCACGTTTTCATAATTCTGTGATCTCTATCCTAAACCATATTGTAGTCGAATTTTGTATACAGAAAAATGAGCGGTTTTTTCAAGTTTTGTTGACAAAAATATTCGCTCCTATATAACAAAATATATTTTCATGGTAAATTAGCTATGAATTTGTGCCCTTAACCCTCACCATGTTCCTATGAAAGAATAATACTTTTTGCTGCGACAATATGGAAAACAATAATTTTAATAACTATATTTCCCACTGAAATTCAGAAGACGTGCACAAATAATGAAGTTACATTTATGTCCAGAAGCAAAACAAGGGACCATCTCAGCATTTGCTCAAAGGATCAGGGAAACTGGACGAAAAAAAACCTGATCGAGATGGGGGCCATCAACCCAGAAGCTGTGGTACAGTACTTGTTACAGGTTCTTTAGAATTATACAGTCCAAATGATAAATAATTACATTAACTATCATTGTTAAAATTAATGTTACTTTCCCTTTGATGCTCGGTATAGTCTCGAATTGTATAGAAACAGTTATGCAGCAGAAAAGATTTTCCTTGGGACTTAAACTTTTCTACCGAATTTAATCGTTTAATGTCATCTGGCAAAGTGTTGTAGAGTAATGTACATGAATTGTATGTGAATTTTTTGTAGTCAGCTGTTGATACTGCCACCTGATGAATATGATTACTACGTCGTGTGTTATACTTATAAACATCGGCGTTTGCTGAAAATATATTCCCGCCCTTAAGTAAGTCATTTTTGACAAAAACTACTGATTCGTAAATCAGGATTCAAGGTAAAATTCCTAGATTAATAAAGAGAGACTTACAAGAATCACGTGGGTTGGATTTGCTTATTATTCGTACAATTCTTTTTTTTTAATCTGAAAGTCTGGGAGCTATAAGATGTGTTTCCTCAGAATATTATGCCATATCTCAGGCTGGAATGAACATTGGCAAAATATACACAACGAGCTGTATGAAGGCTGACGTAATTTGAAAGAATTCTGAACGCGTAGCATAATGAACTTAATTTTGTGTTCAATTCATTTAAGTGGGCATTCCATTTGAGGTTTGACTGAATTGATAGACCTAAAATTTTTGTTACTTTAACATCAGTAAATGGCACACCGTTCATTTTCAATGGAGTACTGAATTGTTTATTTGAAATGGAAAACTGCATTGAAATAGTTTTCTTTTCATTTACTATTAATTTGTTATTACGTAACCAATTTGAAACATATGATATTGTACTATTTACAGTTTCTTTATTGCACAGAATATTTGTATCATCCGCGAAGAGAACTGTTCTTCCGCTTCGAATTGCTAAAGGCATGTCATTTACGTATAATAGGAATATAAATAGGGCCTACAATCGATCCTTGCCGGACTCCACGTGCAATTGGCAAAGAATCGGAAACGTGTGTACGTAAAGTTCCATCATTCCAGTAAGTTATTTCTACTCTCTGAGATCGTTGTTTAAGGTACGAACATAGCCAATCTAGAGCAATACCACGGATTCCATAAGAAGGTAATTTGAAAGTAAAATGTTATGATCAATGACGTCAAAAGCTTTGAAAGATCTAAAAATATTCCAATAGTTGCTTCGTTTTGATACAATGATGAGGCAACATCCTTAAGAAAAGAAAAAATGGCTGTTTCCGTAGATTTCATTTTCGGAATCCATGTTGGGAATTTTTGAGAAGAGTTTATGAGAATGGTTTCCATTCGCACATAAAGGCTCTCTAATATTTTTGAAAAAAGTGACAAAAGAGAAATTGGCCGATAATTTTGAATTTCATTTTTGTTCCTTTTATGAAGAGCGGCTTAATCTTAGCTGTTCTAAAATGTCTGGAAAAATTCCGCTGCATAAGGATGCATTAAATATGTGAGTTAACGGGTGTATAATGGCAGGCGCACATGTCATTAAAAAACAATCCGGAAATTCATCTAAACCGGCCAAATATTTATTTTTTAATTTACCGAATATTTTGAGAATTTCATAGGAAGAAGTTTCGGAAACGAACATTGTGACTAAGATTTTTAGGGAAACGTCAGATGTTGAATTTTGTGGCTGAAAAACCTTAGCGACATCGGCAGCAATTCTCGAAAAGTATTGGTTAAAGACACTAGCCACTGTTGCCGGATCGTTCACATCTCTATCGTTATCTTATAAAACAACATTCTCTACAAGGTTTCTAGTTGATTTGGTCGTATTTTTTACTATATTCCACATTGATTTTGTTTTGTTATTTGAATTCAAAATATCCTGATCGTGTTTCATGATTTTAGCCTCCCTTATGACTTTTCTTAACAATTATGTATTTCTTAAAGTAGAGGAGAAAATCTTGAGATACGTCAGGGCCGCTCAACCATTTGCTCCCGGGAGGAGCGTCCGGTTGCTCTTTTCTCTTTCGCCGCAGAAAGAGCAAATGACGTCTTCAAATATCGATCGGCGGCATGTGGCACAGTGGGTCGCGTCTATTTCTACGGGGTATTTTCCGTTGTTCGGAATGAAAAAAATCTCACAGCTCTGGGAAAGGATATTACGATAGAAAAAACAGTAAGATACTTTTGTAATATTAATTGGAACAGTTTCTAGATATAAACGAATTAGTGTAATTTGGAAATTAAAAAAACGACAATTTGCATTGCAGCATGGAAAGAAAAGTATCTTTTTGCCGATTGCGCCGGCAATACCATTGTTTAGTTGCAAAAAAGTGCTCAATAACATAAAGAAATTTAATAGCGGTGACATTACACAGTTTATCATGCTGCTGAATATGAAAAGTATTATAAAGGTTGCACAAAAAATGTGATTAAATAAACTAGTAATAAAAATACTAAAAGTAAAGGAAATTAAAATTAAAAAATGAAGTTGATTGCAAAATCAAATACTCTTATTGCACCTTTTAAGTGTTTTTTCTCGCAATATACTTTCTATATTTGGAAGAGATGACATGGTGCTATTGAGCTGTAACATGCATTTCAGATTGTGATCTGTAATTGTACTTCTCATTCGAAATTTACAAATTTTCAAAGCAGTAATTTTTTTAAATTTTCTTTTTTGAAGAGGAAAGCAAGTATCAGATTGAAATGAAAGCGTTGAAAAAAAAGGATAATATTTATCGTTTGTTTCAATAATAGTATAAACCGCGTTCCATGACTTCTGCCGCAAGTAATCAATGAATAATTTTATTTTACTTTTAGTAAACACTTTATTCATACGTGTATTATTTATTGTGTCATTGTTCGCATTTCTTATAATGGTAAGAATTTGTGCATCGTTGTCACTGTATCCTAAATCTTTTGTTTCAATTTCATGTCGAGTAGTGGTTTTGTTAATTATAATTTGATCAATTGCCTTCTTTGAATTTACGGTGATCCGTGTAGGTACTTTTATTGTAATATCTAAATTGAAGGAATTAATTAAATGAAGAAACTGCCCCTTCTCGCAAGATTCAACCAGAAAATCAATGTTAAAATCTCCGCATACAACAGTGGATTCAAAAGAGCGATTGATGACTTGGATTACTGTTATCTCTAGTTTTTCTAAGAACTAAATGTAATTTGCAGCTTTCTTTGTTGGAGGTCTGTAGATGCAAAGCAATATCATTTTTTGCACATGAAGATGTACAACAGAAATTTCAAAAACATATTCAACAGAATACTCATTGAATTCCGTCAAGGAGATAAAATCGAAATTATTTCTAACGTAAATACAAGAACTTCCATATGCAGGAATTTTATAAGATTCTCTTTTTCTACAAGAATAGCCTGCGAGGTAAAAGTTTGGAATTTGGAAAATGCTAAGTTCATTAGGAGATAACCAATGTTCTGTAAAGCAAAGAACATCCATTTGATTTAAAATCGCTCTGTAGAGCTGCCTCGATAAACCCAGTTTTATTTGAAAGGGATTGAACATTATGGTGCAATATCTTTATTCTTTGCAAGTACCTAAACGAATGTCTTTCTGCTGCATCTGACTGTAGTTGCTATGTATTTACTCCATATTTACCTCGAGTGCGTGGTCGAAGGCTGCAATGCTGTTGAACTGTCTCGTGGCTCAGAGCAAAGTTTCTCGGCTTTCACCAATGGGGTCCGGGTTCGATTCCCGTCGATTCTTATGTGAACTTTGTTCCGACAAAATGAGTTCGGCTGCTTCACAGGGCTAGTCCAACCTTTGTGAAGTGTCCGCAACCTTACCCCCTTCCTTATTCCTTCCCAATTCTGGCCGCTGGGTAGTGACGCATGGGCGCGCGATGTGAGGCGCGTACTCGGAGATGCTATCTGGCGGTGCTCTTGGCAACGATAAAAATAAATACGCAACAAATAAAATAAATAAATAAATTTTAAAAAAGTCCCAGTAGTCACAAGTTGTCAGGAAATGTGGTCGTCATTGCTAGTGGGAACGGATGAAACGGGAGTAGGTTCATAGGAGAGGCTAAGAGGGTTCGGAATAAGGGTGGGGGGTGGAGAACGTAAGGACGGTGAAAGAGATGGATTTTTGGCAGGACACTGTGTCGGACTGGAGTCGATGAGGTATTGTGGAAGCTTCTCATCGACTGCATGTTTTCCAGCAAGGTTCATCTGGAGACCGTGCCGGGTGAAGTGTTTTACTGAGAGGAAATTCATTTCAAAAGTGTTACATTTGTTTCTCTTAGTTGCAGTTTTAGTTGTTGGTTTGTGCGCTTAATCTCGCATAGAGTTGGTCTGTTGTACCAGAAGGGCAGATTAGAGACTACAATGTTAATATTTTGGGCGGCACATTGTAATTTGTTTACATGTTGTTCAGGTGTAAAGTTACCGCCCAAATTAATGTCATTATGCCCTCCTATGATAATGACTGTGTCCTGATTGGTCATTGTCTTCGTGTGGGTGTCCAACTCTTCAGTCACGTCTGCAAACCTCTCGTTAGGTTTAAAAATAGACGATATTGAGTAGTTGGAGGGTAACTTCCTACTGAGAATGGAGGAAAGATGGCGACCATGGCTGTCAGCTAAAATAAGTACCTATTTTTTAGGTTCAATACGAATGGCTTTGTTTTCAAGTAGGCTAGGATGCGAAGCTTTACGTGTTTTGGTTTTGACACGCTTCCTAGCCTGTTTGCGTTGGTTTGTGCATGTATTTGTCGATGGAATGGTTGTGAGGATCAGGAAGGCGAGGAAAATCTGTTTCATAATCTAAAACACTAAATTTGTTTTGAATTGTGACTGGATGTGGTGTCTGTGTCTTATGTGCAGTCACGTGTGCACGGTTGGGAAAATTCGCAGTGTTGCCTACTTGTGCCCAACCGTCTGTGTTGAGAACGACCTCTTCCAACCTTCGGATATGTTTATCTAAATTACTGTTTACGTGTGTGAAGGCTTTCAGAAGGTCGACTTTGAGGGTGTAGAGAGTAAAAAGAGAAGAACGAGCAGTAGCCATGTCACAAATGCATATTAATGTATGTGATAATATTGGAATAAATACAAGAAAACTCAGATAAGAGCAACAATCACCTAGCTTAATATTTTAAAAGTGTAAGATTTATGTTTATTCGATATTATGTAAATATATAAGTATTTTATTATAAATTAAAAATTAAGATTCTATACTTTATCGTAAATAGATAAAGACATTAGCTGAAAACTTGTCTTCAAAATATGGAATAAAATTTGAAACACAAACTCAAAACTACTCGATACACCGTCCTCGTAATGTTCAAATAAACTGAATCGTTACTCGTCACAAAAATAAAATAAATCTTTCAGTAATTAAGTTAGCACAGTGATAAAGTATCGAAAATAAACTGATCTGTTTATAGATTTTGACGCTTATCACCAACTCGTAAATCTGAAGTTCGTTAAGGTTCAGTAATGTTTAAAATTAGTTATCTGTTGGTTAGTCTTGGTTATAGCAAACAAACAGCCGAAATTATATTTCCAGCTAACCTGCAACAAGTAATGAAAGCACTTAAACATACGAAATGCAGTCAGATCACTAAAAATAGTATATAAATCACAAAAAATCAAGAGCACAACCAGATACGTCAATCTCAAAAGATGGCGTCAACCAGTCATCCCTGAAGCTTCGAATGATTTAATGGGAGAGCTGTTAACTGCGGATGTGATACAGAAATTCTGTTTCTAATTCTCTCGCAGGCGTTCTGAAAAAACGGGAGAAATTACGACTGTTAGAATGTTTATACGAAAGGACCAGTGATCATTGAAGAGATTATTAAGTTTTACCTGTTCTGGGTGCGGGGAAAAGCTGTTTTTTGCACTCATTTGATTAACAGACCCTGGGACACGCTACAAACGCAATATATTTTGCGGGAAGCAGCTGTGACTTCTTAGAAATTATTGCTTGTTACCAACTTTCTCGAGTTTAAAATCCAATATTCACGGCATTGAAAATACACACGCACTTAAGCTTGCATCCATATGCTGACAAGACGATGGCTTTGGAAATCACTGTTGTGGAGTTTGAATTTTGAAACATGATCGGTCGCGTCTAAGTGGAACTCAGAACCTTTTCTAGGAATTGTGATAGTTCGACACCGGCTTGCCAGGTGACCAGTAAGTGCTACAGTCTTGCGGTCACGTTTGAAAGCACTGACAGCTGAAAATCTGGCGCCAAAGAACTTGTCTCCCAAAGCACATCGTTGTAAGAAATGACTCTGCTCTTTTGTTGGAATTATCGCGCGGAATTTGGCGAAAAATCTCGAACGCGGGATGTTTGAAATGTAGCCTATGTTCTGAGCTGGTAATTAATACCAAAGATTGTTATAAATAATTGATTTACTCGAAGGGCGCCAAATTTGAATCAATTTTGGCCGCTCGTGCCAACAGCGTTAGTTTCCTCAAATCTGCACGAGGCCACCTGTACTTTTTACTCGCTTTTACGTACTTCAAAGGTTACTAGCACGTTTCTCGTAACATAAATCATTTCAATTAATTCAATTCTTAATATGTCATTCTTATTACCTCCTTTCTCCAGAGTCGTGGTTTCGTGGTTTCCAATTGCGATTTTTCAGATCTTCACTGACGCTGACACCCTTTCCCATTCAACGTCCCGATTGCAAACGAATCTCGCACCTGTCGGGGCGGCGTAGCGGCAGCGATCGGAGCGAACTCTACCTGATACTTCAAGCAACTTTCGCCTAAAGAGCGCGCGCGCATTTTGAAGAATACGGCGCGGCAGTAACTCGTGGAACTCGTTTTTAGTTTCTCGCTACGGAGTAGAGAGAAAGTTATGTAACGCTGCGCGAAAAAAACGGCGAATTTTCGGCAGAAAAACTCTTATTAGTGAGCTCTGATAACGAAAAAGTGGACGGAAATTGGACGTGGACGGATCTAAGTGGACGAACTACCTAGCACGAAAATATTTTGCGTATAAACACGTCTACAGCAGTCAAAGGGTTAAAAGCCGTACTTCTGCATAATGGCAATACATTTGATTTATTTAGTCAAAAAAACAACAGTAAAACTGTATTTGACGTGTGGGGGAGATCGTCTGCGAACGTTTTCTTGAGTTCCAGAATCCCTTCCCAACAGTTTAACTATAAATGATTAGAAGATGAATAAAAGTTTTAAAAAATACTAATTATAATAATAATAAGAAGAAGAAGAAGAAGATTTTAAAAAATTGCGAGGTTAGCAACATTTAAAAAACTAGACATTTTCGTTCCCGAGATAGAGAAAATGTATTTGCTTTATTTATAAACAAATTCCAGATATGAATTCTCTGCGTTGCTAACAAAACAGCAACTCACCCCAGCTCTACACCTACTATTACAAGCAAAGGGGTGTTCAACAAACCGTATGCATATTGAAGCTACATTTATGTCCAGAAGCAAAACGAGCGGCTATCTCAACATTTGCTCAATGGATCGAGATACTGGACAAAAATCTAATCGAGATGGGGGTTATTTACTTGGAAGTTGAAGTACATTACTTTTTACAGGCATATTAAGTATTTTTTTAAATTATCCAATACGAATGTAAACTAATGCATTATAAATCATTCAATCTTGAAGATGAGAAGTCCAAATAATTCACTACTCTGCTATGAAGTCCGTCCAATACGGCTTTTTGCCAATGGTTGGCGGATGATTTCATCATTTAATGGGCTCTGCTCTGTTTGCCTGATGATGGGGAGAACCTATCCCCGAAACTTGTAGCTAATCATGTGAACGCCTGTAAAAAAGAAAGTAAACAATAATAATTGTCTATCAATAAATTATTTGGACTCCTCATTTTAAGATTGTTTGATAAATTTAAGAAGAGAGGCTTATTTCAACCTTTTAAGAATTATGTATCATTGTTTTGTTAAAACAAAGATTATTTTTCTTTTTGATGATCCGTAAAGTCTTTAAATGTGTAGAAACAGTTATGCACCAGAAAAGATTTTACTTTTAACTTAAATTTGTGTACCTACTTTAATTGTTTTATGTCACCTGGCTATGCATTGTAAACTAACGTACATGTATGTGGATTTCTTTTAGTGAGCTGTTTATACTGATACTTGATGAATGTGATTTCTACGACGTTTGTTGTAATTATAAATATCAATATTGCATGAAAATATGTTCCTATCGTTAAGTATGTCAGTTTTGACAAAAAATGACAGATTCGTAAATGAATAGGCAAGGCATTTCGGGCAATTTTGGTCACTTACAGTGATATGAGGCATTGCAAACTTATGTTGATGGTAATACTAAACAATACTGAAATTATATATCTTTGTGTAGTTTGCTTAAAAGAAATTATGAAGTGAATACTTCAAATTAACCCTCAAATAGCATGCCTGAAAGTACTTGGTTAGTGAGGCAGCAGTAATTCTTTTTGACGCATAAAATACACTATTTATTCTTAATTATTTCTGATATTTACCAGTATTTTCAGGTGATTTTGGAGAATTATAACACACATAATATCTTTAAACTTTTAAAGACAATTAATAAAACGGAAAAAAGGGAAAAGTATTTTATCTGTTTTTATACCGTATATTTTTATAGTTTCAAACTGTATTGATTCTTTAATCTATATTACACGCTCAAAAAAGTACAAATTAAAAATAGAAGAAGTGTTTGTTGAAGAAAATCGCTAAAATAATTGGAAGAAACTAGTAGTTCTAAAACGGACGATGGTCGCTGATATAAATAAATACTGATGCTGCTATAAATAACACCCAGAAAAGTTCACTCATCAAAAAGGACTCCAAATCACGATTGCCCTGTCAAAAACGTTCTTACCAAGAGATAGAATCAGAAAGTTACAACTAAAAAATTCATATTGGCGCTCTCTTGGATGTAGAAGAAAAAACTATCAGAGATTTTCAATAAGAGCAACTGAAGTACAATTTAGAAATTATTTCTAATCCTTTGCGTAGGCCGCTTCCAAATTCCACAACAATGATAGAACAACATATCAGACATGAGAAATAAAAATAAAAAGTCAGACATCTCGTGATCCCCGACGACGTTTGTGAGAAAATATAATACTTTTTTATTGCCAGTTGTTAAAAAACGAGAAACATCCAAAGCTGTGTCAGACGATCATTTCGAGTACTTGAGCCAGTGTGTTTTCATTGAACTTAAACAGAAATTGCTAGTGCTATTTGTGTTTTTTTAATTTGTATTGAAGTTTGAGAATAAACTGAATTGTTAGGTATCCAAGGTAAGGATGAAATACTTTATTAATGTTCAGAAACTTTATGTTCAGAAGAATGCATGTTAATATTATTTACCATGTGAAGAAAATTAGCAGGGGTAGTTCTTGACGTGTTATATACATAACCCTGAAGGTTAAAGGTGGTAAAGGCAATTTATTGCGAAAGCTGGACCACAACTTCCAAGGATTGTTGTGAAAAGAAACCGTCAAATATATATTAAACCAGCTTTGAAAAGACGCAGTTTCCTTGCTTGTGACGAGAGCGCAGTACATAATGATAATTGACATAAGAAACGTGATACTTGACATAATTAACATAAGAGACTTGTGCCGAGAGCGTAGTACATAACGATCATTGATATAATTTGTGAACATTTCGTACCAGTGATCGTGAAGAACAGCTGCTGTTACTAATGAAGTAATGGAGAGGCCTAAATACTTTACTTCAAAGCCTGTAAGTCGAAAAGTTCTATGTTTGTAATGCGGATTTTCCGTAAATTTGCATGCATCGGCCGACCGAGGAATGGTCGGCGAGCAGCGCGCCAGCGGTCAATGGTAGAACGTTTAGCTATAACAAGAAGCAGGTCAAAGCGCCGAGACTTTTATGCATACTAGAGGGCTGTGGTGTGGATATATCACTTCTATATATTATGTAGCAATATAATTGTAATTTTTCTCCTGGTGCTAGGTGGTCGCGCTTGACCATTTAAAAGGCATGCCGCAGCGCCTGGGGAAGGCCCGGCGGCCGCCCGCGAGGGGTCGCCAGAGGCCGCGCCAAGACGGTCGTCGCGCAGTGCCGCACCAGCCGTACACCCCGGGCCTTGCAACTCCGTGAAAACCGGAGACAAAGCTCGAGGGTGCTACCATAGGAGGCGCTAGTGTCGCCAGGTACAGCTGTAGTTTAGGCTCGCCAACTTCCGCACATAAAAATTGGCTGATTTTTGAGAAATACGAAAAGTGTCTTCTAAATGTTCAATTATTCATAACATATTCATATAAGAAACTGCTGAAGAAAGCGCGAACATCGACACTATATTTTGTAACATTACGCGTCTGCTTGCGTCTCGCGAACCTACGCAGTAGTCACGCACGTTTACACTATCGTTGGCAGCAGTTCGTTTTTTAGTTCCTGTTAGAAGGTAGTGGAAGAGAGCGCGCCAATGAAATGCTCTCCATCACATTATATGGGAGTTAAAAGGCCCTGTGTACACCGCCGTCAGTCAGCAATAGTGTTGGTAACGAGTGATTGGATGAATCAACGATTCTTTCCCGCCTTTTCAACCGTTGAAATCGGTTGCCATCGGTTTGCCAACCATTACTTTGGTAGTTCGCTCTCTTTCCCGTACACGACTATACAGCGCTAATGTGTCAATGTTTTTTGCATGTGTTTAGTCGTCACATAATAAAACACGGTGTTTCCACTGGCAATGTGTTGTTCTCTCTATAAAAATAGACGTTCTTTTTCAGTGTAATATCATTTTGGTGGTATGTTGAGTTACACTTGACAGCGAAGTTAAATTAGCTACGAAATAACTGCGTTCAATAGGAAAGTGTCTTCCTATATTTTACAACTTACATGTTATTGTGGTGATGGTGAAATATTGCGTTCGTTGTTACTTTTCGCTATGAAAACTTTTCAAATCTTTGTATTTTTCTGAATGAATATTTCTTTTTCGTTACAAGAGTAAATCGTTAAATAGTTATTCTCAAATATATAAAAGTTCCATTGTAATATGTGAACAGCTTTGAAAAAACCTTTCTTTAGAAAAATTAACAATCAGATAGGATATCGGTTTCAATGAATGAAGGGGAAAGTGGTACAAATTGGATGTGCTAAAAGAAATGTTGCATATTAAGGAAGAATTTACTACTTTCAGAATAAAAAGTACATATTGCTGTTGAAGACGAGGATTGTAATTCTTTTGCAAGTTGTAAAAGAAAAAAAGGTTAACATCAAATTCTTTAGGATTTTATTAAACTCAAACTCGAATAATTTGCGTAGTATTACATCTTTTTAATTTTTGTTGGAGGAAAATTAACAATAATATATTCCCAGAAATATATGTAAACTTCGTTGCTATAAGATATTCACACAATATAATATCCTAATGAAATACCAAAATCCCAGAACGTTTTGGCAATTACTTTCCAATTACTGAAACACTATCTAGTATCTTACGCAGTCATCAATTTTCTTGTTTTTAGAAAAGTCTACTGTTAGAAAGTAAATTAGTAAAGGATATTATCGTCTCCAAATAAAGAAAGATGACAAAAGTATTCTTTTTTGCAAGATTTTTTTAACATTCAATGGAGCCTGAAGAACTAGTTGATTTTCTAGTACTAAATGTACTCTATGAGATGACATAAACGCCATATTGCTCTATTCTCTTGTTTTTTCAAAAATTTAAAAAATGTCATTTTTTTACTTATCTCACGTCGTTAATATTTATATTAGCGGTAATTTGTTCACATTATTCTATTCATGAGTACATATGCTTTAAATAATGTCATATAAAGTTTCTCGAAGACTCAATAGTTTTCTGTGAGAGCTCAAACTAGATCAAAATTCTGCATTCACAAAAACACTCAAACTCCATTTTTTCATAAATGGCTCCAATTTTTTTCTTCAAACTTTTCGAACGGATGGTGGTCATTGCTTTTTTTAATACGACGTAAAATTCATTTTGGAGTATTTTTTTTTTCAAAAATTACACAAAAATATATTTTTGAAAGATCTCTCAGGCCGTTAATATGAACATTTCCAGCAATTTGCAAACACCATTGTATTTGTAAGTTCAAGTGCTTCAAATGACTTCCAATGAAGTTTTATCAAAACGTAGAAATTTTCTGTGAAAAACAGCTTCAAATTTCGAATTTACGGTTTCGCTTAAACGCCATTTTCGTAACCAAGCCTCCAAATTTTTCAAAGAAAATTGACTTTAGGACTTTTCTTTAATATTCTTAAAATAATATTTTCATTCTACTATTAGGAAACTGAAATATTAAGAAAATTTTCAGAGAATTTGCTTTGGGCGGCGATAGATGGCAGCTTGCAAGAGTATGTGGGTAGTCCGGATAGCTTGCCGAGACCAAAGGAAATAGAAAATAATACGGGAAAGTTCGTGCCATTTTGTAGCACCACTAGTTACTATTATATTGTACATACTTCATGTTTACATTTTCTTACTTTTATGAACTTGAAGACATTGTTAACGGTTCGCGAGAGTGTCCTGATTTGGGAGTTTATGCAACTGCGGCACAAAAAGCAACTTATCAGCAATGGAAAAAGGACGACGCAAAAGCGGCAAGTTTGTTAGCAAGTGCGCTAGGAAAAACTATTGCCGACTCGTGTTGACTTGCACCAATGCTGCAGAGAGTTGGACAACTGAGTGCGCGGTTTGAACGCAGCAATACGCAACGGGTAAATATGCTGATCGAGTCATTTTTCCGCGTGACGACAAAGAAGACATCAGTACGCATGTCGCGAAACTGCAGAAGTTGTTCGTGGATTTGAATGATGAATTGACGAAGAATAAAGAAAATACTTTGTCCGAGAGAATTTTGAATGGCCGTATCTTATCTACGCTAGAAAAACAATACGACAATTTTAAAGACTTGTGGGACACAATTTCGTCGGAAAATCAAACTGTGAATTTGTTGATTGAAACATTGTGCGCGATTGAATTGCGTGGTCAAGGAAATGTCGAATCGACTGCGTTTGTTGCACGCGGTGGTCCTAACAAGAAGCCTTGTCATAAAAATGGCACCGGGGAAAAATCAAAGAAGAATGTTCAACGAGCAAAACAGAAGTTTCCATGTCACAAATGTAAGCAGTTGGGTCATTGGGCAGCAGAGTGTCTGGAGAAGAAGACAGATGGCGCTGGTGGAAACAGAAGTCAGTCTGATGCAAGTGTAGCGTTTATGACGCATGTCATGGGTGCCTCAGTCGATAGCTTTATTGAAGCCGACAAGTGGTACTGCGACAGTGGCGCCACAAATCACGTCACCTCAAATAAACAGTTTTTTTACATCGTATGAGAAGTTTGCCGTTCCTGAAAAGATTTCGCTCGGGAAACGAGGTGTAAATATGCTGGCTAATGGACAAGGAAGTGTGAACATTCAAGTACGTCTGAATAATGCTTGGTCGAATGCCATACTGAAAAACGTTTTGTATGTTCCTGAAGCAACTGCCCATTTATTTCCGTGAAAGCAGCTGCGAAAAAAGGGTTTTCTACGAGACTTGATGATCGAAGTGTCAGCATTGAAGATAGTGTCACTGGAAAAAAGATGATGACAGGATATGTTAGTCATTGCCTGTATGTATTGAACATGCGCGTTGTGAAGCCGACACAAGTTCAAGTGAATATGATGACATCAACGGAGACATTGCAAGTTTACCATGGAAGGTTTGGCCATCAACATAAACAACATGTAAAGAGCGTCCTGAACAAATGAACATTAACGTGGACGAAGGCAAGGAAGAATTCTGCGATGGATGTGCACTGGGAAAAATGCATAGGTTGCCATTCAAGAAACGAATGAATCGACCAATGGTAACTGGTGAACATATCCACGCCGATGTAAACGGACCCATGTCGACTGAATCTCTCGGAAAGGCGCGCTACTATGTGTGTTTTAAAGATGACTTTAGCAAATATCGTAGAATTTTCTTTTTGAAACAGAAAAGTGAAGTATACACCGTTTTGGAGCAGTTTTTGAATGAAGCCAAGACAAATGGACATGTTATCAAGCAACTGATGTGTGATGGAGGAAAAGAATTTGACAACAAGAAGGTCTCTGAACAGCTAGCAAGCAGGGGCATAGAACATTGCATTACTGCGCCGTATACACCACAGCAAAATGGTGTTGCGGAGCGTGAAAATCGAACTATTATCGAGTGCGCGGCATTCCATGTTGAATCCAAGCAAGTTGCCAAAGAACTGTGGGCAGAAGCATGCAATACTGCCACATACCTCCTGAATCGCACTGGAAAGTCTTCCAATCATTTGAAGATTTTCGGAACAGAATGCTACGTACACATCAACAAGGACTTCCGCTCTAAGTTTGACGATAAGCTGTTCATGGACATCTGGTTGGATACGTGAACGACAGGGATTCCGACAAAAAGGATTCATGGTCTGGATTCCGACACAAAGGAAGATGGTCCTGAGCCACGATGTGAGATTCAAGCCTGAAGTTGTCTGCAATGTGCGCGTCAATACCTACAAGCTTGAAAATTCATGTGAAAAACATGCATCATCCGAAGTACAAAAGCCAGAAGAAGTCAACGACGATTAAAAGGAAGAATGGAGTGACGCTGAAGAATTTGTACAGTGTCCAGCTCCGGAGGAAGTGATGTTCCAGCTGAAGAAGATGTCAAAGAAGAGACAACAAGGAAAAACAAACGTGAATCAAAGTAACCATGGTGGCTGACCAGCGGAGATTTTTGTCTCCATGGCCGGATCATCGGTCACTGAAAACAAGAATCCAAATTTCTACATTGAAGTGCTGCAGTCTCCTGACAGAGAAAGAGTGGTTGAAGGCTCTTAAAGAAGAATTGGATTCTTTAGAGAAAAATGACACTTGGGTGTTGGTAGAACGTTCCAATGTGCAAATCCTGATGAATCGCTGGGTCTTCTGCCAGAAACTATTGGACAGCAGAAAAATCGCTTCAAGGCTCGATTGGCCGCAAAAGGTTTCGTACAAAGACAGGGAATTGATTATGAAAAGACATTCAGCTCTGTTGCACGATATGAAACCATTAGGATCTTGTTGGAGGTGGCTGCTGCATTTGGAATGAAGCTTGTTCAATTTGATGTCAAACCACTTTTTTGAACGGCGTTGCTTGAAGAAGCCATGTATATGGAACAACCGGAAGGTTTTGAGGACAATACTGAACGAGTGTGTGTGTGCTTAAAACAAGCGCCGCGCTGCTGGAACAAACGATTTGAGAAGTTTTTGAAGAATGCTGGATTTAAAACAGTAATGCTGATCCATATCTGTTCTACCGCAAGAGAGATGGGACATGTGTATGTTGCAATTTTCGTTGATGACGGTGTGGTTGTTGCAACTGATATAGAAGAACTTGAGGAATTCATGGAAATGTTACACCAGGAATTTCATACAACAAGGGGATCTCTCAGAAACGTCTTGAGCATGAGAATACAGAAAATGAAGAAGGATCAATAACAATTGATCAATAAGACTTCACACGAAAGGTTTTGGAAATATTTGGAATGGCCGAGTGGAACGGAGTGTCTACTCCAATGGGACGCGAGGACAGCGATGAAGGAGAAAAGGGCTCAGCAAGGTACCTTATCGTGAGGCAGTAGGTTCTTTAATGTAACTGACTACAACGTCCTGATTTGTTTCGCAGTTAATAAAGCAGCGCGGCCATGGAAAATCCTAAAATCATGATTGGAATCAAGTGAAAAGAATATTTCCGATATTTGAAGAGCACTGTAAACTATGGATCGTCTTCAGGAACGGTCAAGGTTTGAAGGTCTACAGTGATGCTGACTACGCCCGGTGACAAGAAGACAAGACGTCAACGACAGGTTGTCATTGCAACCTTCAATGGTGGAGCAGTTTCGTGGACCAGTCAGTTGAAGAAGTCAGGGCGCAGAAGTCAGTGGCAATATCGACTACAGAAGCTCAAATATAGCAGCAAGTGAAGGAGCTAAGGATTAATAGGCTATCTTCTCCTGAAAAGATTACTATCTGAATTGCTGGAACTGTGGAATAATCTCCTACGCTCTACCATCTGATAATGTTGGTGCTCTAAAATTAGCTAAAAATCCAGAATATCATCGTAGATCAAAGCACATCCAAGTTCGCCATTTCTATGTAAGGGAAAGATTTTGGATGGAGATCTGGAATGGAGCACATAGACGGAACCAATCACTTGGTGATCTACTGACTAAAACCTCTGGAGAGGGTTAGATTTGAGTGCTACGTGAGAGGATTGGGATACAGAAAGATTGCGTCCACAGACTGTTAAAGATAGTTTATTTTGTATAGTTTGTGTTCATTTGATCTTTCGCTTTTTGGAGGAAGTGTTAGTATGGAAAAGAACAATGCAGACAGCAACGCCATCTGTGTATGTTTCAGTGAAACTCTTTGAACTGAGAGGAGGGCGAGTCGTCTATTATTTATTTATTACGTTCAAAAAAGATAAAACTGGTGTTGTGATGAGATATGGGGAAGAAGTGAAAGTCTGTAGAGGCAAGGCAATGCCAGTACGTGATCGGACTTGTTTTTGATGCAGACGTTGTGAATTCGGTTACTTGTATATTTAAGATTAGTAATAATAACGTTTATACAAAACAAATTAATAGTTGTTGTCTTTATTTATGAACAACATCTCTTTAGTTAATCTTTTTTTTGAGGTTTTGCTCTTGTCCAGGAGTCAAAACAACGATGTCCATGGTCCAGAGAGTGTTTGGCTAGGGCAAAGAAAGAAGGAAGTAAAGTTCTTTATAACCATTTTTATGTTGGCCAATCCTTTTCTTAACATTGTTGAGGTTTGCCCTATGTATGTAGACTCAAAATCATACAGGGGTATTTGGTATATAATATTTTTTTTGTTGAAGTTTTTCAATTTTTTGTTTCATATTAGAGAACACTGTTCTACTAAGATTGTTTTTGCTACTGCATGCAACTCTGGTACTGTCTGTTCGCAGTACACGTCCCAAGGGTTCCGATAAGCCTTTGATGTATACTAAAGATTTATATTTTATGTTATCCCGGGTATTATCTTGTTGGTTTTGAGTT
>JAHLJT010008446.1:151065649-151182739 GCA_031308135.1 Acheta domesticus
TATAAACTTGAAGAGATTGTTAACGGTTCGCGAACGTGTCCTGATTTGGGAGTTTATGCAACTGCGGCACAAAAACAACTTATCAGCAATGGAAAAAGGACGACGCAAAAGCGGCAAGTTTGTTAGCAAGTGCGCTAGGAAAAACTATTGCCGAGCTCGTGTTGACTTGCACCAGTGCTGCAGAGATTTGGACAAAACTGAGTGCGCGGTTTGAACGCAGCAGTACGCAACGGCTGAATATGCTGATCGAGTCATTTTTCCGCGTGACGCATGACGACAAAGAAGACATCAGTACGCATGTCGCGAAACTGCAGAAGTTGTTCGTGGATTTGAATGATGAATTGACGAAGAATAAAGAAAATACTTTAGTCCGAGAGAATTTTGAATGGCCGTATCTTATCTATGCTGGGAAAAGAATATGACAGTTTTAAAGACTTGTGGGACACGATTTCGTCGGAAAATCAAACTGTGAATTTGTTGATTGAAAAATTGTGCGCGATTGAATTGCGTGATCAAGGGAATGTCGAATCGACTGCGTTTGTTGCACGCGGTGGTCCTAACAAGAAGCCTTGTCATAAAAATGACACCGGGGGAAAAATCAAAGAAGAATGTTCAACGAGCAAAACAGAAGTTTCCATGTCACAAATGTAAGCAGTTGGGTCATTGGGCAGCAGAGTGTCCGGAGAAGAAGACAGATGGCGCTGGTGGAAACAGAAGTCAGTCTGATGCAAGTGTAGCGTTTATGACGCATGTCATGGGTGCCTCAGTCGATAACTTTATTGAAGCCGACAAGTGGTACTGCGACAGTGGCGCCACAAATCACGTCACCTCGAATAAACAGTATTTTACATCGTATGAGAAGTTTGCCGTTCCTGAAAAGATTTCGCTCGGGAAACGAGGTGGTAAATATGCTGGCTCATGGACAAGGAAGTGTGAACATTCAAGTACGTCTGAATAATGCTTGGTCGAATGCCATACTGAAAAACGTTTTGTATGTTCCTGAAGCAAGTGCCCATTTATTTTCCGTGAAAGCAGCTGCGAGAAAAGGTTCTTCTACGAGACTTGATGATCGAAGTGTCAGCATAGTGTCACTGGAAAAAAGATGACTGGATATATTAGTCATGGTCTGTATGTATTGAACATGCGCGTTGTGAAGCCGACACAAGAAGTTCAAGTGAATATGATATCATCGGAGGCATTGCAAGTTTACTATGAAAGGTTTGGCCATCGGTATAAAACAACATGTAAAGAGCGTCCTCAAGCAGATGAACATTAACGTGGACGAAGGCAAGGAAGAATTCTGCGATGGATGTGCACTGGGAAAAATGCATAGGTTGCCATTCAAGAAACGAATGAATCGACCAATGGTAACTGCTGAACAAATCCACGCCGATGTAAACGGACCCATGACGACTAAATCTCTCGGAAAGGCGCGCTACTATGTGTGTAGAATTTTCTTTTTGAAACAGAAAAGTGAAGTATGCACCTTTTTGGAGCAGTTTTTGAATGAAGCCAAGACAAATGGGCATGTTATCAAGCAACTGAGGTGTGATGGAGGAAAAGAATTTGACAACAAGAAGGTCTCTGAACTGCTAGCATGCAGGGGCATAGAACACTGCATTACTGCGCCGTATACACCACAGCAAAATGGTGTTGCGGAGCGTGAAAATCGAACTATTGTCGAGTGCGCGCGTTCCATGTTGAATCCAAGCAAGTTGCCAAAAGAACTGTGGGCAGAAGCATGCAATACTGCCACATACCTCCTGAATCGCACTGGAAAGTCTTCCATTGAAACTAAGTCTCCTTATGAATTGTGGCATGGACGACCAGTAGGAAGTCTCAATCATTTGAAGATTTTCGGAACAGAATGCTACGTGCACATCAACAAGAACTTCCGCTCTAAGTCTGACGATAAAGCTGTTCATGGACATCTGGTTGGATACGTGAACTGACAGGGATGGATTCAGGGTCTGGATTCCGACACAAAGGAAGATAGTCCTGAGCCACGATGTGAGATTCAAGCCTGAATGTTGTCTGCAATGTGCGCGTCAATACCTACAAGCTTGAAAATTCATGTGAAAAACATGCATCATCCGAAAGTACAAAAGCCAGAAGAAGTCAACGACGATGAAAAGGAAGAATGGAGTGAAGCTGAAGAATTTGTACCAGTGTCCAGCTCCGGAGGAAGTGATGTTCCAGCTGAGAAGATGTCAAAGAAGAGACAACAAGGAAAAACAAACGTGAATCAAAGAAACCATGGTGGATGACCAGCGGAGATTTTGTCTACATGGCCGGATCATCGATCACTGAAAACAAGAATCCAAATTCCTACATTGAAGTGCTGCAGTCTCCTGACAGAGAAGAGTAGGTTGAAGGCTCTTAAAGAAGAATTGGATTCTTTAGAGAAAAATGACACCTGGGTGTTGGTCGAACGTCCAAAAGATGTGCAAATCCTGAAGAATCGCTGGGTCTTCTGCCAGAAACGTATTGGTCAGCGGAAAAATCCGCTTCAAGGCTCGATTGGTCGCAAAAGGTTTCGTACAAAGACAGGGAATTGATTATGAAGAGACATTCAGCCCTGTTGCACGAATAATGAAACCATTCGGATCTTGTTGGCGGTGGCTGCTGCATTTGGAATGAAGCTTGCTCAATTTGATGTCAAAACCGCTTTTTTGAACGGCGTGCTTGAAGAAGACGTGTATATGGAACAACCGGAAGGCTTTGAGGACAATACTGAACGAGTGTGTTACGTGAAGAAAAGTTTGTACGGCTTAAAACAAGCGCCGCGCTGCTGGAACAAACGATTTGAGAAGTTTATGAAGAATGCTGGATTTAAAAACAGTAATGCTGATCCATGTCTGTTCTACCGCAAGCAGAGATGGGAAACATGTGTATGTTGCAATTTTCGTTGATGACGGTGTGGTTCTTGCAACTGATATAGAAGAACTTGAGGAATTCATGGAAAATGTTACAACAGGAATTTCATACAACACGAGGATCTCTCAGAAACTTCTTGGGCATGAGAATACAGCAAAATGAAGAAGGATCAATAACAATTGATCAAGAAGACTACACACGAAAGGTTTTGGAAAGATTTGGAATGACCGAGTCGAACGGAGTGTCTACTCCAATTGGACGCGAGGGACAACGATGAAGGAGAAAAGGTCACAGCCAAGGTACCTTATCGTGAGGCTAGTAGGTTCTTTAATGTACCTGACTACAGCTACAGCGTCCTGATGTTGCTTTCGCAGTTAACTAAAGCAGTCTCGGGCCATGGAAAATCCTACAAATCATGATTGGAATCAAGTGAAAAGAATATTTCGATATTTGAAGAGCACTGTAAACTATGGAATCGTCTTCAGGAACGGTCAAGGTTTGAAGGTCTACAGTGATGCTGACTACGCCGGTGACAAGAAGACAAGACGTTCAACGACATGTGTCATTGCAATCTTCAATGATGGAGCAGTTTCGTGGACCAGTCAGTTGCAGAAGTCAGTGGCAACGTCGACTACAGAAGCTGAAATAATAGCAGCAAGTGAAGGAGCTAAGGATTTAATCTGGCTGAAAAGATTACTATCTGAATTGCTGGAAACTGTGGAAAAATCTCCTACGCTCTACATCGATAATGTTGGTGCTCTAAAATTAGCTAAAATCCAGAATATCATCGCAGATCAAAGCACATCGAAGTTCGCCATTTCTATGTAAGGGAGAGATTCTTGGATGCAGATCTGGAATTGGAGCACATAGACGGAACCAATCAGCTTGCTGATCTACTGACTAAACCTCTGGAGAGGGTTAGATTTGAGATGCTACGTGAGAGGATTGGGATACAGAAGATTGCGTCCACAGACTTGTTAATATAGTTTATTTTGTATAGTTTGTGTTCATTTGATCTTTTCTTTTGGAGGAAGTGTTAGTATGAAAAGAAAAATGCAGACTAGCAACGCCATCTGCGTATGTTTCAGTGAACTCTTTGAACTGAGAGGAGGGCGAGTCGTCTGTAGAGGCAATGCAATGCCGTGGATCGGACTTGTTAAACTGACGTTGTGATTCTGTTACTTGTTAGATGAAAGTTTGTTATAAACAATGCAATGCCAATACGTAATCGTGGACTTGTTTTGATTGCAGACGTTGTATGAATTCTGTTACTTGTTCTTAAGATTAGTTAATAAATCGTTTATAACAAAAAATTAATAGTTTTAGTCTTATTTATGAACAACATCTCTTTAGTTAATCTTTTTTTGAGGTTTTGCTCTTTGTCCAGGAGTCAAAACAACGATGTCCATGGTCCAGAGAGTGTTTGGCTAGGGCAAAGAAGGAAGTAAAGTTCTTTATAACATTTTTATGTTGGCCAATCCTTTTCTTTAACATTTGTGAGGTTTGCCCTATGTATGTAGACTCACAATCATTACAGGGTATTTGGTATATAATATTTTTTTGTTGAAGTTTTTCAATTTTTTGTTTCATATTAGAGAACACTGTTCTACTAAGATTGTTTTTGCTACTGCATGCAACTCTGGTACTGTCTGTTCGCAGTACACGTCCCAAGGGTTCCGATAAGCCTTTGATGTATACTAAAGATTTATATTTTATGTTATCCGGTTATTATCTTGTTGGTTTTGAGTTTGGTGATGTTGTTTGGTGATACGTTGTTTATTATTTTGATGGGGAATGCATTGTTGAGAAGAATGTTTCTGACAATGTTAAGATTTTGCTGTGGAATTCTTTATTGCTTAGTTTCAGAGGTCTGTATTTAAGTGCCAGGGTAGTGCTAATTTTGTGTGTTAGTGGATAGTGGGAGTTATAATTGAGGTATGCATCTGACCTTGTTGGCTTCCTGTACCAAGCAGATTTGATAGTGCCATTTGGATTCCTTATCAGTATGGTGTCTAGAATTGGAATCCTATTGCAAACTTCATTTTCTGTAGTGAACTTAAGTTTGGGATGGTATGTATTGAAATTATCTAAAACACTATTAATTTTATCTCTGGGTAAGGCCAAAAGCAAGTCATCTACATACATAAACACAAAAGGGATTTGGCAATCAATATTGGTGAGCATATCATCCAACAGCTTGTTCATAGTAATGTCTGCAATTATGGGTGCATAGGGGGATCCCGTGTCAACGCAATCTATCATGCTGTAATATTCATCATTGTATACAAAATATCCTTCTTGGCAGCACAATTTAAATAATTTAGTAAATTCTTCTTTATTAATTTTACAGTGAGGGTTGTAATATCTCCCATTTGTTCATGATTGCATCCAGGGCCATTACTATTGGTATATTTGTAAATAAAGAGCTAACATCTAGTAACAGCAATTCATATCCCGTAGGTAGTGTGATGATTTTTATCTTTTCTATCAACTCAAAGGAATCTTGAATATTATATTTTTGTCTATTATTTTGGTGAGATTTTCATTGCGGTATTTGCAAGTCTCATTCATGGGGCTATCAATGAATCTATGGGTCTGAGCGGGTTATTCGGTTTGTGATTTTTGACTAACCCGTATATTCTGGGGGCATAGCTATTTTAAGTAACTAATTTTGTTTTAACTTAGGAATCTATTTTCTTTTTCCTGTGTAAATCAAAAACTAGTTTGTTATTGGAGTGTCTGAAACCTGTTGGTTGGGTCTTTTTTGAGTTTAGTATAAATGTTATTGTCAAGTACTATTTCTTCCACTTTATTCTTGTAGTCAGTTATTGGCATGGCAACAGTGCAGTTAGTTTTATCGGTTTTAAGGATTATTAAGCCTTTGTTCTTTTGTAAGAAAATTTGACGCTTTGTTGATTTCTGAGTTATTGTGGTCTTTAATATATTTCTGTTTGCTAATGAAGTTTGTTATTATGTTGGTACATTTTCCTCTTAACATCTCTTGTCCCTGTTTATCTGTACATTCTAAGATTATGGAGTCTATATCAACAATTAATTGTTCAACTGGTTCAAGATGAGATGTAATAAGGACGAGGGAAAGGATGTATAGAGGATTTATGATGTCGTAAGTTATAAGGATTAAAATCGAAGGTAGGCTAATAAAAAAATTATACATACTATAGACTTATATGTACATTAGGTAGTTTAGACTAAGATTATATTATGTATTGTATAGCAATAATTAAGACCCTGTGTATTGTTATCTAATTCCAGCTCTGATGATGGCCCAATTAAGGGGCCGAAGCGTTGGCAACCAACAATAAAAAAGGAGAAAAAAAAGAATGTGAATTTCTTCTTTTTTAAATTCCAATGACGTAACCTCAAGAAACTGCATCATCCTAAATGATATCTATTGTTCAATAAACGTGAATTTTAAACTTTTAATGCATAATAACGTTTAATGCGTTTACATATTTTATTTTCAAAATAGCACAGAATACTATTTTTTAATGTTCTGGTAAAAGTTTGTTTTCGCACATGAAACACTCTGATTTTGTTTTTTGTCTTTTTCGAAGAGGCATAAATAGTATCTGGAAAGAAATTAATGTCCTGAATAGAAAGAATTTATAACAATTTTACCACGATATTACCATAACATATATTTACTTTTTTTACGATTACCAACGCATTCAAAATACCAACGTCAAACTTGTCAAAAAATAACCTCATTGGTCATAGACAAGTATGATTTTACAATGTCGACTTTTGTCGACTTTTTTATCCGTGAGGTCAAATCTAATCTTTCTTTTGAAATAGGCAAGAATAAGTGATGGTTTCTTGTTTGTTGTTACTTGGTCTTTGTCCTGATGTATTGTGTTAAGAAGATAAATAATTTTATTGTTTGGGCTTGTAAGAAAAAGATTCCTATTGTGTAATTTTAGAACATCTACCGTTATAATCTCACAGTTCAGATGCTATTTCCTGTGTGTTGGCTCGTAATGTTAGTTTCTTCTCCATTAGAAATTCACCCAGGAATATGCACGTAAAAAGTTATCACTAGAAACTCTTAGAAACTCAAAAAAGTTATCAGTTGTTATGTTATAAACATCAGTGAATATTAACTGTACTAAATCCTTCACCATTTCGATGCAATATCTTTTGAAAAAGGCTCATCTTTGGTTTTTCTATAATATATTTTACCATTTAGTGTAAATCCATTCCTAGAAACTCAACACAAAATGCTCTTTTCTCAATATTTATGTGGTCATGATTTATGTCTTTAGGCAAGTAAATAATGAACTCGGGAATGATAAGGAATAAATTCCAACAACATAAATGTGTTTCTTATGCGTTAAAAGATACGTTAAGGGAAAACAGACTACCGGGCCTTGGAGATCCACTTAGTGGAAACCTTCAGAAGAGTTGAAAAATGTTGAAAAATTTCATTAATCACTGGACCATTCTTTGCCATAAGAAAAGAAACGTAACAACAGAGCGTATCATGAAAGGAGATACCTATAATGTTAAGGGAAAATATATTTACAGCATTAAGAAACACGGCCAGCCCTCTGAGGCCCACTAAGTACATTGAAGGGTTAATAAAGATGTTATTCATTAATAATAAGAGTAATATTAATATTATTGTTGTTGTTATTATTATTATTATTATTATTATTATTCTTTAAATTAGATTAAAATGTACTGAATATATTGAAATTTCAAATTTGAAGTGCATGATTATTTTTTATCATGATCAATTACTAAGGAGAAGGTTGTTTGCTTTCAAATTTTCGGATATAGTGAGCCAAGAATGTTAGTCCCCAGGGGTTCACTGCAAAAGGTGCCGAGCCTACTTCTCATCCCTTTACCGCCCACACAAGACGTTTTTTGCGGCCAACGTATGCGGTCCGCCTGTAGAGCATTGTAAATAAATGACATTTATAAATAAAAATATCAGCCGCTGTGCTGCTTCCTTGCTTTCCTGCTTTCGCCGAACTTCGATTTAAACATAGCTACACTTCAAGGACACAAGCTGGAAGGAGAGGAGAACACTGTCATCCACTTGGGAGCTTCGTTAGAACATATTTTTGGTATTCGAGCTCCCAATTGTGTGAGAGTTCCCCTTTCCTTCCAGCTCTTGACCTTTAAGCGCAGCAGTGTTTAAATCGGAGTATACACATAGATTTCATTCGAGTTTTTTTTAAATAACTCGCCAGAATTGTAGAGTAACGCAAGAAGGATGATATCTTCATCCAGTAGCACGTTAGCGAGTCTGCCCTGCAGTCGCAAACGTCACAATGGGCGCCATTCGCTTCCTTCCCCCGGATGTCCTGCGTGTTTCTCAAAGTGTTGCGCCCCCTCCCCTCCCGCCCCGCTATTCCCAGAGCGCGTTTGTTGCTCGCGTTACGCCCGGCGCGGAGCAATATCCGCTGCGAGGGAGGGGCGGCGGGCGGCGGGGGCGGCGCCGCCGATGTCATCTGCTTACCTATGCAAAGTGTGGAGGCGGGCTCGTCCTGTGCGAGCGGCAGGGGCGCAGGGTGGGAAGAAGCAAACAGCAGAGATGGTGAAATGGCGAGAGGAAAAGCGAGGGAGAGAGCGTCGAAGGACGCGAGAGCGCTCAGCCAAGGGCGGACAGACGACCTACGTGTCGCAAGGAAGGCAGAACCCAAGTGCTAAGAGTGTGCGCCCCGAGTAGATCTGTATTCCCCTTGGGGGGTTGTGACAACACCGTTCTACTTCTAGTAGTCGTTTTCCAATGAAAAAAAGCGTATGGCGGCAATTCTTCACAGAGAACATTAGGAAACCCTTCCATTACCATACTTATCGGACGACAACCTACAAACTATGTTCGCGCCCGCATCGTTAGACGCTCGGATCAAATCACAAGAAAACGATCAAGCACGGTATGTGATTAAACTTTAAGGTGATAGAAAATTGCATTCTCTGGATGCAATTTACTGAAATGGAAATCTTACCTTTCAAGTAGAAGTACTAAAGTAAATAAACAAAACACAACCAGCTTAATGCTTCTTCACAATTTTTTTAATGAGGTTTTCGTTCACATATATACAGAGTTTATCATAGAAATTATTAGATCAATGGCCGACTAAACGAATGCGACAGACTTAGTGCTTTATTTCCCTATGTCGATTGTACATCTAGTAACCCAACAGCAATGTACTTCTCTCTAAAAATTTTCCTGCAGAGGGGGATCATGTCTGCGTAGGTGGGCACGGTCTTTGGTGAAGAGTTATAGGCGATCACCCGGACCCTGATTTTCACGGTGGCACTCACGTAGTTAGCCTAAAGATGTAGGCAAAGAATAGGTGATGCTAAGCTCCTGGTTGTCGGTTCAACCTGGCAAACCACCAGTTGGGCCCCTGGCGCGTCGACCTTAATCGGGTAAAGGAGAACCCTCGGGGTGCTCTGGAATCCACATATAGAAGTCCGCCGGGAAATTGATACTTACCGTCAGATTGCCTTGGTTTCCGGCTATACCCAGATCGCAAGCCAGTGGCAATGGCGGACAGTGGGGAGACGGGATGGGGGCCACGAGCTGCCCGAACCTTGGTTCGGGTGTCCCCAGTTGCGCTCTCGGCTTCGTCGTGGCAGTGGCGCAATACTCTGGGCATAGAGGAGGGACTTGGTGTCCCAGCGCATGTGAGTGGCGCGTTGTCATACGACAACATTGACTCCGGTACCATCCCAAATAGTTAGTAGCTCTGAGCTGGCAGGGCGGCCCTAGGTCCAGGCATTCTACGGGGAGATTGCCATGAGGACTAACTACGTTCCGGTAGGATCCGGATATTAGTCTGAGGGTGTGTTTGTACGCCCAAGGAGGGGCGGATAGGGGCTAACACCTAGGTGCTCACCTCGGGGCTTCGGTCCTCTAATACATGTGCTGGGGGGTGAAATGCCAAGCACGCTTACACATTAAACATAAACATTCAACAATACGAAAGCAATGTTCTCCCTCGCCTTATAAAATCGTCAAAATAGTTGGTTAATTTACGGAAAGGCCAACTCGACCGGTGTAAAAGAATTTCCAAATTGGTAAAGATATATGTCCCTTAAGTTATTCATCAGTTTACTCACATATTCAATATTTCTTTATACACCAGAATATTTCTAGATATTTTAAAAATGTACAGATTAAACATCCTTTCAAAAAAGGCAACAAATAGGAAATTAAAATTATCGACTAATTTATCTTTCATCCGTTTTGCCACAATACTACAGTGATTGATAAATACGAGTGGGAACTTGTTGGAAAGCAATGTTTTCAGACTGCCAATATAGATTTACAAAATTAAAACCTACGAAAACAGCTATATGCGCCATCAATGAACGATAAAGCACAAATTGAGATAATGTTAAATCTTTCGGAAAGCATTTGACGTCACAAATCATCAAATTTTGCTTTCAAATTTACTTTCATACGAAATCCGTGGCACTGCCTACAATTAAATATTTTGATACCTTATGTATTGGTCTTATTGTGTAAAAAAATTCTACTTGCACAAAATGCAAGTGTAAGAAATTGCAGAAATTCAAATGGAAATTCAAGTGGAAGTCACCCTCCATATCAGTCCCTGCGATTTCGCCGTATTTGGTCCCTAAAAAAAGCTTCTGAGGGGCAAACGAATCACCTCGGATGACGACGTCAAACATTACGTGCGGAACTCATTCACAACGAACCCCGGGACTTTTACGAGATACAAGATAGCCATCCACCGCCAGTGGGGCAAGTGGCTCAACAACCAGCCAGTACTTCTGCAATGAGCAACGATCCACTACTTCTGACATACAAGTACTGATTTTTGTTCCTAGGCTCCCGGCTCGTTTAATTTTGAATGCCCCTTAGAGTAGAATGGGAGTTGATTATTGTTTCGTTGATGCCCTACCATAAATATTCTGAAGAATCATTATAATATTGCTGCTTTCCCCGGATTCATATAGTGATTCCCAAAGAATATTGTGAATCAGGGAGTTTAAAGCTCTTCTGAAATCTATGAACGCTGGATACAGTTTTCCTTCAGGTTTAACTTTCTTCAGTCCTATTTTCCATGTAACACAAACCAGTTATCTTCACAGGATCTACCCGGGAAGCTGGATTGATATTCAGACAAAATTTTGAAATTCTCAATCCACATTATCAATCCATTCGCAGAGAAGTAAGTATTTTAGTTACCGAGTTTACAAATCCCTCAGTAATTGAGTGGATCTGCTTCGTATCCTTTCTTGTGGATTGTGAGTTTTATTTGTCTTAACTTCTCTGTGACAAATTAATCAGCAAACGGTACACGAATTGTAAAATATTTTGTATTAACAAAAACATACTGATTACTCTTCTATCTCTTCTATCGCAAGTGATTTGTAATAAAACTAATTTCTGATTGTGCTGTAAGAACCCACAGCAATTTGTAATAGGATAATCCTGTAAGCAAATTACAAATAAAATTGAATTGAGTTTTAAGTAGAAGTACTGAAAATATATTTCGGATTTTTTATTTTCTAAAAACACATAATGTTCTTTAATTTGGGGTCTGGGATAATGAATGTGCCATTAAATATTGTTTATTAGATCTAATTCTAATTTTATAACTTCATTATCTTCAAATAAAACTCATTCACGTGAACGTCTTCTCTTTGCTCGCCACTTTTACTCTTTCCTATGTCTTTCCTTGTCACTGCCCAACAGTAGTCCGCAAGCATTGCAGTGTTTCATTTTCCCTGATACCTTCGTTCCATTTGCGAAATATCCTGACGGAGACACTCTCCATATTCATTTACAATACCGCGGTTGTTGGTGGAGGAGTCCAGAGGAGATTAAGTGATTTGTTGCAACCTAATTGACGATACTTGTCTAGAAGATTATACACAATTGCAATTAGTTGTTAGCTCTTCGATTTCCCCCAAAGACATTCAAGACATTTTAAATGCTTCCCATGCTGCTTTCTCATGCCTCTGAAGAACTTAATTAAAGTTTGTATCTTTAAAACGGTGACGAATTTACAGACCAATGAAGATAGTATCTTCTTTAACTTTAGCGAATGACTGATGGGATGTTTGGGTATTTTACAGCCCGCCTCTTTTTTCTTTACATGCTGAAGGTTCATATCATACAAAAATAGTAATAATTTATTCGTGATTATCGTGATTTGAAGGTTCTCTCCTCATCACTGGGTCAATGGCATTGAACGCACTTTTATGTTTAACTATCCATGTAGGTTCATGACACAGATATCCTAATTGTAGCCCAAAGTAATGGTGAAATGCTGTCTTTATGATTGGAGTAATTTGACGTTTCTGGAGAGTAAATATCATCTCACCATCCACATGTCAAAAATTGACAGGAGAGTATTGACAATTACGTGATTTTCAAGATCCTAAGTACACTGACACAAAAGAACGTATATCAGTATACACGTATACACATAACGTAAAAGAAAATTAATATAATTCAGTAACTGCAACAAGCTGCACAGAGTTACAAAAATTACCCATAACCCGTCACTGCTATATTCAGATTTGCCAACACAATCTCCAACCGTTAAATTTACTTATTACTTGGGCAATATCTAAGAACTAAGAACTAACTGAAAGTTTTAAATATATTTGTTTTCTACATTCTCAAATGAATCAGAAGTGGCCATTTTTAAGCCGGAAATGTTTTCACTGTTGATCAGAGAAATTAATAATGTTCTCTTGTCCTGAAACAAGCTAGTATATTTAAATATGAAACACTAAGACTTGAAAAGTTCCCGACTAGGTTATCTCAGAGCATTGCCCTGCCTCTACAGCCACTCTGACCGGGAGATCCCATGGTTCGAATCCTCGCTGTGGAGGTGTTTTGACACTAGCTGTTTAGCAAGGTCGATTTTAGCTGCTGCCTGGAGGAGAATTCTAGCAGCCGGCTGCTCTGAACATTAGTTTTGCATGGTTTTTCCGATCCTGCCCTACACTTCCACACATGTCGGGAGACCCCTTCGGAGCTAGTTTGTATTGGGTGGGGCGGCGCCTCGCTAGATGAGCACTTGGAGAGGGAAAATGGCCGCAAGCGGAGATGTAGGTCGGCGTCAGATATCATCCAGCGGGGAGGAATATCGCTTTATTCCGGGGACTATGCATTCACTATTCTAATGGGACAAATGATCATAGTATTTGACGTGACGGTAACAACAATCAATTGAAAATTAGAGACCGGGGTTGATGTACGACAGATTTTATTGACAGGATCATATACTTCATGCCATTTATCTCCATTTCAGAAAGTATATTTTTTTAATACATCTTATATTTTTGCTCACACAACTGCTCCAGTTTCAAATTTGAACTCTTTCGTGCACATATTATTTAATATAGTTCAATGTAGTAAAAAGTTTCTTTTTACATGGGTACAATTTCAACACGAGCCCTTAATTATAGCTGGACAAGCGATACAAAATTTCATTAACTGAAATATCAAGAGGAACATTAGTTTTGAGGGAAATGAATTTCACGAACCTCAACTTTCAAAAAATCCGTGTTGCTATTGCTTTTACAATAGCAACGCGTTCTATCTATTTGTTAACATTATTTATTGTTTCAGAACGAACTAAATTCATGATATTATATAACATTGTATAAAATATTATTGTCTTAAAATGTTAAAACTGCCTCCAAAAATGCTATGTAAAAAATGGAAGTGAAACTATAGGGTCATTCCAAATTAAATCAACCCAGTCATTTTACATCTCCATCTCAGATTCAGATGAAATTTGACACACAGGTAGTATGAATGAAAACTACAAATTTTGAGTAAAATATTTCCACCCGTTTCTGAAATTGAGTAATTTAAAATTTTACAAAATTGGATTCCCGAAAATTTTTAAATTGGTGTAGAACCTCACCAAATTAAGATAGAGCTGGAACAGGTGTCATTTTTCAGCCTTTTATGGCCTTTTATATGATATCCAACTCAATAGGGGTTGCGTTCAAAAAGTTTTTCAAATTTGAATTTGAAATTTTGATTTTGAGTTTTTTCAAAATTCTTATCTTCAAAAAAATTGAAAAAATTCTAAAATAATCCTTATATGTTTCCAAACAGATGATGCATGTTTAAAAATGGGACTGCAATGGATGCATATGGTAATCTTTACTTAAAATGCATAATATTTACTTACTCTAGATTTTAATGATTTAAAATGCATTTTATTTTAAATTATAAGCCCTAATATATACAAATTATTAATTTAGTGTTTTTTGTTGGCGAGTGTGTTTCCGTACCATCATTGGAACTGTGCGTCCGCCGCCGCGTCCGCGCCCTTTGCTCCGCTGCTTGCGCTGGGCGAGGGCGAGTTGCAAGCACTGGTTTAGACGGTAGCGTTGACCACAGACGGGCAGTGAGTGCGCCAGTCGCATTCTTTTGGTTCCTGACGACAATACGTGCATCATATTCCATTATATCTTCCGCTAACCTTTCTTCTCAGTCTCTTTGAATTCGTGTTTCAACTGCTCCGTTGCAAGTCGTGGGAGTAAGCAAGCTGAATTCTGTCCAAAAAACGTGTCGGTGCACTGTATGCGACGCGCGAGTAATAATTTAAATACATTCAAAAATGATTTTTTTATGTACACGTTGTAGAAATCAATTATTACGTATGATGGCATGAAATGTGGATAAAATATATTGTGTAAAATATTTATATGTATGTTTATAATCACTCGTTCATATTTACAGTAACATAACACGTAAAATATCATCTAAAAACAACAGTGTAAAATGGACCTGGATTATGCATTGCAGATTCTACATAACAAATATACAATGTTTTAAATCAAGGCTATATGTAGCCTTTTATATTACTTCAGTAGAATACCTTCCTTTGCGGCTCTCACACGCAACCAATCTTTATAAATGAAGTCTCTAAAGAAAGAGAATTTCACGGAGACGTGACGAATTGCACTTTGACTTTGAAAATATGAAGGATTTGTTAAAAACTGCATCTAAATATTCATGTAAATGCAACCCGCAACGCACTTCAGGATTTTTAATCTATGTCGTTAAATAACACCTAAACGAAATGTTCTAGGGCCTTAAAAACTAAAATTTTGAGACGGAAGGCTTCAAAGAAACGTTTTCATGCTATTATCTATAAGATAAGACATTCTTGGACTTTCAATTACATTTCCGTTTCGGCGCTTCGATTCTACCAATATTTTAGCCCTTGTTGCTACTAGACATTTTTTGACGACACGTAGAAGGCTTACATTCCTCTATCTTAAATTTACGCTTTCTGTATACACCGTGGTGTGTGCATTCTGACGAGGTTTATTTGCATAATAATTCAACATTTGCTCTCCAAAAACAACTAGAAATACTATTATAGTTGCTTGAAGATTGTTTCTTATGCGTGCAGTGAAACCATTCAATTAACGTTCTGCCGCGGTCTATACGTGCAGTATACCTAATTGTGGAGGGATGTGGGTGTACAGTGAAGAATGAAGACTGTTTTACTTGCACCAGTATTTTCATTATCAGCAATGATTCGATGAAAGTTTCAAGTCAGCGGGTTCAGACACATAGCTTTCTCTACAAGCTAATATTTTTTGTGACTATCACGAAAAGCTAAAAGCTAACTGTCAAAGAATATTAAATAATTACTTCAAAGTTTTTCTTTAAGTGTTGTAAATTGTTACAAGAAAACTCTCCATGATACTGAATAAATCTTTACTGAAAATTTCTTTTAAACATCAATTGCATTGCTTTTTATTTTTATTTGATATTGTGTTAGTTCATTGCAAGTTACCTTTATACATTTGTGAACAATAAACACGTTTCGTTCACAACTTTCCCTCTTAGAATGGAAATAGGAAGGTGAAAATATTAGTTTGATTATTTATTGGCTCGGAATTGCTTTTCTTGAGATACGTAACACGCAGAAAATAATCCAATATTTTTTAGTAAACAAATAATTTTTCAATTTTCGCACCCTAGCAAACTGGCACCCTGACTCTCCAAAGCCCCCTCTGTTTCTCATAACAAATCAAGGAAAGTTAAATAATATTGCAAAGAGTTAGAGATGGGCTTAACAGCTTTTCTTCAATAACTGTTATCGGAATAACAGTGGACTCGTAATAGCGGTTATTAATAACAATTGAAAAAATAACAGGTCCATGATCAGCAACCTAACATGACCGTCTGTTAAGAGTTAAATCAGTTGTGGCGACTGCTAAGAGTTAAACAAGGCAAAAGGAATAACGTTGGTAGCACCTTAACGCTTGTGCAGCCACCTTACGGCGGCTGCTTGCACTACTTTCCCAAACATGTTTGGGCAGGGACGGACAGAGAAACAGCTGATATGAACGAGAACCCATGAACTGCCAAGGAAGAATAATAGTTAATATGATGAGTAGCTAATGTGTATAGAATATTACTAAAATAACAGTGATTCGTGATCAGATTGCAAATATCATTTCGAATATGACACATGTTCATAGTGAAGTGACGAGTGCCAAAATAATGAGAAGTGTTTTGCTTACCCACAGCTGAAGTGGAAATGACTATTGAATATCAAATATTATAATGCGAATTATTTGATCGTAACACATTGTATTCTATCGCACTTAGGGAAATATTAGTGGATCTCAGATAAGCTGTAATGGGACAGAAAGAAGTTAACAAACATACTGAGCGGATTTAATTTAAAGGACAAACTTCTTATAGTAGTATACCATTCGCATACCATAAAATATAAAAATATTGTGGCACTTGGTGTGTAATAATGACGAATTATGTTTAAAGTAGGGTGTACGGTACGGTGCGCGGTACGGTGTGCGGTATATAGTAATGAATCTATAATTTCAACACATGTTAATCACGATTGATTACATGGAGTAAAACTTGTCGTACAAAATGGTTGCCGCGAAAGCTTGTAGTAGTTCGGGTTTGGCCCAGTAGATTGAAGTACTATGAATATCAACCGAACAACAGCCAATATCAACCGAATAACAGGATAAATGAAATAACTGTTATTTCGTGTAACAGTTACTAAACGTTAACTGTTAAGAAATAACAGTTTAGCTGTTTAAGGGCACATCCCTACAAAGAGTAGGGTTTAACTAGCCCGATCCGGTATTTTCGCACTACTTTACTAGGCAAGTGTAAAAACCTTTTCTAATAATTTTGTGACTATCGAAGAAAGCGAAAAGCTAACTCTCAAGGAAGATTGGATAATATCTTCAAAGAAGTTTCAAAGAAGTTTCAAAGAAGTTTCAAAGAAGTATGAATTGTTCCAAGAACATCTCTCTATAATGCTGAATAAACCTTTATTGAAAATTTGTGCCCAACATCAATTGCATTCTTATTTTTGTTTGATATTCTGTAAATACATTACAATTAAGTACAAAAGTACATTCGAAGTTACATTTATACATTTTCTAAACAAATAAACATGTTTCATTCACAACATTCCTTCTTAATGGAAAGGATAGACAAATGGGTAGGGAAAGGGTGGAGTTTACCATGCGAGAGTTCTCGCACGGGTACGCTAGTTTATATTTTTATGTGATAAAGTATGGGAGCTCTTGAAGCACCGCTAGATACTTTCAAAGGGATTAAAGTAATAAATATGCCTCAGACTTGGTCCTAAAGTGTATAGGAGCACGATGCTCAATGAAGAAGTATCTGCGAACCGTGGTCGTCTCGTTGTTTTATAGACTGAAGATCCGAAATTGAGAAATGTCTTCAAAAATTCTCATCTATAACTGTTTACCCCTCACCTTACCTATAATCCTCCGCAGTCAGAACTGTAAAGTGAAATTTACTAATTCAGTTTCATCCCACTGAACTGCGAGTATCCTATGGTGGCGTTACTTTATTAGTGGTACAACTCCATTGACACTAGTTTCGAGATATTAAGCTCTAAATTTAAATGAATGTAAAAATTCGGGGATAGAGTTAGACAAAAAATTATGTGTGTTTTCTTGTATAAAATATTTACTTGTTTGTCTTAAGATGATATGAATAAACATACTGTGTGCTTCGCGGAATATTGGAGGTGTAAAGTAGTTATACCACCGTAAAAATGAGGTTGGTGGACTACAAAAGTGAAGATAGACGTTGTCTGAGACAAAATCTCTGTTTTAAAAAATCAGCTCATTAAAAAGGTCATGGACGCTTGTTTGAAAAACTGGTAGTTTTCGCGAAAATTCTGCCTGAAAATGGAGGCGTTATTTTAAAAGTGGTACAACTCCATTGACATTAATTTCTAGATATCGAGCGCTAAAGTTAAATGATTATAAAAAATCGTGGATGGAGTTAGACAAAAAAATGTTTTTTCCCGTCTAAGAAGTCGTTTTTTTGTCTGAAGATGATATGAATAAGCATACTGCGTGCTTTGCGGAATACTGGGGAGTTATACCACCATAAAAATAAGGTTGGTGGACCAAATCGGTGGATATCGTTCTAAGAAAAGTTGGAAATGAAGACAAGATTAAATATTGACAAATTTAATCCATCAAATTTTTAGCCAGTTACAGACACCATTTTGGTCATTTTTCTTCGTTCTTGATACAGACTTTTCAATGTCTTTTAACACATAGAACATTAAGTTTAATTTCTGTGTTAAAAATTCTGCGATATATTTATATGATTTTCATTGTTCCTATTACCAAACTTGGACCAAGCTCTTGATCATATCGCTGCTGTCACTACAAATATCTCGAAAATCACGCATCACGAGACTTGTAGAAAAGTACGTAGCCGTACTACTGGAGTTTTACCACTATCAAAATAAATAAATTGCAATCTTCTGTGATTCACTTTTATTGTGAAGTGATATGTCGTTCGCAGAAAGAACTCGAAGTTACCACTTTCAGAATAAATGTATAACACTAGCGTGGACCTGAAAATGAAGTTAACTGAATTTCTAAAAAACGTGAAGTTTTATCACTATTAAAATAACGCCTCCATGTAGCAATCAGTACTACTTCTTAAATAAATATCCTTCTACAAAAGTGATTATATTCTTAATTTAATTTCATTAGAAATAATTCTGAAAAATCTTTGAAGATTATGCAAGATACAGAAGTTTCTTCCTATTTCTTCAAAATTCTAAGTGTTCGAGTTCTTTGCTGAATCTGGATGTTTTTTGACGATGAAAGAGATAATGTAGTTTTACGATAAGTAAAAGAACCCTCTTGTTAAGCAAAAATAGCTTTATAGGATCGCAAGCAAAGGCTTGTTCACAATTTACTATTGTGTGTCACGATGAGGGTCAAACCGGAAGCGTGTTTGAAGAACAAAGCGCAATTCCTAGTAATTAATGAAAAATATCATATGAACGTTAAACGAAGTAAAATTATTTTACCACATTCCATCCAGATCACGAAGCTTTATTCTTTTATCGCAACAAAACCCTGCAATTTCCACCATAGTAATAGTATTAAGAGGCGTTTTTCATATTCTAAATAATGTTGATTTTTTCTCAAGTGACATGATAAACCAGAAAATACGTACCAGTAGCATAACGTGCCGCCAACCCCTAGGCCAGGCACAATTTTTCATTGCCACAGGTTTTACGAGACAGGAGACAAAAGTGACTTGGCGGTAAACCAGAAGGTCAGCTGCCGGGTGAACATCGTGGGAGATTAATGGATCAGCCTCCGCACTGCATTTCCGTGGTGAGAACGGCGCCCACCGCTCTGCCCCACCCCCTCTACTGCAGTCTACTTCGCGGCGTCTGCTTCATTTGCGCTAATACTCCTGCTGACTGGCGTGCTGCCGCATCGCTAGCTCTGTTTACCAAAAGTATCAGTTTACGAGGAGCGTTGTCTTCAACACGCGACTGGCGGATGTGTTCAGATTTGGAAAAAACGCATCAGATTTGCACGATAAGGAAGCTCTCTTATACAGTTGCAGACGGTTAAATGAACAGTGGAAACATTTTGATTTGGCCACAGTGCTTCCAACGTATATTATACCTCGTGAGGATACTAAATACACTGCCACGCTTGAGATAAAACCGTTCTCTTTCAAAACGATTTCACTTTCTCGCTTGTTACTTATAGAGTATAGAAAAAGTATTGTAATGCTGCAGCAAAAACAAAGGCAATTTTTCCCTAGAATAATCGTGCTGTCGTGCCGTGGTATCGAAATAAGTGGCGCTACAAAAGCTCATAATTCCTCGCAATATGGTCTACCTTTTGAAATGTTTGTAAACCACATAGAGTTCACCTAAAATTGGGCCAGCACCAGTGTTATAAGTGTACTTTTCTAAATTCGAGAAAGAAATAAAGAAAAATTGAGAGCCGTTTTTGAAAAAAAATATTGTTCATAAATTGTCTATATTTCACACAAAATTACGCTATAACTACTCATATTTTTGAAAAATTGTACATGACCTTATTTCAAGACCTGTCTTTGAAGAACAGATTTCATTAAGAAAATGTCTCTATCTTCAATATTGTAGTTTAGAACGCCGCTGAAAAATGTTTGAACATTTGCAATGTTTTAAAAGTCAGAGATTTTGAATTCCTATAAGTAGTAAATTACTTCCTCCGACTGTCTGTCTGTCTGTCTGTCTGTCTGTCTGTCTGTCTGCCTGCCTGCCTGCCTGCCTACAGCTAACGAGAACTTCGGTCCGCTCCGAGCAACGCGCGGACCAAAGCAAGCCCCCGGACGTGGCGGCGGGCGCTCTGCACCAAGCTTTCAACAACTGGCCAACTTTCGCTTGTACAGTTCTTCCGGAAACCGAGTCAGTTTTTGAATTGACACAAAAACAGATCATTCTTTTGACATAATATGGCAAAGTAAATAATAGAATACGGCGTATATAAATATACAACAGATGCTACCTCCGACTATTATATTATATATTTCGCTCCCCCATAATTGTAACCCCAACTATATCTGTAACTCACCCACATCATTCACATACAGTTTTGTTGACTATTAAGTAAAACTAGTGTAACTACAACAGTACATACTTTTTCGCATTATTCTAACAACTCCGCTGTATTAGAATACTACATAAATCTGCAAAAGTGTTTTCAATCAGAAATATATTTTTTGCACTGATATTCGAACTCATGTCTTCCGAGGTAACTCGCCGTGTGCCTTACCTCACCGCTATGGAAATGCTGCGAGTTTCGAACTCGAGCAGACACTTAAAATGCAATTGTCTCAACCTAATATTTCTAACACGCAATTTTCTAAAATTCAGGGAGATCAACGAAAGTGAGACTACCATCATTTTTAAGCGTCCCTTGTTAAATACAGGGGGAAAATTTACAGAAAAGAAATAAGATCAGTTTTTGAGAAAGTTCTTTTTCTAATATGCATTAAATTCAACAAGAAATAAAGTGAAAAATACTCGTTTCTTTAAAAAAGTGTATTTTAACTTTTTTAAAGAGTTGATTTTTTACGATAGATTTGCTAAAGGCGAACATCGCCATCTTCAATTTTCTAGTTTCGAAATGTCAACTTTTTGCAATTTTCAAAAATACGCTGAGTTCCACAAAAATGGAAATAGCACCTTATTTTTACAGTCCCTTGATACATACGAGGAAAAAATGTTAAGAAAAAATCTGGAGCAGGTTTTTGAAAAAAAAATGATTTAAAAAAAAGTTTCCTATATTTCCGGCAAAAGTTCATGAAAACTTTTCACATTTTCGAAAAACGGGACACGGTCTCATTTCAAGATCTGTTTTTTCAAACCAGATGTCAGTATGAAAAATCTTTATCTTCAATACGAAGACGAACGACTAAGACGAAGTACGAAGGACGCCCCCAAAAAATTGCACTTTTGCAATTTTCGAAGCATCAGGATTTCAACGAATATGAAACTTACTCCATTCTCTTAAGCGTCTTTTACGCTATCCGAAAACAAAGTTTAATCAAAACATTTGAAGACATTTGGGAGAAATTTTGAAAATATTGTAGAGGCTTCATGTGAAGTACCCTCAAGAATGAAAATAAAATACTCAGACGAACAGAGAAACCGACAGGCAGACATTTTGCCATCAATACATTTTTCGGTATAAAGGACCTATACGACATGGATTCTGGTTACATCACGTGTTGGAGGAATTATTTTACTTTTTATACAATCAGGATTAATCATTTTTTTGTCACCAGGTCCGACAATAATGTGAAATAAAGACAATTTAAAAACAAGATTTTCTGAAAAACGGCTCTAAATTTTTTCTTGAAACATTTTGTGCGGATAGCGATACACCTACCAAATAACATGAGAAAGACCATTTGCATGTATTCCTTAGATTTTTCAACAATCATACAAATGTAATTTTTGCTTTCTCGCCGTTACTTCATAAGAAGATAAAATATTATAATCGTGCGACGGAAAAGGGTGAATTTTCGACAGGAAAAACTCTTATTGCCGGGCTCTGGAAACGAAAAAGTGGATATATTTTTATTCTATATTTATATAAATTGTTACTTCTAAACCATTCTGCAGTCAGAATACACGTTTGTGGGTCCATGAAACCAAAAAATCCATTGTCTGCAAACCGTCCGTTATGTCCAGCTGTCCTTCCGTAGGTGGTCAACGCTAGCAACTAAACCCTTCAACCTAGGTTTTCAATATTGACATTGCCTGATCGGTATAAAGAAACTCGAGGCCCCGAGAGTTTGAAACGGTTATGTTGATTCTGGGGGGTATACCTTATTAAGTATACTTTATTTGAATCGATATTTTCAAAAGCCTATCATTTTCAAAAACCAAAACATGGCTTCATATTTTTTAAATTAATTTTGCTCTCGGTTAGTGTAAAGAATGCTTAAAGGAATGGCGCAGGTCTTAGTTTCATTCAGATCCCTGATTTTTCGAATGTTGGAAAAGTTCCAAACATTTTTCATCTATCTACAACCACAAAACTGAAAATAGAGATTTTTAATTTCTCGCTCCGACTTCAGAAGAGTAAGAATTGTAATCGTGCGCTAGGGAAAGGTGAATTGCCAACAGAAAAATTCGCATTGCCAGGCCCTGGTTACGAAAAAGTATCCTTATTTCTATATATGGTATTACTTCCTCAAACAATACAGAGATTTTTGTCTTAAATGAAATATATTCTAAAACTAGTGGTGCTTCCAACGTACATACTTCTGCACGGTCCTAAATGCTACTTCACTACTTCTGCTTCTGTACGGTCCTAAATGCTACTTCACTACTTCATAAACCAGCAAAAGTGTTTTCTACCAGAAAACTTTTTCCGTTCCGAGACCCGAAATCCGGTCCTCAAAGTTAACGAACCGGCACTTATACAACTACGCCAAACTAGCACCGTATAGGTCAAACAGAGCCATAAAAAGAATCGAACCGAGCTATAAAATGGTAAATGCATGATAAAAAACAATTGATACGATGGTAAAATACGATTTACAAATCCAAGAAGAGACATGAAAAATTGTTGAATGTTAAAAACTCGAAAAAATATATACAGACACAGCCAGTTCATTTATCGTAATTATCAATATTTGTGATTCGAATGAATTCACATGGATTTTAATCATGTTTCTGGAATTCTCAATTATTTCCTGTAACGGAGAACACTGATAAATAATACTCCCCGAACAGGACTTGAACCAGAGAAGCTTCCCTCGAAAGCGTTGGGCCGATGCACCCAATTAACGAGCACGGCTACCTCCCCTCTGCTTGGCTCTTACACTTATATAATAGTAATAGTACATGGTGGTTTCATTTCTAGTATTAGGAAGCCGAACAATCCAGAGAATGTGAAACAAAATGTCCTTTGGGCGCCCAAAGAAGGTATCTCGGAAGATTATCATTTATAACGGAAAAACTGGTTCAAACAATAGAGATTAGAAAACTGAGTTCTGCGAGAAAGTCTGTGCCATTCTATAGCACCACTAGTTTATGTATTTATTTGCCGTCCATTTTTACATACGTGCAGAAAATTTAAAGAAAAAATTTGGCGCGGTTTTTAAGAAATTTCTTTTCGTAATTTTGAAACGAAGATTACGCAAAAATCACTCGTTTTTTAAGAAAATTCTACATAACCTTTTTTCAAAGATCTAATTTTGTACACGAGACTTTGAAGTAAAAATTGCTATCTACAATTTTGTAGTTTACAAATATTTTTTGCAATTTTCAAATAACCAAGTATTTCCCAGAAGTAGGACTAAGACCATACTTTTTATTGTTCTTTATTACATAAGTGAAGAAAATTTAAAGAAAAAATTTGGAGCGGTTTTTGAGAATTTTGTTTTGAAAATTTGAAACGCAATTGTCGCAAAAACTACTCGTTTTTTCAAAAGATGGTACATGCCCTTATTTAAAGTGCTAATTTTGTACAACCGACTTCGTCTGACGCAAAAATCTCTTATCTTCAATTTTGCAGATTTTAAATAGTTTTTTGCAATTTTCGAAAAATTGGAGATATCAACGCAAACGATACCTACATCATTCCCTTAAATTCCCTTTGCACTATTCAAAAACAAAATATAATAAAAAAAATGTGGAGCCATTTTCTTTTAACTTTGAAAATCTCCGACGGGCTTCATGTAAAATACCCCTAAAAATTAAAATATCGGTTTCAAATTCCAAGAGCCTCGACACTAATAAAAAAGAATGGGGAATATCAATTTTGAAGAAAATCGGTTTAAACGCTAGCGTTGACCACAGACGGACAGACGGACGTTTTGCCGTCAATCGATTTTGCAGCATCAAGAAGCAACAAAACATAGATTATGACTACACCACGAGGTAGAGGATTTTTTTCCCTAAATTTAGCAACATGTTTTATCCACTTTTTCCTCACCAGACTCCATCCATAAGAGATTTTCTGGTGAAAATTAGCCGTTTTCCGGCGCACGATTATATAACTTTCTCTTTTTACGAAGTATTCGTAAGGTGAGAAAGTAAAATAAGATTTTTAAATAAGGCCTTAAATAAGGCCAATTTTTTTGAAAAGAACGAGTAGTTTTCGCATAATTTCTGCAAGAATTTAATGTAAATTATACAAAATCTCAGAAACAGCTGCATTTTTTTTTCAATTTTTTCCCCGGATTGAATAAGGGATGCATAAAAGTTCTCTGAAAACCCCGATTTGTTCATCGTAAAAGTTCAAAATATTTTCGGAGTCTTCCTACAACTAAAATATTAAAGACAGTTTTCCCTTAATGAAATCTGTCCCTCAAAGGTAGATTTTAAAATAAGGTCATGTACAATTCTTCGAAAAATATTAGTACTTTTAGTGTAATTTACTTGAAAATATGGGCGAGAAAGGTACGTAGGGAAAGGTGCTATACCTCGGCACCATTATGACGTTTGTATTTTTAATTTTACCATTTCGGGACAAAAAATTCGCCAAAATATTTTTTCTGAATACTCTAGTTTTTACTTACCACACATATTTTTTCAAGCACGTATTCATTCCTCATCATTGATTTATTTGCAAGCTTACAAAAGTGTAATTAGGTTCGAGGTACAACACAGGTGTTGAAATAAAATAACACAATCAAATAAAATAAAAATTACAATCAAATAACACAATCAAATAAAATAAAAATTACAAATTACTTATTTATATATTATTAATCCCGAAAGTGACTTTGGGCAAATGTTATATTAATAAATATATAAACTTAAAAATTGTGGTTGATTATGCCTTACCTCCAATTACTGTTAGGGATTACCACACAATATCAGCTACCACCACAGAAGTTAAACAAATGTTTGGTTTGCATGGCAATAACTATTAAATATTGTTGTGAAATGTAAATAATATGTCGCGTGGCTCCATTGTATTGGAACATCAGTACAAAAGTTAAGGAGTATAATTACATAATACCCATCATATTAGATCCTATTTTGCTTCTGTATGTATCACAAGAGTCACTTGTCTCCTAATTATCTCCGAATGGAATATGGATTCTATCCACTAGGGAATGTCTCGCTCAAACCACAAGTATCGTATTCCAAATACGCCCATGACCGCAGGTTGCGTTTCTCCAGGCCCCATTGGTTTCCCGCTGGGCTTCACTCCGTCGCCTCCACACCTCCTCGCCTCGCCTCGCCCCCTTTGCCCCTTCCACGACCTGCTGTCCTTTCCCCTTGCCTAATCTCCGCCGCCTCCATTCGCTTTGTCACTCGTTGCTCCCGACACCCACTGTCGACCTTCCCCTGACACTCTCGCACTAATTACGATCCTGTAATCAGCTTCTTAGTTCCATCTTGGGTCTGTGTTAAGATGTCCTTTGTGAACACCAGATCAAAGTTCTGTCTATACCTTTGATATCGTTAATCTTGGTACGAAACCTATAAGCTGGAGACATTGTATAAGCAATCCTACCTGGCTAAACTCTATGGACTTCCCAGTCCTAAGAAAATGAAATTTAGATATTTTCTACTAGTTTTCGAACTTGAATATTTTCAATGGACAATTTTTAAATTTTCGTTCAAAAAAGTTTTTTTTTTAGTTTACACTTTATGAAAATGACTTTCTTTATCATATTACAGCGTTAGATTGGCCGAATATTCAGTGCTAATGATGAAAAATAAGCGTCCTCATATGTGGACTCCATGCACGAATTAACCTGGACTAGTAACAATATACCTGTCTATATACGTTCATGGTGTCCTCATGTGAGGACGTATATCTTACGAGGTAATTTAAATCTGAAATCAAATAAATTTTATAGTTTCAAAACTTTTATTCTAAATGAAAATTTTCAAAAACATTCTGGACACAATGGAACCTCGCACTTTTTACAAATATACCGTGTTTTGCTACTGTACTATCTGTATCTATTTGCATTTATCAAAACCAATTTTTTAGGGTGGCGACCAATGTTATCAACACGCCTCTCTGTTGCTACGTTGAATTCCTTTTTTTTTTACTTGAATTGGCGATGTTGGCGACCCTGATGGACAACCTCTTTTCTTTGAAACATTACCCCGACCTCTATATATTAAACCCATGGCCACCTTACTTTTGAATTCTAGAAGATCAATCTTTTCTTTGTGTTTCATTTCCACAAAATCCATGCGTTCACAACAGAGTCATTGACCATATGATAAAATATTCTCGTGTACCACCGAGATTCCTGGCCATCATTTCTAAACAATGCCATGCGAGTCCATGATGTCAACTTCCCCCGTATGCTTGCTGTAAGTTCCGACACTGTTTTTAATAGATCCTTTCGAGACCATCTTTGTGCATTGCTGTAAGATTTACTCCTACATAGGAGGAGATAGTGCATATAGAATTGCCTTTACAGCGGCACACAGTAATGTCTCCTGAAGAGTCACTGACGAACATCCTCTTCCTTCCTTCTTCAGAGCTTTCAAATTTTTTGTTTCAGAGAAGCTTCACTCACGCAAATTTCTCGGCAGGTACCCACATATCACGTACCATATGAACCATTTCTTTTAGTTTAGTTACAAGGCGGTATACTGATAAAGTAATTGTCTGCATATACTTTTACATTCAATCCTGAATCTTCTTTCAAAATGTCTGCAATTTGAAACTCTTCCGAAAGTTCCTTTTTTGGCAATTCCCCATCCCTTATAGTAAAGGGAAAACAATATTATTTTGATTAATATAGTTATCATTTCAAGAGCAGGAGTAGAGATATAATCGAAGTATTACTAGAGAAAGGAGCTGATTTTTCACTAAGTATTATATTGCCTGCTATTTGAGCCAGTCATTATACACACTAAGAAATATTGTTTTGTATAAAAAATATGTTCAAAATTATGATACAAAATATCAATCATACACAGACGCGTTACCGAGAATAGTCTAATTCATGATGTCCTCGCTTGAGGACGGATATAATTTTTTCTATAAATATCACAAAATCATTCGAAATTAGGCGTAAATAATTTATATTGCTTCTACATTGTTTGAACATATTGTAAAAAATTACCTGTGACATAATTTCAAAAGGAAACCCATCTTTTTTGAATATTTAGTTCGACATTCGTCAGTACTCGACATTTGCACGCGCCTCCACAATTCAAACTCAAGTATCTCCCTATTGTAAAAATCTGGAACTATGATAATCGATACTATAGATCCTAACGGAAGTATTGATAACTACTTTCGATTGTAACATGACTTACTTGGCGCCAAATATGGAACAAATAGCCGCCCACACATGAGTACAGTATGCATGAGAGGGTTAATCTTTTTCAACATTAGATCTCTGCAGGTTTACACATTTCTTCCAGCGATGTATAACTTATCTTATGCCATTATTATAGAAGTCTTGCGTTTGGCTCTCTAAAACATTTTCCACCGCATCAATCACATGATCATCACTGACAAAACGTTGCCCACGCAGCGACTCTTTCAATTTTCTAAAAAGAAAGAAATCACTCGGTGCCAAATCTGGCGAATAAGGCGGATGAGGTAGCTGGCGTGAGAATGTGCCAAGTCCGAATAGTTAGCCGACAACCAAAAGAAATAGAAAACTAATACGGGAAAGTCTGTACCATTCCGTGGCACCACTAGTTATCTTTTCTTTTGAATATTCAATTGTTTCTATTGCTTCGTGTGAATTGGCACCTTGGATAGCCCAAGTTTTTGGATGTTTGGGAAATAATTGGTCATGGAGCTGAAGACGTGCGCGCGGCCGAGGCAGCACGTGGATGCATATTCTTCACGAAAACTGCTCCTGTGTATGCATCACTCACCTGCCGAACCACACTCGCTAGGCGCGCTCAAGGTTAAACCAGACTGAGTATTGCATAAAAGTAGTAGAACTCTGCAGAAGCAGAAGCAATAGAAATTTTTACTGTGTTTCATCAAATAAACCAAGAGCTAGTAATTAAAAAACTCATTCTAATTTGAGAATATTTTGTGTTTTCGAAAAACTTTATTTGCAGTCAATTAAATCACATTAACTCACAAATCCAATAGTGTTTACAAATTATGGAAAACGTGAATATTAACGGTGTGAGAGATCTTTCAAAAAAATTACATTGATGGAATTTTTGAAAAAACGAAAAAAATACACAAAATGAACTTTACCTCATATTAAAGAATGCAATTAGCACTATCCGTTCCAAAAGTTTGAAGAAAACATTTGGTGCCATTTTTTGAGAAAATGGCGTTTGAACGTTTCTGAAAATGCGGAATTTTGAGCTTGTTTTCACAGAAAACGATTGAGTTTTCGAGAAACATTATAGGACATTATTTAGAACACATGTACTCATAAATATCATCATGTGAGCAAATCACCCCTAATGTAAATATTAACGACGTGAGAGACAAGTGAAAAAATAAATGTTTGTAATTTTTGAAAAACAAAAGAATAGAGCAGTATAGCGTTTATGTCATCTCATAGAGTACATTAGGCACTATCCGTTCCAAAAGTTTAAAGAAAAAATTTGAAACAGTTTTTTCGGAATATCTTGTTTATGTATTTTTTTTAATTGCTCATTTTGTACGCAATATTGGCGAATACTACTAAACGTTTCAATAAAAGTACATGACCCTAAAGAAAAAAACAATTTTGGAGAACAAGTTTTATTGGAAGAAAAAATTTTTATCTTGAATTTTGTAGTTGTAGGACAAACAACAAAATTATCTATCTCTCATGTTACCACACATGTGCCACTTTAGCAGGCAAACAATAAAATAAGAAAATTATCGAAATGCAATGCACGCGCACATTTTATTTGATTACCTATTTGGAAAGAGAAAGTTATATCGAAAATACGAATTAAACAAAGCGAAATAGTGTAAGTGAACGTATTAACGAAATATCAGAGAACTTACGAACGTTTTAATCTCTTGGTCGGACCTGATCTAACGATTAGTATCAGTGCTTTATGCACCTAATATAAAAGCAAAATTAATATAATTTCAATGTCAAACCGTTCCCTAGAGAGCTCGAGAAATCTGCCAAACATAAAAATGCAGATGAAAAGAAAAGGAAAATATTTTGCCCCTTTGAAATGTTTGTGCAACGTGGAGGATCTGTTTCAACTGCAGGAACTTTTGAAAAATGCCCCTAATATAAACATCTTGTACATTTATAATTTCTCCATAATTAACATTGCCCGATCGATGTGAAGGAACTCAAAGCGTTGGGAGTTTCAATCGGATATGTTGATTTTTGAGACTTTACACAAAGTGTCCAAAATATTTTCAAAAGTTTCTAAAAAATGGCAACAAATTTTTTAATTAAATTTTGACGTCGGATAGCGCAAAGGACGCTGAAGAGAATTTCGCTGAAATCCCTGTTTCGAAAATTGCAAAAGTTCAAAACTTTTGCGGCATCTTCCTAACAATTGTGAAGACTATTCCACCCATGAAATGAAAACCAATAGTGTTTAACTGTAGATACAAAATGCCCTAATCAGGGCGGTGTATCTCAAAAGTTTATCGTTTTTTCTATCCGATTTTCTTACCACTCCGTCCTTCTGGCCTATCATAAACTGTGACTCATCTATCTTAGGAGGCGGTATAACATCGATCGCTTTGTCAATGTCCAATAAACCGCGTAGTACTATAACAAAAACTCTTTGATTTTAACATAGTACCGTTAAGTTATTTTCAATATTTGGCGCATTTCGAAACACTGTTGGACATAATTTCATTCGTGGAATAGTCCTATTAAATACCATTCGCGCTTTGGAAATTCTCAGATAAATCCCCTCGTCGCTTCGCGAGTCTGGGATTTATCGACAATTTTCAAAGCACTCGTGGTGATACCTATGATAAAGAACCATTGTGTCTTCATTTTCTCAGCCCTGTCATAGCCTTATCTCGCTGGCGTGATTCTGAAATACAAATGACATGTGCACACTACGTGCATAGATGCGTATGTCCAGCATAGGAGATGAAAGAGACGAGGCAGATCGGAAGCTGAGAAGAGGCGGAGAGGGCTGCGAGGGCGAATGCAGATCAGCAGGGAGACGACGGGAAGGGCATAGTGAGAGTTGGACTCATGTGGGTGGTGTGGAAAGTTGATGGATAGAAGCTACGGAGAGTACGAGAAATAAAAGCGGCAACGTGCGCGTGGGTGGTATAGAAGGGGCGTGAAAGCAGAGGCGGAGTGACGCTGGGGGGGGGGGGAGGCGTAAATGAAATTTCGGGTCGGTGAGAGACCGCGGAAGGGATCTACGGTCGCAAGGGAATGAAGGGGAAGGGGTACAGCACAGAGAGCTAGCAGCCGTTACACCTCTATTGCACACTGATCGATAACTAATAGCATATTCATACATCAAATCACGCAGGAGGCATATGCACTCTGTCAAGCACTGAAGTATAAGGCTAACGAGCAAACCATCTAATCGCCCAACAGCGTGCTTCGTGATTACTCGCTGAGCCGAACAACCAAATAATGCACGCTACATTAGCACGAATCACGACTAATTTGCCAACCGTTGTCCTCGGTGTTCCGTTCCACATTCTTTACAAAATTCATTGACAATTATAATTCTTTTCAATGTCAGACGCTCTGTAACGCAGGTTACAGAAATATCATAAGCACTGATTAGAGAGCTTTCAAGTATAAAATCAAACTCTTATAATTCTGTATCAAAAGTACAAAATAGGGTATATATTTACTCGAAAAAATATTCATAAAATACATGTAAGAATTGTAGCTTGAAGTACTGAGATAAATTCATTAGTTAGAATATATTTACCAGAATCATAGTTAAATTTAATAAAATAGAAACCGCCGGCTCCCGAGGCGCAGGCGGTTGCGGCAGCCGTCGCGTCGTCTGCGTTGAGGCTGCAGGTTCGAATCTTGCGTAAGTATGAACGTGTTTGTGAGTGTCCCTTCACCACTCATTATCATTCTATCACCCCATAGTTCACAATTCAAGGCTAACAATCTTGCCTGAACAAAGGATACAACCTAAAGGTCATTCCTCATAGCGAGTAAAGACACGTTAACAAGACACGTTAAGGGTAAACCTGATCCTCTATCGTCCATGTGATTGAGGTTAGGTCGTAATATTTCGGCCAAATGAAGTAGTTTCTTTCGAAAAGCGAAATCTTCTCCGAAATCCCCGATTATTGTATTCGTCAAAGGGATTGCTTCGATCCAGGAACACTTGTTTTCGGGTTCAGCGTCCTGAGCAGAGCAGTCTATTGAGAGCATTGTTTCGAACTTCATAGGTCTAAAGCACTTCATTTTCTACTATTTGAGTGAATGAGCCGCGGCTTCAAATCCTCATTCACCGAGGTCAGAGATTTTCGAGTCGCGGACTCGAAACTTCGCCAAAGCCACGTCTTATCAAGCGAAACTGAGGTTTCTACCAAGCAAGTCTATTGAGAGCAGGTAGGAGACGGCACGTTGAAAGTAGTGGCGTCGCACGAGCTGTCTGGCGAGGCCCCGCTCGAGCGTTCGAGTGGCGTCGGGGTGGGACGTGGCAGGCGGGGGAGAGCGGGGCTTGGGAGGAGAGCGGAGCTGCAACGGCGCGTGACGCAGGGCGCAGAGCAGAGGGATGAGCGATGTGCGCCGGAAGCGGCGCCGATTGCAACCCGAACTCACGATGGCAATCAGCGCGCTTCCGGTGCAGGCGTCGCGGCCCTCGCAGACTGTAGGCAGAGCTTGTGAGGCGCGTGCCGGCCAGCAGGGAAGTGGCAGCCTCGCAGAAGATACACAGCCGCTCCCGGTGAGCGGCCGGCCGCGGCCTCCGGATTCTCGCTTCCTAAGCACACACGCCCTACGGTAACAAATACACTTCGCTCGGCAGCCTTCAATCGGGGATTCGGCGCGGCGGGCGAGGTCCGCGCGCGGCCCGCGAGCCCCTCGGCCTCCGTCGTGCAACGCCGTGCTTGCGGCCTCCTCTCCAGACGATCCGAGCACCGGAAGAGCTTCAACGCTTCAAAATGGTCACCAAAGATAGTTACTGCACACGATTCGCTGATGACCAAGCAGATGTATTTAAAGCGCACGAAAAAAAAATGTGTTGGTCCATTTATAAGGAATTTTTCATATTTTCGAAAATATAAAAAGTTAAAATTGCGAAAGTACAATATTGATGATAGAGACGTTTTTCTTAAATAAAATCTGTTCTGAAAATATATCTTTAAATATTGTAATAACAATTTTTTGATATACACGATGAGTCGCGGTGGCTCAGTGGTACAAGCACTGCATCGAATCCCTGCATAAGCCGGATTTTCTTTTTCAATATTTTGAAATAAAGAATTGTTTTCACGTAATTTACGCTTGTATTGAAATTTATAATTTTCTTTATCAAAAACTTATCAAAAAAGTTTTGTTTACCATTTTTTCACGGAAAGGGCACCTAAGGTCGCGCAGGTCTCATTTTCGTTGAACTTTTAATTTTTGAAATTTGCAAAAAAGTAGAAATAATGCAACAGAGTATGTGCTGTTTTGCATTGCTCTTTTCAATAACATATGCTTTGAAATTTCAAAGAAAGGAAGATAAGTTTCACTGTGAGTGTTAATACTGACGTTTGTTCCTCTGTCCTTCAAGTTGACGTGTTGAAGAGTTGACTTTGACGTGTTGTCAAAACGTCGTTCGCAAAATGGCAATACGGCGGCCGGTAATTCTTAGGACTTTTATAATTATGTTAGTCGTACGATGTAGACAATTTTCTTTTACAGGGAAATAGGTTTAAGGACGACAATATATTTAAAATAGAACTAACAAATACATTTCTTTACTTTAAGAAATTTTCATCGCTCATTATGGCATTCAGAAATTATTAACTTATGGCAAGCTTGAGTGAAATTGTATTCTTTCTTTTCTGTATGAGCTGCAAATACTATTACAGTAAAATTTATTCGTGTTTGATTAATTTGTGAAAGTTAGAAATAACGACTGTTCCTGGCATAGGCGCTTCGTTTGAATTGGACTTTTTCAAGTTATTACGTAACTATTTTCAACAACGCGAGAAAGATGGTGCTGTTCAGCTCCTCTAGTTTATAATCTATTCCTTGCTAGTGAGAGAAATAAATAGTTCTATAAAACATCAAAGATTTTCGAATCGAGATGATCTGAAAACTAAAAATTACTGGCTACATGATTCCGTATTGTTTAGAGAAAACTGCACTTCAATCTCGGGAACCGTTTAAAAATTGAGAGTAGCCCATAGTGGGACTCTTGGTACCAACTATATATAAAAGGCGGAATCAGTTGGTCATCCTAAAATGATCGCAAAGAAAAATGCACTGTGACAGATTGATAATATTACCCAGAATACACCCACCAACAAAATATACTAATATCCAAATAAAGGTTATCAACCATTAAATAATAATAATAATAATAAGTCCAATTATTACTATTATTATTATTATTATTATTATTATTTTCGATTATCCCCATTTAAAGGGAGCGTTTGATTGCCTCTATGATTATTGTTTTCTATGTTCCCAAATTTTCTTCACAAGTTCACTGTGTTGTTTCTTTCGCTCTGCTGTCCATCTACATCCTGGCCTCTTCTGTGTCGCGGTGTTAAATGAATGTTTTTATAGTGTTCCTGAATTCGTTTCTATCTTCTGCATCATTTATTGTAATATGTGCTTATCTGTGGTCCTCCTCGACTTCTCTTGTCCACTTCGTTTTTCCGTTGCCCGAGTTGATGACTGTAAGAATCCACCTTGAAATTCTGTTGTCATTCATCCTGTGAAAGTGTCCGTAGAACTGCATTCTTCTTTTCCGGGATGTATCCGTAATCTTGTCGATGTGTTTGTAAATTTCTGATGCTGGTCTCTTCATCCAGATTCCTTGTTCTTGTACCGGTCCAAACATTTTCCTGAGAATCTTCCTTTCTTGTTTCTCTATTTCTTTGATTTTCATTTGCCCTCGGATTTGTGTAGTTTCAACTGGAAATATGCCTCGGGAAGTACGACAGTGTTGTAATGTCTCAATTTTTCATTAATGGGTATAGACGTAGACACGCTATGCGACCTAGGCATGTTTTTAAATCAGGTTGGCGTGACCCGAAGTGACACAACTTTTTCAGGAGAGCAGTGGCGGCTACAGCAGGGAGGTTCAAGGGGCACTGCCTTCCCAAATAAAACACATCAATCTTTCTTTCCTTCTGTGTAGTATTTGATGTTAAAGTAGTTGTAAGCCACATTTTCTCCGATTTCAGAATTTAAAAAGTCCGGCATTTCATGTTCCATGTGTTCCTTCATTGGTTAGGGGCATTCGAGAACTGTGTCCTATTACCGTGTAGCCAAATAGGGCGTTGTCGTGAGCGCAGTGCTTTGGAGTTGTAAAATTGCAACATGGGACTTGCAAATGGCGGCTCTGTGTGGGCGCGGCCGGGATTGGTGACACTTGGGAAATGTTTCCTTGCAGGATGTCCAGAGGAGTTTTTTTACTTCGTCTCCAAATACGTTTCCTCCGGTACGCCTACAGAGTGCATTCCATGATAAGATATTAGTCTTAAAAATCTCTGTAAATGTATTTATATAGCCTTAAAATTAACTGTAAATGTATATTTTATGTTTCTATTCTAAATTTTACATTTAATGTCTTGTCTTGTGTGATTGAGATTTTAAAAATATCAAAAAATTATTGATTTCTCGTGTATTAAATTTATTCAGAGTATCCAGTTCCCTTTCCACAGCCCCTCCTCTTCACATTCAAGAATTTGTGCCCCTCCCCGTCAAAAGTGTGTCTGGAGCCACCACTGGACAGTCACAGATTTCCACAGATGACAGATTGGGAAATGATGAGAGACAGTTTGGGTGCAGGTGAAGGATAGAGAGGGACTGTTGGGAAAAGAATGGGGACAGGTTGGACTTGGATTTAGGCAGTATTCTACAAAATGAAACCTTTTTCAACATACCTTTACAATTTTGTCGATTTCATGTTTTGGGTGCTACCTCTCCATAGCATAGGTGGTCAGAAAACTGCAGAAGCCGAAATAAATGTAAAATGAAATTGGAGGAAAGAATAGCGAAATTATAATAATAATAATAATAATAATAATAATAATAATAATAATAATAATAGTGACTTTATTTATGTGGCGAAATTATCTTCACGATATAACCAAAGATACGATTTTATTTTCCGTGCATTTTAATCTCAATGCTCAGCAATATTGGAATGGTTTCTCTTGCACAGCACCGGGCCTATAATGTTGTAAACTATATTTCGAGAGATGTGCGGTCGCCGTTCGGTGCTACTTTAAATCAAATTTCAGTTTTCATACGATTATGTACAAAGTTCAGTACTTACGGGAAAAACAACTTTTTTCTCTAGTCTGAAACAACTACAGATGTGAGAGAGTAGGCTTCCGTGTCAGTAAGTACTAGGTAGTTCGAGAGACGCCACGCCCGAAGCGCAGGTGCCAACGTTCCGGCCACCATTCGAAATATGACAAGGACGATTTATTAATACCGGCAACAAAGAAGGTAACCATTCTATGTGAGAGGTATAAAATGTTCGAAATAGAGTTGATGTGGTGGCGTGTGGCGTCGGGGCGAGGCTTGGTGCGGTGCCCTGCCGCGAGGGAGCGGCGTTCGATGGAGCCGCAGCAGAGGGGCAGTGCGCGCCCCCATCCCCACCCACCCCCACCCACTCGGCAGAGAACGGTGATAGGCGGCGGCCAAGTGTACCGCGGCCTCACACTGCTTTCGTATGTACTTCGCTGCGTCTAGTGAACTATGTTTACTATTAGGGCAAAAGTGCGACTTTGCTAGTGGAATTGATTATTTCGACTTGGTATTTCGGTAAATTTCGCTATTTTGGGCACCTCCCTGAAATACGGCAAACACGCAACGAACTTGTTACATCTCCTAGATATCCCGAATTTTAGATCGATTTATTACTGAATACTGGAACTTGGAAAATTTGATTGTAATAAAATCCTTGTTGTTTTCTATGAGATTTTTTTGTCCTGCTTCTCAGTCATTTCAGTTCTGACGTTCAGTTCACTTCGTCATACTCTCTCACAAATAAAGTAGCCGCCTTGAAAGCACCTGCTCGCATTGTTGCGTATAAAAGTAGCTTTCACGATTTCTCTCTGCCACAACAACCAGTCCTAATGAGACAGAGCGCCTAGCTAAATGCTGCCATTTTTTAATGTTACAACGTTTATGCAGGAAAAACGACACGGAATCTCAGCACTTAATCGTTCTAGAATAGTTAGATTTATAAATACATATCACCCCATTGATTATTCAATTTCTGGTTTCAGGTTGTTGAAAGATTTGATGCACATGGTGCATCGTGTATTAAAGAATTTGGAAGGGCATTTACAAACAAAACGATGAGACAAGGCTTGATATACATTAAATACTGAAAACCTTTGTAAAATTGCCGACAGGAATTCAGAATTACAAAGAGCAGGTCTACCATCAGTAGTCTTTAAATGCTTTGTGGTCGATATATCTTGGATCCTTAATCATCATTAAAAATTGTTGAAAACCTTGAAATGTCTGTGGAATTAGTGTTTAGGGAAATGCGTGTGACTGCTAAAGAGAAATTCTGTAAAGAAATTATAAAAATTCACTTGAAATTTCTGTAAAACGTAAAAAACATATGTTGTTTAAAATCAGAAAAAGCAGAATTTGACCTCGTGCTGGCTCAGATTGCAACCTTGAAGTATAGTGCTCAGATTACATCTTGGGAGGTAAAATGTCATTTTCTTCATTAAAATTTTTTTTTGTGACAAGATTAATTTGACAGAGAATAATTTTTTTAAAACGTAAAGTGTTCAGTGTTACAAAAAGCAATAAAACAAAAAATATAGTACTCTAAAATTTTATCGTGACTTATTTTTGTTCATTTTATCCTACATCGCGCATACTAGACTCTTTGATAGAAAACGTTTGCTAGCATATTTTAACATTGATAGTGCACGGAAATCCTGACTATTCAAAACACAATAAACTATATTATACTAAAACAGGTCAAAAATATTATACTAAGACAGCTCGTGCGCCCGCACGAGCAACTTTCCCGCCTGGGGAGCCCGGCGCTCGTACGGGCACGGGCAACTTCCCCCGACTCGGAATTCATATCCCCTTAAAATCCACAAAGGGGTGTACATTCGCAAGCTGAAGCGGCGAAATGCGGTGAATAGTGGCTTACGTACGAAAGTATGTTTGCCAGATTTTTTCTACCAAATAACCGATCATTGTATTCCTGCTGTATTTCATGATCATCTGCAGTGGAATCCATTGCGTGGTTCATGGGTATTGGTCCAATAAATAAACTGGTTACATGAAATTGGTTACATTATGTTTATATTCTTCTCTGCTTATTACTACGAGTATTTGATGTTTATTTTCTTACTAAATTCTCCCTTGTATAAACACCTTTGCTAAGTGACCGAAATATGTTTGAATGGCGAATTTTTTCCTTGCTTTCGTTTTGTGTCGTGTTATTAATCATTCAGTTATTTATTGTATTTAGCAATAATGTGAAATATGTAAACAAGCCTCTATAGTTAACAATTCTCGCATACGGACGGACAGCACTTTTAACAGGAAAGAATATTTGTCTATTAAACCTTCTAACCTGAACGTAGAAAGTTCATGCTTTTTTATCACTCTTGAGTAAACTGGATTACAAAATCAAGATTATTTTGATTCAAATTTTTACGTCCCCGCATACGTATGTATATACAGAGTACTATATGAAGTCTAGGGAAAGTTATGTAATGCTGCGGAAAATCGATTTCAACATTTCAACGGAAATACAAGTTTTGGGGTCCCTTGATACCGAAATTAAGGTTTTTTCAAAACGTTCGTCTGTCTGTCTGTCCGTCCATCTGTGAACCGACTACCGCCTAAAAAATCAGTAGGATTTTTTCCAAAATGGATATTCCCTAGTCGACCTGGCTCGACTTGAGGCGCTGCGATTTTGAAATACTTTCTTCAAAATTTGGGGGGACTTTACATGGAGCCCCCAGGGCATTTTCAACATTTTCTCAGAAAAGGCTCCAAATTTTTTCTTCAAATTTCTTGTAAAAATAGAGTTAGATACACTTACAAAGGTGGCACGGTCCAATTTTCACGGTTAACTCTAAATTTTCGAAAATTGCAAAATTTTGATTTATTTCGGCGTGTTCTTATAAAACCTGTAACGGGATCTATTATTATCTATTCTGGGAGAAAGGGATCACTGGTTATTCAGGGTTGCAAGAAAATTTACTGCTGGTGGGAACGGGGCTACTAGTAGATTTATGACCAATAGAAAAACACAGTGAAAATATAGTAAACTAACAATATAATCATTTAAAGAAGCAAGAAACCCAATTACAGAATGCAGCACTAAAAAAAAAAATACACATATATACAGCCACAAAAATAAATTGTTATGAACACTTTATAATTGAAAGTCCTGAGCTTTCTATAGGATATAAGTTCGTAACTATATGACAGATTGTGACACTACAGCATTATACTTGTGTGCAAATAAAACAAAAGAAATTAAATTTACTATATTGTCGTCAAATAAAAGAAACTTCCCTTTCTACACTATTTGCCTGGTTACCGCACTGTTACAAAATCCGAAAATGGGAAAGAGAAAAACAATACAATTTATTTTTCACCTTATCCCGTTTATACTGATTTTATTAATGAAATGTAAGGAACTTAAGATTCTTTTCTTTTCTGATTTGAAGCTTATGATCGTATTAAATAAATTCTAGTGTCTGCCAACACTATGAAATAATCCAATATATAACCTAGCTCGTATTTTATAGAAAATATTTTATACAAAGTTACTGACAAAATTCTTTCGACTTTTCTGGGTTTCCTGGCAGCGTGACCTTGTGTCCAGCCGGTGGGGTCGCGGCATCCGCTCACATTGTACTTCGCACAGGCTGCTGGCTCGGTTTAATTCGACCTTCACCCACGGTCACGTCTCCTCCTTACGAATTCCGCTCCTCAGTTGCAGGATCGGCGTTTCCAGCTTTTTATTCTTTTTGTAAAGTTTGTAAAGCGTGTTAATCTTTACCCTTACGTATTATTCATACTTGTCGCCACGTGGTGCCATTACATGATAGAATATCATTGTAATCACATTTTCTCATCCGCCACGCGCTCTCTTCTCGTCTCAGATATTAACGGATGTTTTATCTCAATATATCATAAACAGCTCTTACCTCTATTGAGCTTGAGTAGTATTTTTTTGTATACATACGTCGTCCTCGTGCTAAGTTGCACAGTGGCTGCGTTTCCAGTTCGCTTTCCGTTGCTCACGGGTCGGCGGCGCTCAGTGTTCTCTCGCTCCGTCTGGGTAGTACCGATTTTCATTATCGATTGACGCGTCTCGCCTGGCTACGGTCGCGCTAGATGTTCTCTGCAAGGGTTGTGCACGTATACGTTCTGTGTACGGTCACACGCACAACTACATAATTAAAGATAAAGATTTTTTCCTTCAAAAAAAATGTGTTCTCCATAGTGAGTTCATTCTTTAAAGTCATGTACTTTTTTAAATATATTTTAGTAGTTTTCGCGCGATATTGCGTTCAACATGTGCAATTCAAAAACAACAAAAACAAAATTTTCTCAAAAATGGTTTCAATTTTTTTCTTCAAACTTTTGGTAGGGATAGTGCTAAATGTACTCTATGAGATGATATAAACATCAGTTTACACTATTCTATTGTTTTTTTCAAAAATTACAAACATTTATTTTTTTACTTGTCTCTCTTGTCTTCATATTTACATTAACGGCGATTTGGCGATCACATTTTTATATTTATGAGTACATGTAATTTAAATGACTAGTGAGAACCCGTGCGATTAAATCGCACGGTTAGTCAAATAACCAAATTGTTTTCTGCTTAAATTATTTTTTTGTATTCCAGCATTATAAACGACCTAACCTCACTAAGATCACTAACCTCTCATATTTCAAGATTTCTATTCAATGTAGAAAATCACGTTCACGTGCTTACACAACCTACACTAAATTGAAACAAACAAAAATGCTTGAGATTGCAACATTCACTTGTTTCCCGCCACCGTCGGAGTGTAATTTTCTTCCGATAGATCGCGCGGCAATCAGATATTACAGATCCCGAATTACTACTTTTTTTAATATTTAGGTATTTTTAACGCCCTTTTTCAATACGAATGTCCCATGTGCAGGTGAAAAGAAACACGATTTTTCAATCCATTGCTTCTTTATACAGATCGGTTTCGTATGTCGCCCAATTTATTGAAAAGACCAAACAGCCCTTTGAGAAATAATATATAAGATGTCTAACGTTTCTCGAAAACTCAAGAGTATTGTGTTAAAATGAGTTCAAAATTCTGCATTTTCAGAAATGCTCCTACCCCATTTTCTCAAAAATGGCTCCAAATATTTTCTTTTAACTTTTCGAACGAATAGTGCTAACTGCGCTCTTTAACATGATGTAAAGTTCATTTGGGGTATTTTTTTGTTCTTTCAAAAATTACAAAAATGAATTTTTTTAAAAAATCTCTCACGCCGTTAGTATGCACATTTCCAGCAATTTGTAAACACAATTGTATTTGTGACTTCAAGTGCTTCGAATGACTTCTAATGAAGTTTTTCGAAAACGCAAATTTTCTTTGAAAAAGAGATTCAAATTTCGAATTTACAGTAGCGGTGAATCGTCATTTTCATAAAAACGGCTACAAATTTATCATAGAAAATTGCCATTTAGAACGAGGTTTTATTGTTCTTTAATATTCTTAAAATAATATTTCCGTTCTACTATTAGGAAACCGAAAAATTAAGAAAATGCAAAAAAAAATCTATTTTGAGCGGCGATAGATGGCAGTTGGCGAGAGTATGTGGCAAGTCCGATTAGCTATCCGAGACCAAAGGAAATAGAAAACAAATACAGGAAAGTCTGGCCATTCTGTAGCGCCACTAGTTTAATTTTACTCTCAATTGAGAATTTGAAATCGGGCTTATGTATTACTTCATTTAATGGATCATTTCTTTGCCTTAAACAGATAGTGGGAATTAATGTTGCTGAATTGGTGGCAATAACTGTCAAGTAACTACTCCCAAAGACTGTCATTGGTCAGGATCCAGTGACATACAGCTACTGAGGAGGAATTTGTACAACCCTTACTTAAGGTCGCACTAATTTCTCTGGACTCCGTGCACTCTAGTAAGCTTGTTACATTGCCCGTGACATGCCTGTACTAAGACGTAAAACCACAAATAGTATTTCCAAAATGAATTCTGAACGTATATACTACTATCATTTTATTGTTTTCAACTTCCTGATAATTGAAATCTATAAAAGCAACCAAACAACGTCTTGAGTGACGCCGGAACGCCCCCCCTTAGCAATGATAGAGTTAATCATTTTCTGCTCATGATCACTCCTACCATCATCCATACTGTGGAAAAAAAGCATATTGCAACTGATGTGAAATGCCCAGGGAACCAGACGATACAGAGGTTTAACCTACTCTTACACCTTCCCCTTGTAATGGAATATGGCTTCCATCGTGATCATCACTTGTTTCAATTAATTAAAAAAAGAGCACTTTTACAATTTTAAAATTACTGGTAAAAAGAATGGCAAAAACTTTCCCGTATTAGTGTTCTATTTCCTTTACTCTCGACTAGCTATTCGGACTTGCCACATACTCTTGCCAGCTGCCATCTATCGCCGCTCAAAGAACATTTTTGACATTTTCTTAATTTTTCGGTTTCCTAATAGTAGAAAGGAAATATTATTTTAAGAATACCATATAACAGTAAAACCTCGTCCTAGTAGTGCTAGCAAAGCACATACTTTCTCGCACTGTTCCTAATGCTCTGCAATATTACACTTCTACATAAACCAACAAAAGTGTTTTCAACCAGCAATTTTTTTCCGCTCCGCGACCCGAACGCAGATCTTCAGAATTAAGAAAATGGGTACACACACATACACAAATTCAGTAACAAGTTCAGATATATTCTTAAATGATTCAATTTTAAGAAAAAAATACAATTTCTTTGCTTGCTCTTAAAGAAAAAAAAACAATGCAACAAAAAATGGCAAGAATATTTTTTCTAGTGATCGAAATATATGCTTGAAACACTTGTAAATTGTCCAACCTCTTTAAAACAAATCAACTGACTATGATAATTGTACAAAAATTTAAATCAATGACTCAGTCGACTCTTTCAATCTCAGTGGTACTTTTTCAATTTCTCCCTTTCGTGCACGTTTTTTCTTGAAATTAAACACTTAATTATTCTAACTCACAATTCACACAAAAAAAAAGAAAAATTACTATTTACAATGACCAATTGAATTCACACACAATTACTCTGATTCTCTCACAAGTTTTTTACACATTGTTCAAAATTTTTCTTAGCTAAGCAATGACTTTCTTTACAATTAACTTCAAAGGGCAATGTTCTTTTCATTCATAAGGCATTCCAGACAATGATATGAAAAATTCTAGGTGCAACAAATTACGCAAGTTATTCACGATTTCTGTATAGCGTAATATTCGCCCTCTTTACTACGAAACAGTCTTTCCAGCTGCTCGCACGTTCGTGGCCTCGCTAACACCTCCCCCTCTCCCTTTCCGTTACCACGGCGCTTGCGGCTCAGTGTTCGACCTTGGCTCCGCGCTTCGTCGACACCAGAGACTTCGTTGTTGAAATTCGCCGCTCTAGTAGCGATGCTGGGTCTCGTCTGCTTCTCTCTTCTTATTTTCCTGGTACTCTTCTCTCTTCCTCGCCTCTTCTTCTTCTCCTACGGTCCTTCTTCCCGTTCGGTGGCCCTCTTCTTCGTCTCCTTCCGGAATTGTTCTTCAGCGCTATTGTTAAGTTTTCGCCCGCGTGCTTACTATCCTCGCACGATCACAGACGGGTGGCCGCTTTTAGCTCTGTCCAGGGCGTCGCGCAGTTGGATATTTGAATAGCTGATTCTTTATGGCACAGCGTAATTGTTCCTGACTGATTCCACGTACTCAATCAGCGTGTAAATCACTTAAATTCTGGCTACTCGATCTACCAGAACAAAGTGAATAACGCCGTTCTAGTCTTTTGCCCTGAATTCTAATGCGTCGTCTTTTACTGCACTCTCCACCAACACAACGTCAAAAAAACCGCTCACAATATTACTATTCCAAATCTCATTCGTCGCCTACTTCAATTAACTCTCTACTAGAATTACAAGCAAACTAGACACTGACTACCCCACGTCTTCGTTTCGCCAAAAGAACAATACTCGGCGACAGCTGAAGCAAATAAGGGGCTTCTGATCTGGCGATCAGCGTATTTATGAGGAAGTTCGTAGGTGTGAGTTGGCCTAGCCTCCTCTCCGCCGCTAACCACTCCTCCTCCCTACACCGCTCTGAACTACTCTGTGCGCCGCGCTATCTCGCCGCCATCCATTACATTACTGCGCGCCGCTGACTTCCGCGCGTCTTTCAAAACACTTGGCCGTGCTCAACAATATCTTCATTGTTGTAACAAAGCAATAATTACAATATATGTATATATATATATATATATATATATATATATAGTGACGAAATGCGGATGCCCACATTTGCCACGCACGCCCACGCATCGTATCATCAGAAGCTGACGTGGAGAAGGAGCGCGGCGCGAGTTGAAAGGGGCGCCGTGAGGTACTAATGCGTGCGGTGGCCGTGGAGAGTGCGCGGCGAGCTGTGACGCAGGCGTTCATAAGAGGGGGAGATGACGCGTCGTCAACTCCTCCGAGGGGCTGGACGAAAGGTCGCATAAAAATGCTGGACCGCAAAAGATCAGTATCTTTTGTTCCCGAATAGTGGCAATTCCAAGAAGGGTAATGTTTAACAGCACATATATTTGTAACCATTTTCCCCATTACGAAACTGAATAAAGGAGATCACTGAGCGATCTTCTGTGACGATATGTTGCAATTATGAGATTATCATCTATCTTGTTAAATATAATGCAGATGGCTTAATATTTTTATACGGTGTCGTAAACGATGAATAAATAGTGTTCGTTGATTTGATTTTAGAAATATAGAATGCACCATTGTCAGAAATTAGATTATTATTCAATTAAACACATGTCTACTCAAAAGTGTCCGAGACTGATGGAAAAGGCAATTTTGTACATCATCTATTACAACATCATTTATTACACTTTCTTGTGATGAAATCTGTTTTTTTTCTATCTGCAATATTTTCGGAGATACAATAAATTGTTTTCAAGATGGCGTCGCTGCCACGCCCCCTTAAATCTGTCAACGCCTCTTGTAATTGCAGCTAGTAACTGCAAATTAAAAACAAAGACTAGCTATTTAATAGAAATCACTAGAGAACAAAAGTAGAGAAAGTACTTGTGAGCAAGGTAAAGGAAGACGGAAGACAAAGAAGGGGAAGGATAAGATTGCTCCTGAAAAGAAGAAAGAAAGAAAAAAAAGAAAGAAGGATCCTGAAAAGTTCATTTTCCTTGCGTATTTATTAAAGAAAAGCATCATAACTCAGGAACTAATACAGACATTTAAATTATTCTTGCTGTATTTTGTATTGCTGTATTTCACATGATTATGTGAATCACTTATAATATTCCACTACACAACAGTTGCAGGGACGCATTCTGAAGAAAGTAAAAGAAAATAAATCCAAAATATTTTTTTATAATTCAGAATTTGTTTTACCCTTTACAATTTTACTTCCTACAAAACATTGACGTTTACATAATGCACTAGTTATTTCTTTCTTTTCTGGAAAAATAATTATGAAAATATATTAAATATTAATTGAGATATTGTGTCACAAGTCAAACATTGTAAAAACTCGTATAACTCAAAATATATATTTTTTAAATTTTTTGGATGTTATTTTAGGTTTCTTGCATGTATATCTACATTAAAGTCATTAAATTAAGAGCTAAAAAACTAGGTTTATAGGATTTTTTCTTTGAGTAAATATATACCTTAATGAAAAAATAGTTTATTACTGTCATCGTCAAACAAAAACAATTCAGTACCATGAATTTTAATTTCTCGCCTTACGAATACTTCGTAAAAAGAGAAAGTTATGTAATCGTGCGACGGAAAACGGGAATTTTTCGCCAGAAAAACTCTTATAGCAGGGGTCTGGTGACAAAAAAGTGAATAAAACCTGTTGCTAAATTTAGAAAAAAAATCTTCTGTCTCGTGGTGTAGTGAAAATCCATGATTTGTTGCTTCTTCATACTGCAAAATCGATTGACGGCAAAACGTCCGTCTGTGGTCAACGCTAGCGCCTAAACCGTTCGGCCGATTTTCTTCAAAATTGATATTCCCCGATCGTTTTTACTCGTCTCAAGTTCTCTGGAATTTGAAACCGATATTTTAGTATTTGAGGGTACTTTACATGAAGCCCATTTTGAGATTTTCTAAGTTAAAAGAAAATGGCTCCAAATTTTTTGATTATATTTTGTTGAATAGTGCGAAGAACGTTGAAGGGAATGACGAAGGTATCATTTTCGTTGATAGGCCTAATTTTTCGAAAATTGCAAAAAACTGTTTAAAAACTTCAAAATTGAAGAAAGATTTTTGCCTCAGACAAAGTCGGTTGTACAAAATTTGCACTTCAAATAAGGTCATGAAACCTTTTTTTTGTAAAAACGAGTAGTTTTTGCGTAAATTGCGATTCAAATTTACAAAAAAAATTTTCTCAAAAACCGCTCCAAAATTTTTTCTTTAAAATTTCTGCACGTGTGTAATAAGTGACGGTAAATGTATAATATACTAAATAAAATACTAAATAATATACTAAATAATATAATAAAATAATATACTAAATAATATACTAAATAAACTAGTAGTGCTATAGAATGGCACATACTTTCTCGCAGTAGTTATTTTTCAAATGCCGATCAGCGGATAAATTATTTGGAGTAAGCCATTCACCGCTGCCTTTCTTGGTCATGTTTGAAAGACATGTTTTTCGCATGTTGACAATTACCGATTTCCAATGATAGAACTGATACAAGTACGTTTTGACTAAAATATAAGTAGTTGGTACGCATGTGGGTCCCGTGGCGCGGCTGGTTAAAGCACCTTCGGGTGGAAATCTTCAATAAGGAAGGTGGCGAGTTCGATCCCCCGAGGGGGTTTTTAATTTGATGAATGTGATGTTGCAGGAAAAAACATTGAAGAGTGTAGATACTTTATTGAAAATCATTTGAAGTACTTCTATTCACGAATAGAATCAATGCAGATAAATAGACAGGACTTGTCTGTGTTTTCCCTAACTGCATCTTTTAAACAATTTTTCAACTCTGTTATTCGATTTCTGAAGCGTATGACATGTCAAATCAATCGTTGTCTAGTATATATCTGTATGAATCAATTTTAGTAAAATATGAAGATTCTAACGTTAAATTGTAATACATTATAATGAGAACGCATGCGATAAACTTACAATCTCTAACGGTTCCGAAATTCTTATTACTTTCTCGCCTTACGAATCTTTCGTAAAGCGGTTCATCGCTGCCTTTCTTGGTCATGTTTGAAAAACATGTTTTTCGCATGTTGAAAATTACCGGCTCCTAATTATAAAATCGATACAATTACGTTTTGACTAAAATATAAGTAATTGTGATAAATGTACTGGAAATGTCTGTATATATTTGTTCAAATTTTTAACTTTTAACAATTTTTACTTCTCTTCTTGTATTTGTAAAGCGTATGTACGATCGTATGAATTGTTTCTCAATCATGCATTTACCATTTTATAGGTCGGTTCTATTCTTTCATGGCTCTGTTCGACACAGGCGGTGTTGGTGTTGCGTCGTGGTATAAGTGTCGGTTCATTGACTTTCAGTTTCGGATGTCGGGTCTCGGTACGGAAAACGTTTGCTGGTATAATACACTTTTGCTTGTTTATGAAGTAGTGGAATAGCAATAAGGACCGTATAGAAGCAGAGCGAGAAAGTATGTGCGTTGGAAGCACCACTAGTTTGTTTAGCAAAACACTAAATTTGTGATTATATCGTAGCAAAGCGAATTGCTATATCAGCCCAATAAGCAATTAAAATACTTGGGGGTTCAAATCAAATATGTATAATTCGTTGTAGTGTTGTATTTCACACTATTATATATCGACAACAATATTTACAATGTACTACAAGATACAATATTACTTGAACTATATGGGACCGTCATGTCCTCGCCGATTACTCTTTCAATTTACGAGCTATGGTTCGAATTGGGCATTCTAATTGGTGGTCCGCCACTAACAGAATGTGTCTCATCCCTACCCTTCACCGATTTTTGCATTTGGCCCCAAGCTGCTCGAGCTTCTCTCTTGACGTCAGTGAAAGTGCAAAATGCTGTGCAGGCCTGGTTTAAAATAAAATAATTAAAAATAAAAATTACACAGAAATGAGGGTTGATGTTAATTATGTTATAGACACAGTATAAGTGAAAAATATGTGGTAAGTAAAAATATATAAATAGACGAGAGAGAACATGATGTTATATTAACCAAATTTTTATTTTTAAAAAAAGAGAACATTACAAACAAAATTTTTAAAAGGAGATCCAAACACAAATATGGGACAAAATCTCATTCTATAGCTAAACTTGTACAGTAATCCCTTAATATTCGCGAGAGTTAGGTACCCAAAAACATCGCGGATGTTGAATCTGCGAATGTTGAGTCTAGATTTTAGTGAAGAAAGTTGGGTTAAGTTCCTGAGTATCGAAAAACTGTTTAAAAAAATAGATAAAATATCTGACAATCATTAACATTAGAATTGAGTAAACGCTACTACAAGCAGAATTTCAATTAACATTCCAAAATGAAGAAACAAAATAATGTTTGAATCTTATTTCAATGTTGAAAGTGATTGCATATAGAATTTGGTAATATTATTGTTTCATCACCCTCCTCGTTGTTGTAATATCCAAATACGGAAGAGTTTCTGCTTTTATTCTCACTTAAATTTCGAAGTTATTTCCATGTTCGGATCACATTCGAATGCCAGTTCCACCAGAGGTTGTTGATTTTAGAACGCCATTAACAGTTTTGACATTGAAGTTGCTCCACGACGCAGTTTCGCTTCTGTTACTTCATCATTACCGTCGAGGAGGTTTTCTTTACAGATGATTTCCCGAAGCTCCTCTACAATGCACTCATTATAATGAGAGTTGCACAGATCCTGAATAGCTTTTCTATTTGGCCAAAACTCTTACGTCCAATTTGACGCAACTGAATCGAATTATTTTACAATGGCATTATTCTATAACTATGAGTTGACATTTCATCTTTGAAATTTTTGCAGAAATGATACTTTGAGCTCCAACATCTGCCGAATTCGTTTCCCAGATGACGCTGACAAAGGAAATAAAAACTACCAAAAGACGCACTCGCGAATGTTGAAGTCGCGAATGTTTAAACCGGTAGCATTTCTCTAATCGCGAATGTTCAGAATTCGCGGATGTCGAAGGATTACTGTATATCGGGGCTTTCCCCCCTCTATTCGTACTTGTCTCCTTCTCCTTATGGCGAGGATACTTAAGTAATATTTCAATTCGTCTTGTAGGAGACCGGAAAGTTATAAAAAATGTGAAAAAATAAATTTTATATGGGATTGGATGGCAGCTGGGTAGAGGATGAGCTATGGCCGAAAAGTTAGTCCAGATGCAAGAGAATAGGAAACTAATTAGTAACCGAAATATGAACAGAGTTTCAGAATACATTATTCACAAGAATTTAAATGTATCTAAAAATTAACCGCCCGTCAGCGTGACCGTTCAGCCAGCTTGCTTGCCCGCCAGCGTGTCCGCCCATATAGCCTGCCAACCTGCTGACCCGCCAACGTGTCCACCCATACAGCCTGCCAACCTGCTCGCCAGCGTGCCTGCCCTTACAACCTGACAACATACAGCCTTGCCTGCCCGCGAGCGTCCCGCCCGTATAGCCTGCCAGCCTGCCTGTCCACCAGTGTATTCGCCCCAGTGGCGGATCCAGAGGGGGTATGGGGGCCATGCCCCCCAAAAGGCCTAGTTTTCGTTTGTTACCTCCTTTATCAGGCAAAATTGATTTAAATGTTTATTTATATTAAAGTTATGTAATTATTTAAACAATAATAGTGTATACTCCCACATATATGGTACAACAATAATATACAATATAATAAATACGTTTGTTATTCAACAAAAATATATGCTGGCTTCCCCCAAAATGGTCGGCGGGATCCACCCCTGACCGCCCATACTGCCTTGCCTGCCCTCGAGCGTCCCGCTCACACAGCCTGCCAGCCTGTCTGCCCACTAGCGTACCCTCCCACACAGACTGCCAACCTATCTGCCTACCCGCCTGCGTACTCGTCAGCGTGCTCGTCCGTATAGCCTGCCAGTGTCCCTGAGCGTACGTGCTTGACTGACTACGTGCGTGCCTGAGCGTACGTGCCTGCCAGCGTGCCAGACTGAGTACGTGCTTGTCTGTCCGCGTGCCTGCAGGCCTAGTTCCTGCCTGCCAACGTCTCCGCGGCCTGGCTGCCTGCGCATGCCTGCGTGCCCGCCCGAGTAAGAGCATCTCTGCATGACTGGGTTGAGCCGCCAGCCGCATTCGCTCTTTGTTGCTGGCAGTTGCAGCGGCTGCTGATAGCATTGAACGCGTCTTGACAAGCGTTGGGACCTTGTTAACGCGATACAATCACTGCCAGGATAATCACGTTGCACCTGAGCAACGGTCCAGTGCCCAGCGTAGCCGCCCCCACCAAACTCTCCCCGCGTTTCATTTCGCTGACCTGCCCCTCCTCCGGCGCCCGACTCGTCAATAAGGGAACATAATGAAAATCTGAGTCACGCTATCTGCCCTCATCGATGCAACCACAGTGGAGCGTGAAGCCGCGCTAATATAGAATGCTTCGTTGGCATGACAGTTCATTATTGCAACTAAGCTCCTAGAACGTTGTGCGCGATTGGCCGGGTGAATGCGATACGTCAAACTATTATCCAATCAAAATTAACGTAGGTAATTGTCAGATGTTGCCTGTATTTCATACCACTTTAATGGAATTTGTCTCTAAAAGGTGTGAATCTTGAAGTACAAACCGTAGATAATGCAGCTTTTCTGTTGCCCTGTCACCTGCCGCTCAAATTTTGTTGCTCAAAGTTGTTGTACGACCTTATATTAATAGCTGTCTAGTTTATAAATTCCAAATATAATATTCTTATATATTATGTAAAGTTTATTGTATTTCTGATTTTGTAATCAGTTTTCATTAAACTCGATTCTGACACTGAGGAGGAAGAAGCTTATTAACAACAATTAAAACCAAATTATGATCACATAAAAGTCATTTAGTAGAAGGTACATTAAAAGCAATTTAGTGCTACCATGGTGAATTCGCACACAAAAATTTAACACAAAAGTTTATTATTTACTGTTTCCTTCTTCGTGCAAAAAATTACTTGTTTCCTTTCTCCTCAGCCCGATTCATTTATATTTATATATCACTTGGGATTTTATTGTAATCAAACAGTTCACGTCTTTTGGATGTTGTACTTAAATTTCAATTTTTAATTCTGTTTTTAACTCTTGCTGGCAGTTGTGGTCATGAAATAAGTCATGAAAATACATAATTGTTATAACTGCTTGATTGCAGACCACGTGATGATGCGGCCACATTGTGTCGCGAAACGTTGTGTCTTTTAGTAAATTGATGCCGATGAAATAATTGTTTTACAATAACACTTGGTTTGGTTGTTTTAGAGGATAACATGGTCATATAAAAAGAATAGTAAATTTTATAAGATTTTTATGAAAATGTTTGTAGAGTCAATACCAGCTGCGAAACAAAAAAATCATCATATCAATTGAAAATGAAAACAGGGAATAAAAAAGGTGAATGTTTCAAATACTTGTGCTTCCTGGTTTAAGTTATGTTAAGATTAAAGAAAGAATCTTTGTAGGACCAAACATCATTTTATCAGATCCACATTTTGCTCAGACCATGGATAAGGAGAGGAAAGTCTTTCTTGTTGACAAGTTTCTTGGTGACATAAACGGTATTAAATGTATTGTTTAACACATGTTGAAGACTTTTCAAATACTACACTGTCAGAAATTTCCTCATTACTTTTAATGTACATTAAAGTATCTTGTACGTAAATGAAATTTAATGTACACGTTCAGCAACTTTAAAGTACGTGTGCATTAAATGTAATGTACGTGTACAATTAAATTTACTGTATGCGTGTGCATTTAATTTACTGTACGTGTAAATTAAATTTACTGTATGCGTAAATTAAATTTACTATATGCGTGTACATTTAATTTACTGTGCGTGTAAATTTAATTTAATTTACGTACATGATACTTTAATGCATTGAAATTACTGTATGTGTGCATTAAATTTACTGTACATGTACTAACTTCAATATTTAAAATTTGTTCACCCTGGCCGGGATTCAAACCAGTCTCTCCTGGTTTACGCCCACTAGCTCTAACCACTATCCTATAGAGACAATCAACTCTTTGGACATGTTCTTAGGCCTGATGAATTGCCCGTTGGGATTTATGCAATTGTCACATTTTTTGACGTGTTTACGCTCGGAAATGTGTCCCCCAGATATAAAGAATACTACGTTCTGATCTTGGTACTGAGTAACAAATGTATTTTAATATTTAAATCTGTTCAACAAACACTCACCCCGACAGGGATTCGAACCCGGGACTTCTGGTGTACGCGCAGGTGCTCTAACCACTGACGTGCGACGTCCAATTGCTTCAGCAGGTTCTTAGGCGTAATGTATTGCCCGCTATGATATGCATAATATATTCTTTACGTCTACGGAACATATTTCTTTAGATGTAGTATATAATAAATATGTATTAACTCTACAGAATTATGTATATTATTTATAATTATCACTACTTCTTCACCTGTTTTGGACGCGTTTACGCTCGGAAATATTTTTCGTAGCCGTAAAGAGTACTAAATTCTGACATTGTTACAGTTACAATTCTTTTAAAAAATTAAATATTTCAGGAGAATTTGAAAAAATTGTTAACTAAAGAATTAGCGTATTATGTACGTCGCTACAATTCCAGTATAAAGATTTTTACAATTGTTACCAATTTGAATGTAAATACGAATTTTAAGCATTTATATTTTTTGTATACATGTTGAAAATATATTTTAAATTTATTATACGTAAGTTCAAATAGCGGAAGAAAATATTTCTAAAATCTACACTGATTTTAATTCAAACATTAAATTTAATGTACAACACATTAATATCGATTTAATTTACAAGGTACATAAGGTTTATGAAGTCCTAGATTAAATCAATATTGATTTCAATTTTAACATTAAATTTAATGCACAAGCACATTAAAATAGCTTTAACGTACACGGTACATTAATTTAATGTACTGCAGTACATTAAATCTACATTGATTTTAATTCACCCATTATATTTAATGTACATGTACATTAATATCGTTTTAATGTACACGGTACGTTAAATTTAATGTGAAAAAGTGAATTAAACTACATTAAATTTAATGTAATTTCTGACAGTGTAGATTGCCACAGGAGTTTGAAGGTTCACTTTCTACACTCGCATGTGGACTGTTTTCCGGAAAACTTCAGGAACGTCAGGGAAGAACGAGGGGATAGGTTCCCTCAAGACATCAACGTGATGGAACTTAGGTATCAGGAGAAGTGGTACGTGAACATGATGGCAGACTATTGCTGGATGCTACTGTAACCGCTCAAGTCGTTTGCATTACGAAAAATATGTTTTTTTCGTAGTTACGTCTCTCGTTTTCTAGAGATCATGAAGTTGCTTGGTAAGCCGACAGAGAACGCTAGACGACGAAAGTAGTTCAAAAGAAAGCTACGGGAAGCGCTTGCAACTCATATCTTAAATCGAGATAACGAAATCAGTCACTGGAACAACCAGACTGACCAATCAGAATTTAATAGGCAAATATTGCTGAATTATGAGCTAGAGAAGAGAGATTCTGCCATTTTGCTACTAACGAGTGGACGGTACGTTACCCAGAGAGAGCCATTGGAATAACGGATCACGCTACTTCAGGAAGTCATCAATTATTGAAGCTTTTAGAATAAGGTAATATATTTAATTAATACGATAACTTATTCTAGAGAATAAACAAATGAAATATATAAAACATGAATATATTTAAAGAAGAACTTCTAAGAATGAATAGCAAGATTTATACTACGTTCGAAACTACGAGTCGAAAACGAGTATAAACCAGTAGTGGAAGTAAATTAAAATAGAAATGTTATTATGAACATATGATTTATTTCAGCTTTAATGAGAACGCTTGGACTTACTTGAATCTAATACGATCAACGCTACATTCGACGCAACAGCAACGCTGACAGAAGCGGCGAAGGCCCTAGAAGAGCAGCGTAGCCGATGGAAATTCTTCGTACTCAAGTTTAACTGCGGACGACCTCGAAGAACGTCGAGACATCGCGCGGCGCGGGAGACCTTGTGAGTTCGTCTGATTCATTCCAAGTTATAGGTAGAATCGCTGGTCAGGTTGGAGAACTATTTCATTACGGTATTTTGCGAGGTTATTGACTGTAACTTTACTCGACTGCTGTCGTGAGCATTTAAAGGACGTGTTCGAATAAGAGATAAGTAACACAGTATAGTTACTGAATTCAGATACTCGAAAGGTATTACTGTAAAATTAGAAGTGAAAACAATAAGTTATTTGGTTGAATAACGTATTATGAGTGATGTAACAACTACGTTATTTAACAGTTAACTAAAAAAATGTATTATACAAAGAGATCTCTTAGAAGCAAGTAAAGCTAATTTCGTTTAACTTTGATTAAACTGAATATCGCTTTATCAGAAAGAGATACATGGTTTTCTGAACAAGTCAAATCGTTTTTTTTGTGTGTAACATTTTAGAACATTGAACACATTTTCTTTGTATAGTATAGCATTGGTACTATCGATTTGCAATGTATATGAATGGTATTTATGTGCATTGCATATTGTGTGTGTATTGTTTTGTGTTTTACAGCAGATCAGTGTAATTGTATTTGTGTGTGAATAGCGTAATACAGGAATTCTGATTGTTTAAACCATTTCAAGAATATAGTCAAAAGGTTTCAGACTGTAATTCAACTCAGATTTTCATGATATTTTGTTATGACATTTTTTTTTTTTTCAAACCTGATTCTAACAGGGTATTATCAGATAGTTTCTGGGGTTCAATGTATTAATTCTTTGAAAAGAATATATTGCTTTGATTATTTTTTTAAACATACGACAATCTTGTTATTAATTATATCAAAGTGCACACGTCTAGAACCCTTTCCCTTGAAAAGGTAGTCAGTGAACTTTCTTGTATGTGTGTGTTGTGGCTTGTTATTATAGGAGCCACAACAACGAGTAATAAGGGATCATTTACTCGAGTCACTAGTCTCCTCCCATGCCCAAGGTAATTTTACCTGCATTGTTGGACAGGCTAAATTCGACGACGAATTTTGACCAGGTGCTAGGTGGTCGTTTGCTGCCCCACCTATCGCGCCACCACCAACATTGGGAGGAAGGCAAAAAGTAAAGGAGGTGACAGCTACAGCGTGAATCACCTGAAGAGTCGTATACCTGGAAGCGCACACAAAGAAGTTTCCAAGAGAAAAGAATATGTTAAAAAATCAATTATACATGCATCATTGATTCCCTGACAAGCTTACATCTGTACGGACTAATGTATTTGGTATTGTTAATAACAAGTAAATAATAAAAACTGTCAGCCGATTCGGTTTTAGGTCTTTATAACTACTGTCTTGCGAGATTGAACTCGAGATTGAAAAAAAATCTGTACGAAAAAGAGACACTGACCTCATTCTCAATTTCAGTACAACAAAAAACATAAAAATCAAATGATTTTATCAAAACAAATTTCGAAAAGTTTTCTTTTGTAGACCTTTGTTATTGAACACACAAATAAGTACGGCTATGTTGCTGTAATTTTGGATTTTAATTATAAATACACGAGGTTGTTGATGCTCTGATGTTGATAGTGATTTTAAGTTTAATAGAATAGAATTTAGGCATACAAATTTTGATTCTCTTTAGTTTTTCTTCTCTCTTTATTTTTTCTTTGACATTTAATAAATTTTGAGTGTAATAAAGTATAATGTTTCGATTCAACATCTCACCGTTTGACAATTCATAATTTTACTCCCAAAAATAAGTTTTTTTGCTGGAAAAAGTTATTTTATTGAAGAAACTCGTCAAATACAATCTTTTATAATTTATGACAAGAGTATAATTCTAAAAATTAAATACATGAATTGTTTGCCTTTAGGAGGCATTGAGAAATGTTTCTAGGCAAACGTCTACAATAACATTAAATGCAGAAAGTTTTCTTTTCGTTACAAAAGTTTGAAATGGTGCACTTGGCGGGTTTCTGAAATATTCAACTGTGCAAATGGTAAAATTGTTTTTTCCGTGATCGGTTACAACTTACCATATTTTGCTGTATGAAATACCTGAAGACCACAATTACAACATCCATTGAAACTTTTTTTTCGTTGCTGACGCAATAACTTCGGGAAGGGGAATTCCAAATTGTACCAAGTCAGCTGACAAGTGACTAAAAAGCGCATTGCGTTACCTACCATTTTCTTACGCCTTCTGTAAAGGCAGGAGAAATGAATTCCTGGTTTGAAGCTTTACAGCAAATACATCTGTTTTATGGTGCTTTGGATATTTCGGGTGTTGCATTATTCTATATAGTTTGTGATTATCATCTACTTTAATATTAACTTCACACAATGTACAGCCAATGATGTTCCCGTCAGTTTGGATAAAATCATCCTTAAAGTTTCTCACTACAGACTTTAGCTTGCAGCTTCTTTCACATTGTTTCGCCTTTTTAGAAGCACACAAAAAATAAACTGCTTAAATAGACTTTACAGTAAAATTCGAAAATATTAGTATATGGAACTACAAATACACTCCGTATACATAACTGCCCTCTCATCCGTTGTTAATGAGGATTTTTTCAATTCAAACTGGCTTAAGTGGGATAGAAACTGAGAAACACGAGTTTTGGATTGATGATTCATAGAGGACAGATTATTGCTTCTTTCCTCTATGGTTGAACTCTTCGGTAAAGTTTGACATAGCCATGAAGGCTCTGTGATAAAAATGACGCGACATCTGCATGTTTCCTTCCTGCTGATGTATTTTCCCTTCTGCACTTAAATTGTTTGAAAAAAATCTTCATTTGCACGTGGGAAATAAGCGAGAGATCTTGTATTTAATTTTAAGTAAAGTAAAGGAAAATTGTTGCTAAAAAGCAAAGAAGGAAGTTAAGATCATTATTTTGTGGCTAGATCAGTGTTACAAAAAAAATTTAAAATTAATTATTTAATTTTAGGTGATCAATTTACACAAAAGAACTTTCATTTTTAAAATCCGGTCTCTCCTCATAATTGAGCAGTGCTTATACTTTTCAGTGCTTATACTTTTCAGTGCTTATGCAGTTCAGTGCTTATGCAGTGCTTATACGTTTCTCAGGTTACTCTACAGAGACCGTAATGGCTTTTCTCGGTGTCATGTGACTTTAGCCTAGTCCCTTTATCTTCAGCGTCGACATCAATAACTTATCTTAAACGTCAACTCTTTAGGGGGTTCCTTGGTTGAGAGTGAACGCAGGGGAGTAAGCTGAAAGCAGGAAGAGGGCGGCAAGGGTGGCCGCCGATGAGCGTCTCGCATTGGCCGCGCCTTCGCCCCGGCCCGCCCCCGCCCCTTCAACGACCTCATCTCGCCCCTAACTCGCATCGCCGTTGCGAGATAGATGCGAGATAGATCACACCCTCCGTGCCTGGAACAACGGAAAACTCCGCATGTCGTGTTCTGTAAGATCTGAAACGGATCTACCCTGAAAAGGTTACATGTTCTTGTTGCTGCATTTATGAGTAAAAATGGGCCCTCTATCAACAGCCTACAATGAAAATGTTATGTCTTCCCATGGTTCATTGTAACTGCCAGTACCTCTGAACCATGATCGTAAACACGCTTCTTCCATTGGAACGTACTCAGAAAAGTCTCCCCATTGCTCTGAAACTATTAATAGAATTATTCTTATGAATAAATGCAGTGACGTACAACCGAAATGAAAACAATTATAGCGACGCAACATTTTCGAACTCAGCACCACACGTCTGTTTAGTCTTCAGGTGCATTTTTCTTTACACCTGCTCTCCAATCGAAAGATGAAGATACTCCTAGAGTTAAAGAGAATGTTTGGCTTCTCATCTGGGAGTTGCTAAAGAAGGAAATTTTTTTATGGAAGAGGAGAACATTCGGAATGCAAATGATTAGCAGAACAAAAGAATACACATCTTGGGCGTAATAGAAACGTAAAAATATTGAGGCGTTACTGCGTCCCAATAGTTTTATTTTCGTATGTTCGTTATCCCTCACTTCCAAAATTTTACAATTAAAAAATCGATTATAAAATATTTCGTTGTTGGTAACGTTGTATTTCTTGGTTCCCTACTCCCAAGCACGCCTATGCGCACCTCGCTGGGCACAGTCTTCACGTGGCAGTCGTGTGAAATGGGGCTCCCGTTTGGCCCTACTACCAACTGCGAAGTTCGTAGGATTTTGACGAAAAGGTTGGAAAATCGGAAGGTGTGCACAAGATGGATCCCGCTAATGCTCACGAAGACCACCAACAGCAACGAGTTGAATTTTCACGCAAGTTTCTTCGCCGCTTTGTCACGGGCGACGAATCTTGTGCGTTCCGGCGTTCCACTTCGCACATGAGGTCAAACAACAATTAAGTCAGTGGCGGCATCCCTCTAGCCCCAAGCCTCAAAATTTCAAACCATAAGAACCTGCCGGTGAAGTCATGGCAACTGAGGTTTGGAATCGAGAGGGGGTATTGTTGGTGAACTTCGTGCCTTCTTCGACCACAATAAACGCTGTCAGGGACTGAAAAAAGTCAAACAAGCGATTCATTACCGGAGAAGAGTAATGCTGAGCAAGGGGAAACCATTTTCCACGACAATGCTCGTCCCCACGTGGTCCGTTTAAACCGTCGCTCTCCTGCAACAGTTTTGGATGAGAAAACATGACCCACCCACCGTACAGCCCGGACTTGGTACCCAGTGACTACAATCTGTTTCCTAAGACGAAAGAACAATTGCCTGGCTGCAATTCAGCAATGATGACGAGGTAAAATATGTTCCACGCTTCCTCAACAGTATAGTGGTGAGCTGGTATGACACGAGTATATAGAAACTGCTGCAGCGCTTACAAAAACACGCATCGAGATAAATGGCGATTATGAACAAAAATAAATAAATTTGAAGCTTGAAATTGATCTAAGCATGTAAACAGACATTTCATTGTAGGTATACAAGTAGGAGACCTTAGATTTGGGATTACCTTCGTAGATTGATGACAAAACGTCTGTCTGTCAGTGCAACAATCCGCGATAAACTGTAGTGCCTACACCGTCCGTACGATTTACTCAAATATTCATATTTCCCGACCGATCTGAACGAAATCGAAGCCCTTCTTATTTGAAGCGGACAAAATATCCAATTTTTTGTATTCTTAATATATTTAACACACACACAAATATATATAGTATGTGTGAGTTACGTTAACTGGATCGGTCAGGTTAAGTGGTCCATGCTTCTAAATGTTGGTGGAAAGTCTTTCCTGCCTTTTACACTGGATGGCATTCGTAGGATGACAGGGCTGATAATCTAAGCGACAATCACAAATTGCAGGCCTTCAATAGTTCAGTACAGTAAGGAACTTTTATTCTGAAAGGTCCGAGGATTTTTCTACCACTCATCTGCTTTGCATTTTTATTGCATTGAAAAACAACAAGAAGAATATTTACATCAAATTAACTGTGAGTATTTCTGCATTATGATAGTGTGTTTTGTTTTTACTTTCTCGCCTTACGAATACTTCGTAAAGTGGATAAAACCTGTTGCCAAATTTAAGAAAAAAATCCTCTACCTCGTGGTGTAGTCAAAATCCGTTTTGTTGCTTCATGATACTGTAAAATTGACTGACGGCAAAACGTCCGTCAGTCTGTGGTCAACGCTATTGCCTAAACCGTTCAGCCGATTTTCTTCAAAATTGATATTCCCCAATCATTTTTACTACCGTCAATGCACCTGGAATTTCAAACCGATATTTTAATTTTTCGGGGTACTTTACATGAAGCCCGCCGGAGATTTTCAAAGTTAAAAGAAAATGGTTCCAAAGTTTTTGATTAAATTTTGTTGTTGAATAGTGCGAAGGACGTTTAAGGGAATGATGTAGATATCATTTTCGTTGATATCCCCGATTTTTCGAAAATTGCAAAAAAATATTTAAAATCTGCAAAATTGAAGATAAGAGATTTTTGCGTCAGACAAAGTTGGTTGTACAAAATTAGCTCTACATATAAGGTTATGTACCATTTTTGGAAAAAGGAATAGTTTTTGCGTAAATTGCGCTTCAAATTTACAACAAAACTGTTTCTCAAAAACCGCTCCAAATTTTTTCGTTAAATTTTCTTCACTTATGTAATGAGGGACGATAAGAAATATGGTCTTAGCCCTACTTCTCGGAAGTACTTGGTTTTTTGAAAATTGCAAAAAGATCTTTTTAAAACTACAAAATTGTAGATAGCGATTTTTACCTCAGACAAAGTCTTGTACAAAATTGGTTCTTTAAAAAAGGTTATGTAGAATGTAGAATTTTGTCGTTTTTGCGTAATCTTTGCTTCAAATTTACGACAATAAAAATTTTCTCAAAAATCGCTCCAATTTTTTCTTTAAAGTTTCTCCACGTATGTAATAAGAGACGGTAAATAAACTAGTGGTGCTATTGAATGGCACAGACTTTCTCGCAGTAGTTATTTTTCTGATGTCGTTCTTCGAAAATAGGATTCGGAGTAAACCCTTCACCGCTGCCTTTCTTTGTCGCCCAAAAGACCTGTTTTCCGCATGTTGACAATAACCGGCTTCCTAATGATAGAGCTGATACAATTACGCTTTGACTGATATGTCTCCACTCCGTAACTTGCTCCAATGGCTACGCTGGTTGAGGCGCTCTGGGTCTGCGCGCTTCACTTCGAAAGATGTCAGATTCGAATCTGACAGGGATTTGAATTTGATGAATGTGTAGTTGCAGAAAAAAACTATTGAAGAGTGTAGAAACTTTATTGAAAATCATTTCTAGTACTTCTACTCACTAATAAAATCTATGCAGATAAATATATAGGAATTGTCTCTGTTTTCACAAATTGCACGTTTTAAATATTTTTTCAATTCTGTTTTCTGAAATGTGTGTCATGTCATATCAATCATTGCCTTATGTGCATCTATATGAACCGATTTAAGTAAATGTATGAGTATTCCTCAACATTAAATTGAAATACATTTTAACCAGAACACATGCGATCAACTTGCATACCCCTATGGTTTCCGAAAGTTTTATTACTTTCTCGCCTTACGAATACTTCGTAAGAAAAGACAGTTATGTAATCGTGCACCGGAAAACGAGGAATTTTTGCCAGAAAACTCTTATGACTGTGGTCTGGTAACGAAAAAGTTAATAAAACTTGTTGCTAAATTTAGAAAAACTAGCAGTGCTATAGAATGGCACAGACTTTCTCGTAGAACTTAGTTTTCTAGTCTCTGAATTGAACTAGTTTTTCTGTTATGAATGATGATGTCCCCAGATACCTACTTTGAGCGCCCAAAGGACATTTTTTTTCCATTCTCTGAATTGATCGGCTTCCCAATGAGGCAAATGAAACCACTACACACTTATTACAATTATATAAGTTTTAATGTCATGCATAGCTATTGTGGTCGTTATTCGGCGAGCATTGGCACAGCTCTTCCGAGGGAAGCTTCGCCGGTTCGAGTTCTCGTCGGGAATATTATTTGTCAAAATTCTTTGTTGTCACAGGAAATAATTGTGAATTCTGGAAACTTACTAAGAACCATTTGAAGCCATTTGAATTACAAATATTGCAATAATTACGATAAATGAATTGAAAGTGTCTGTGTATATTTTTTCGAATTTTTAACTTAAGATTTTTTCACGTCTCTTCTTGGATTTGTAAAGCGTATGTATCATCGTATCCAATTGTTTCTTTATGATGCATTTACCATTTTATAGCTCGGTTCGATTATTTTTATGGCTCTGTTCGACCCATACGGTGCTAGTGTGGCGTAGTAGTATAAGTGCCGGTTCGTTAACTTTGAGGATCGGATTTCGCGTCTCGGAACGGAAAAGGTTTGCTGGTAGAAAACTTTTGCTGGTTTATGAAGTAGTGGAATAGCATTTAGGACCATATAGAAGCAGTGCGAGAAAGTATGTGCGTTGGAAGCACCACTATTTCATAATACTTGGCGGCTTTTAATTTTTCGGGCATTTAAAGAAAATATGTGCTGCGGGGTTAACTGCCGGGTAGCCGGGTAGTTAGGTTAAGTGAACCGGTCCATTTACCCCTATTTTATTTTATTTTTCGTAAGTAGTATTTGTAAATTTGCGATTATTAAATCTGCAATAATTTATTCGCCTCACTATTTTATTAATTTAATTCATTACCACCGTTATTTCCAAGTTTTAATTTTAGATACCACGTTTTGGGAAACTGCGTGCGATCCATGGCCCGTTTTCTCATTTGTGTGTGAAAAGGTTATGGCAATGGGTCGAAGAATTATTTTTTCATTAAGACAGTCTATTAAACGTCAATGCTATTTTCACAGTTTATTTTAATTTCCGGTTCACTTAACTTTACCGGTTAGGTTAACTGGCTGAAAAAGTATGAAACATTCCATATTTGACAATACCTGTAAGCACAACGATGTTGTTTGTTCCGACAATATAAAGACAAAACCTCTCGCAAAATAGTGTATAAATCAAGTAAAGGTAACCTTTTTAGAACTAGTTTAAAAAAAGTGGAGCAGTGAATCCAACTCTCCCCTACATCGATTCCCACCATATCAAAAGTTGATATATGCGATATAAGCTGATGGAGGAAGAACCGCCCTTCGCCACTACCGCCCCCGGCGCCCGCGACCGCGCCTGCCTCGGCGCCCGCGCACGCACCTACCCTAAGAGTTTCTTTTGTCGCTGCCTTCTGAGAAAGGTCGCCATTCACCATCTCCGACTAGTGTCCACCAACGGATTATAACGCTCGGCGCAGCCGTTACAGGACGCCGGATCTTTGAGCTTCTCAGAAGGAAATTAAGCGAAAATTACATTTCTAGAATTCTAGTAATCCCCAAAATAATTTTCAACGGGCATGCGCCGATATTCCGATTGGCTAAAGTGGGCCTCACCACCAGACCATTCGTTCAAATAGAACGAAAGGAAGGATACCTCACCAGTGTATGGGTGGGAGACAAGTTCGGTGGTGATTTTGGTTAATATTCAAATTCATTCCGAAAGAAACCACCGAAGAGCAAGCGTCGAGCTGCCTCGCCGGCTCTTGAGGGAGAGTGCGGTATCTTCCGCAGTGGCGAAGTGCAAGACTTGCACATGATTTCAGTTATGATCGTCATCTCATGGAGTGGTATTAAGCGAACATTAATTATCCGCCCTCCTCATTGCAACTCGGTTAAGGTCGCTCGGTTAAGTGGTAAAAGGGTGGCTGCAAGGACGCCGATCGCCAGTACCTGACGTATGATTCTTCTGGTAATCTGTCGGCGGTCATTAACCGCTTCCGCCAACTTGGCTGGCGCCTACCTGCCGCTGCTATCGCCGCGCACCCCGCGCCGCCGCCGCAGCCGTTGTTGCGTCGTCCGTGGTCCGTCGACTAGTACGGGGAAATCGGGGACTGAGGGCAAGATCCTTTTTTTGCGTTGTCCCACGCAACCACTAAAGAATGCCTTTCTTGAAAATCAACATATTATGAAAACTGTGCAATACACAGGTTTCAGTTAACCCTCTTGATCTTTTGTCAACACACCTGTTACACATTCGCCATTTCACCTCGACGATAAGAACGTTTAGGGGCTTTCTGTGTCCACAAAACCCCCACCAAATAGAAACACAAAAATAATACCCTCCACAAAGCGCAGTTATAACCGAATAGCTTATGTTAAATTCCCGTTGAACAACACAGTGTACATTATTTTCAAAATCACAAATGGTAATCCTGAAGCTAACTTCACGAGATGCGAAAATATTTAGTCTCTCACAATTTAACATTAAGATTCAATGTAACCTTACATAATACGCCCTTCTAAAATGAGCAAATACATTAAACAAGAAAACACATCAGTGCGCTCTTCCTCGACCATATGGCTCCCCTCAACAAAAAAATGTAATTTGTTCTAAAGAACCTTTAAGTAAGGTTATGTATTTTTTGGACATATGAGTAATGTTTGCATGAAATACGTGAATTTTTGAACATCCAGATTTTCTAAAAACTCACACTACATTTTTTCTTTTTTTCCTGTAATAGAGCAAAATACGCTTATAAAAATGAGCAGGTTCCATTTTTGAGGAAAACTCTATTTTTGAACATTTTAAGTTTTTTGACGTCTTGCTAGAAGTATAAAACTGAGGATTCCGTTTTTACTTTGTTGTCTTATTGGGTATCTATATGATAAAGAGAAGATACTGCGGCGAAAAACAACTTTTCTACAAAAATTCTTATTAACAGGCCCTACCCATCAAAAAAGTCGAAAAGTACGTCGCTGGTAGCCATAAAGTATGTGCTGTTGTAATATCACTAGTTTCTTAATGAAATCCGTTCTTCAAACTAGAGCTTGAAACAATTGTCAATGAAAAGCTCTAAATTTTTGAAAATTGAAAATACAAATATTCATTTTTAATGGCCGAGACGGTTGAATTTGACAATGAGGCTGGTGATGTAGGGGTAGAATGTCTGCCGCGCGCCTTCCTCACACTTGTCTTTTACCAAGGGAACTTGCCCCCGGGATGGGCACTTTTGCGCTAGTCTATATCCGCACCCCCCCTCAGGCGTACAAGTATGGGCTGATATCCGGATCCCGCTGGAACGCAGTTTGTCCTCGCGGCAACCTCCCCATTCAATGCCATTCATGTCTTTGGGCCGTTCTGCCACCTCAGAGCTACTAGCTATCCGGGCCAGTACCCGAGTCAATTCAATGCGCCATTAACGTGCGCCGGGACAAGACCCTCCTCTATGCCCAGAGTATCGGGCCACTGTCACGACGAAGCCAAGAGCCCAACAGGGGACCATTCGAACTAAGGTTCGGACGCATGGGAATCCCTTCCCGTCTCCTCACTACCTACGCCTTTAGGTTATAGACGTATCGCCAGAACCTAGGCAACCTGACGGCGAATCTCAGAGTCCCGCCGGACTTTTATAAGTGGATTCCAGAGCAATAAGAAGAATCTTCTTCACCCTATCCTGCCCCAACTTCGACGCGCCAGGGTCCCGACTGATGGACTACTGGCAAGGTCCGGTAACTAGGAGCTTAGCATCGCCTCCTCACTGCCTCCACCTTGAAGCTAATGACGTGAGTGCCACCATGAAACCAAGGGTCCGAGTGGTCGTCTACAAGAGATTGTGTCCACCTACGCAGACACGACCTCCCTGCGGGAGGTGGTGTAGGGGTAACGTAAATGGCGTATTAAAGCCTAGTAATTAAATTGTAATCTCGGCGTGAAAAAAACACATACTGCAATGAGTCGCGCTAATGCACACTCATTGTGCACGCTCAATGGTGACCCCTTGCATTAGCCACGCTGCAGCTGGTCCTTTCGTGCGACACGAAGGTCTTGACAGTACGTGTAGGGGGTCATAAATACTCGCCCACGCCCCCATCCCGACAGCCTTCCGTCGCAGGGCCATCTCACAAGAGGTGATATAGGGCTCCCTTGAGTGAGCTTTGTGAGAGCTGAAAATCCACGTGTTCGGTAGCTGACCCACATCTATGCGACAGACATTTCGCTCCACAGTGGAGCGCCTAATTATTACAAGTGTTTAGCTTCGAGCCTCCCTAATCCCTTACGATGTATCATAAATATCATAAATGAATCACGGTAGTACACGGAACTGCTACTGCAATGAATTTCCTTCAAACTGTGGAAAGAAACAATGCCTACCAATAGAATCAATTTTGTAAAACGGGTCACCGAGGGAGGAGTGCTCTAAGCCACTGATCATCCGATAAACTTTACAACTTTCTGAAAAATCCAAATCTAGAGAATAGCAGGACAAGCTGGCCACACGTAATCAGACGACTGCCCTCAAAGAAGAGGGTCCGTTCGGCAAGGAAGCTGCACGAGCGCCGTTAAAAAGACACTTCACCATGATTCCGTGGAGGACGGACGCAAATTCTTTTTCATTTCTTCACCACAATTCCGTAGAACGCAGATGCAAATTTTAACCTTTTCGGCTATTTTTTACAGAGGCACACAGGCACAATCATCCTGGAATATTTTATTATTCGGAGTTACTCCCAAACACTCAAAGGACAGTATAATCTGAGAAGGAGACGTATGACGGCAATTCGCGGCGTAAGCGAGGCATCCACGTTTCAACCACCACACGAAACCGGGCCTCGCCACTCGACTTATCATTTGATAATGATAACTAGCTGAATGTGGCGTCGCCGACGCTTTGAACTTTCTTCGGTTATTTGACTTTTCTTTTTTCTTCGGTTCACAGTCCTCTTTGTTCAGTTTAGATGTTTTGTCAGTGTTGCCAACTAACCACTTAAATTTCTACCACTAACCGTTCTGCTTTTCATCTAATTCACTTATTATTCTTCAAATTCAATGTTTCAAGGCAAATTACACATTTTCTATACTTCGGATCTCACAAATTCACAACAAGCGCGATTTTCATTTCATATGGCTCGTTTGTCAACACTCAGGGGGTCATCCTTATGGAAGAAAATTATGGTGCCGTATGCTGAAAATAACCACGAGGTATAGTGCTGGCCAGCTAACGTAACTACTTTTGGAAAATGTTACTTACTTCCGTATTACACGAAATTATACCGTCATTATACTTCCGTTATACTTCCATTGTATTTCTACGAAATGTTTTTTATCCATTTCATTGTTGAAAATGATGGTTTAGCTTCTAAAGAAGTCATTGGAATAGTGAGAAGAATTCGAAGAAGTTTGCAGACTTCTGGAAAAACTTTTTCCGCTTGTTACTTGAAATAATAATTCCTGTTGCATTTCTAAATTTGCTTGTCTAGTCCATTCCTTGCAACAGTGTTCTGTGCTGAATTTAACGCCCCTCTCAAAATTGTCACTTTCTAATTGATTTTTAAAGCACCGTCAGTGGTATTAACAAAATCCACTAACTTTCGAAATATCCCAGAGTTATCCGATTGTTCATTTTCGCTGTGCTCTCTCAACGCAAGTTCAAATGCACCACAAAATTTGGCACAGTTTATAAGAGTGTCCAGAATATGTCTGTTCTTACGCACTTCATCATTTTCGTTTTACAGAGAGATAATTGTCACGCTGAGATACAATATTCAAGCGTCACAGTAAAGTCAGTTCTACACAACTGTTTTATGATGTTTATTGATGCTTCTCTCACTGAAATGGTTCATGTCATAACCGTTCTTCGTCCACACATTTTTCTCCTTGCTAAATAAGATGAAATGAAATTAAAATAGTGCATTTTTCCTCACACCCACATAGCCACTTGTATGTCGAATAAATATTAGCATTGAATCGTCGACGAAACTCTCGTTTTGTTGATTTTACAGTTGTTTCAATTTTCAGAACAGGCTGATCCGGACCAACCTTCTTGATTGAAATAATTAAACTCCATGATGCACGGACACTATAATTAAAGCACTATTCAAACCCGAGACGTAAAACACATTTGTACACTAATTTTAAGTCGGCCCCCACCGTCCACATCTGATGCAAAACTTACGTTTCGGAGTATCGTATCAGGGACACTGTTTTACTGACAGAGCGCGGGAGGCTCCGTCTCGGAGTTGGGTGACGCGAAATTAATAAAACTGAATAAATTCCACCTCTCGGTAATGCAGCGCGCTATTCCGCCACATTACTAAGATAAGGCACACATCATTTGCAATTGTGCTTATATACTTACATCGCTGAATCTGCATCTTTACGCTTCAAACTAGTTAGAGCAGAAACATACCTGAAAAAAGCAAAAACAAAAAAATATTATTCCAGTTCTTGGTATATTGAAATAGATATTTATGTATAATAAATTATCATGGGTATAAATTAAATTATCATGGTTGGGACATTTGTTACGCCATCTTTTGTTTCTCACATGCCAATGGTTTTTCCATAAAATTATTTGTTGGGCAAGCATGACACTTGTAGTACTTAGAAACATCTCTGGATGGCGGGATGATCAACTGTATTCGTGCACAGGGTGAAGGTACTTCAGAAATACCCTACTAGTTGTGCAGAATGGATGGGAAAACAGAGTTCGTACGGCAAAATTGCTTTTCACCGGTGTAGAAATACCAGAAGGTGTTACAGATATCTTGAGAAAGGTGTGGAAAATAATTCTGTAGCTAATCATTGCGAGATGAGCAGGAGAATTCCAGCAATAACGCAAAGTAAACAGTTACTTGCAACAGTCCGGAAGATTTGTAAATGTCTATACTGACGTTTCGTGTGTAGTAAATATTAGTGCGTGAGAGCTAATTGAAAATAGACACAATCTGAAATAAAATTTGAATAACGAAACCCATCGAATGACGGGCAGATCTCTATGTAAACTGCATGAAGATTAGTACTACATTCACTCCCTGAGTTCGAAGTTCGATTGCTCACGCAATGTTCCCTGTCCACTGGAAACGCTACCAACATGAAAGAGAGCATTGTGGGGATCAGCCTTCCTGGAGAGAATTGTGACCTACGGTGAATTTTGAATCAGGGCTTATGAATTAGATTTCAAAAGCCTGTCAGCAGAACGAGGATTTCAAGGATCATCACAAAGATCTTCTCAAGATTCTGACAAAACTCTTCCCTATTGAAGAAGATGGTTGCTATGGTTTCCGAGGTCAGAGGATTGAAAGCAAGCTACCTCTTTGAATATGACAAAACATGACTGAAGTGTACTAAGCAACATTCCAATATCGACAGCTAAGTTAGCCATAAGAGAGAGAACGCTCGAATTTTCTCAATAATGTCGTTATTCTCCGCAATACCAGATCACGTTTTGTAGAGGCTGTGGGAAGACAATTACATCGTTGGGAATGAGACGTGCTAGAATACCCACTATACTCATCGGATCTGTCTCCATGACATTTTGCCCTTACTCAAACTTAAGGAATTTGTGTGTGAGATACGGTTTGGATCACGACAACCATTGCAAATATTGAAGATCGTGTAATTTCAGAATTCACACATGGTGATGTGAACGTTACCCGACACATTCCATTTCATTGACGTGTTGTGAATTTATTAGGGTTCAACTTTAAGGGTTACTTTCATATAATGCTATTAGTTTTATTTTACTGGTAATAATGCTTAGAGGCTTTTGATCACCCCATCGGAAGGGCGAAAAACAAACTTAAATGTTTCACAAGAATTTTCGAAGAATTTCCTGGTGACAGGATGTGTGCGAACATTGTATAAACCGACAACCAAATGCAAACGCACTGCATGAGTGAACTGTTTCACTGCCTGAAGCACTTGAAAATGCGACAGAACCAGAACGGACGGGATGTCGTGATAAAAAAAGGTGTCCACTCGGACATGTCGTAAATAAGCCTAAATTGGCTTTTGGTACAGAAAAGCAGGCGAAGAAATTCACAATTTCACTCACAGACTCGTCACATATGTCACACGAATGTATTCGGAGACGACGTGAAGAGGGGCGAAGTGCAGGCGGAGCGGTTGCAGAGGTATGTGCTTCACGCCCTCCTTCAACATTGGATGGTGGACCCGGGGGTGGATGCCGATGCAAATGTAAGCGGAGGTCCGTCGCGGAGTCTGGCGCGGGGCGGCGCGTGCGCGGGGCGTGGGCGCATGGACGTCCAGATCGTCCTCGGAAGGGTGCGCCTCCAACGGCTCGGCCGGGGGCTGCCTCTCGTCGAAGAGATGAAGGCAATCTTCAGGATCAAAAAGAAAGTTATTGTCTTCCCAGTCGTTCACGTCATCTTCGAACCGTGCGAAGTAGGAGGCGGCAGTAGCCAGCGCAGCCAGCAACTGGTAGGACGGGGCGCGGGTGCGCCCACGACGACGCGGACGTGCGCGACGCCGCCTTCGCCGGCACACGGCCGCGCGGGAAGGGCCGCGCACGCTGTTCCCGCACGCCACGTGACTGCGGAGAGGGGCGGCTCATGAACGGTTAAGCCCAACAGATCACTGTCGGAGGCGTTCGTGACAGCGACACGCCTTCCCCACTTGAGCGCTATGGCTATCAAAGAGTGTTTCCTTGACGAATCCGCGCTCGTCATCACGGTCATCATAATGATTTTTAGGTAGCGTAACTCTACATGGCCTCGCTTGCCCAAATCACCGTTGGAAGCGTATGAGCGGAACTTTGGGCTGCGGCTTGTGCCGGATGCTGGGCGGGTGCTGCACGAGAAGCAGAGCTGCCGCCTGCGAAACGCCTTCATTTTCTGTTGGAGCCACTTTGAGGTCTTCGAGTAGTGTTAGAGCGAGAACAAACGCGCGGCGGTAGCATTGGTGGACTCGGAAGCACGGAGAGTGTAACTAGACATACTGAGAAAGGGAGCGCTTCTTCATGCGTCGTCTCTCTGCGAATGTACACCTCGGACTGAACGAGAATTTTTGCTTCGTAAGTCCTCTCGTTAACGATTTACAGAGGAAAGTACCCCAACCTGGGCCCCCTTTTGTTTTATAATATTTTTAAATCCAATTGTCTCCACAATTAAATAAAAATACATGCAATAATACCTTATTTAGTTATACAAATGTTGTGTTCTACTTAAAATTATTGGCCAAGTAGTTTAAGAATAAAATAATTTTTTCTAAACATTACATTTCGTGCCTTTTTAAAAAGGGTCTCCTAATGTGAGCCCCCCGCAAACGCTGTAAGAAATGAGTAAATATAAATGAAATAACTGCAGATATATTGAACTCAGTATAATTTAACATCTTATACACAAGAAATTCTTATATCTCTTGCACATAGTCTATATATTCAAGTGCAACAAAAATCACATATTAAAGCATCTTTTCCCGCCCCCGCACGTTCTACATGAGCCCAGAGTGAACACATTATGTACAACACCCATACTTATCCTAAAGTCCTCTGAAAATTTTACACTGCAAAGTATGAACTCTGCATCTTCTTAACCTGGGAGGGAAGATATCCCTTGTAGAACATTCAATTAGAAGAGCTACATGACAGGTCTTTGGATTATTCGCCGGCGATGAATATTTGCCTTTTGCTTTTTGTTTCACTTTACAATTCTGTTAAATCTATCTCTTTTTGACTTCTCTGAGATTAAATTCTGAAATTGCGTCTTGACTTATTTCTCCTTCCTGTTCTCTCGAACTGATAGGCTTCAGAGTGGGCTCTTAATTTTAATATAGATATAAACAGTGCCAAATACCTTAATTTTTTTATTTTACAAGATGGAAAATTGTGGCCCCGGGTTAGGAACCTGTGGGGAACTCGGGTTAGGCACCAGTGTATTTATATTTCAAATGCTAATAATATTTTTTCGATGCAAGTTAAATAAATTAAATTACCCTACATCAATAGCTTGTAATGTTCCTTTTAAAATAACGTAATAGTTAGAAGACTTACTGAAGAATTATCGAGATCAATCAACTGAGAATAAGCACTTGAAAAAACTTTGCTTTTCACTATGCGCACTAATGGCCGACTGACCGACAAGAAGTGAATATTATGACACTAACTTTTGACTCGGTTGCTGTCTTGCAAAGAACTACAATTTTACTACGTTTCCAATGGGAAACAGCTCTCTGCAGATCAGAAAATCAAGGGGCTCTTACTTGAACCGGCCCGTGTTTGGTTACTTTCCTCTATATTTAGTTACAGTACTTTACTTTAATTATTTCTTGACTTTGTTTTCAAGCAAAAAAATTAAAATACTCATTGTCATAAAAAAAGCTGCACCCCGAAGGACCCTACTGATCCGCTGCAAACTCGATAGGTATTTTGCACATCATTCGCTAAGCCAATGATTTCGGTTTCACGGTCGACCGCACACTGGGGGGGTCGGTGGTAGGTAAGTGACATCGCGCCCATCGGTCTAGATAAGAGGGTTTCAAACGGCCGCGCCAGCCATTGCGACATCGGGTAGAGTTGCCAGAGCGTACCCTGCACGTACACTATGTCTAGGCGATGCGTTCGACAGCCAGTTGTCCAGTTAGACACTTTAGAGAGGGGCCGAATCGTGGGTGTGCGGGAGGCTGGTTGGTCCACACCGGTCGTACGGACTCCATTATTGCCCGCTTTTGGCGGCAATGGATTGAGGAAGGCACGCACATACGAAATGTAGGATCTGGACGTCTGCCACGCACCACGAGGAGGGATCTGGATCGTCCGCCACGCGCGAACAGATCAAACGGCAACGATTGGTGCTATTCAGCGGACTGTGAAGCCCGCACTGTCATATCCTGTAAGTGCCAGTACTATTGGCCGGCGGTTGCTCAACACAGAGCTCGCCGCACGCCGACCGTTACGACGCCTGCCACTCACACTCTAGTAACGTCACTACAGACTCGCCTGGTGTTGGGAGCGACGGACCTGGAGCCATGCAGATTGGCAGGGGTTCATCTTCAGCGACAAATACAGCTTCCGTCTTGATGGCGACGGCCACCGGGTCAGTGTGTGGAGGCGTAGTGAGGGAGCGCCACGACGAGCGGTTTGTGGTATCCCATCACACGTCCCGCCAGCCTGGGGATGGTGTGGGGCGCGATATCCCATGGTGCCCGTTCACCGTTAGTGTTCTTCGGAGGCACCGTGAGAGCCGCGCGGTACGTTCAGGAGATCCTGCAACCGATGGCTCTGCCGTTCGTGAACGCGCACGCCCATGCCCTATTTCAACAGGGCAACGTGCGTCTGCATACCGCAGCCATCTCCCGAGCATGCCTTGCAGCCGCGGATACTCTGCCATGGAGAACCGCATCGCCAGACCTCTCCGAACGAGAATGTTTGAGAGGCTATGGAGTGTGCGATCAGAATTCCACCCCTACCCACCAATCTACAAGAACAGCACGCTCAGGTGCCAGCTGCATGGGATGCACTAGCAAAGGACTCCATTCAAGTCCTCTAAAACTCCATGCCGCGACGTTTGGACGCGTGGTGTTCGCCATCATGGCGGCCTCACGCCATACTGACATGTACAGTCTATGGGCGTGTAGCGCAATAAATGTTGGCCGTACAAATGTGAAAGTGTAATCATTTTGTATGCGTGGTACCCTCTACCTGGCTGCCAGCAATGAACACAATCCGCCTCGTTCTTCTAGGTGCAGCTTTTTATGACGATGAGTGTATTTTTCAATTTATTGCAACTTTTATAGGGGAGCTAAATCACACGTCCGTTTTGTTTACTGGTAACTACACAACCTCTCTAAAAAATGCACATGTCCCATGCATGGATGACATTGGTTGATTTTAACTCTTCTTTGTATCCTACACTGGAGAACACGGAATCAGCATTATCCATGAACCCACCAAATCATGTTGCTCATCCTAACAATAGTAAAACCGCAATTAACCGTGTCCTCGATTATCTGTGATTGCAACTAACAGAGTTGACTCTGCCAAAAAATATCAAATGGGTTTAATTGCAAAAAAAGTCGACTGTTTCGAACGTAAAGCATAGCCTTTAAGCAGTAAGTATATGTTTCACGTAGGTTCCTAGACATTTACTCAGCACTCAGTTACACTTTCGAGAAAAAAAGTGCAGCCACACCTTCAATAAATTTTCTAAGAATAATTTGATAGAAATTACACAGGCACACAAAATGAAGAAAGTTGTCAGACCCAAAGATTGGACACATGGTTTTCTATGTATGCTGACGCGCTGAATCCGAAACTGAAGCCAGAACTGCGCCACCACCCTCCAGTTTTTTTTAAATCGCCAACCTCTTTTTCCTTTCGAGGGCCCGGCAGCAAATGTGTTTTTCTGCTGAAATTTCCCTGTTTTCCAAAATTAAAATGAATTTGGAATGGATATTATTAATCGTACAAAATGTACTGTTCGAATCTGAATTTGATGGCTATTATACACTCATATGGAGTTTACGATAATTACTCATTCCCCGGACTTGTCGTAATATCAGCTATGATATAAATTGTAAGTGGTGAGGGTTAAATAGAATTTGGGAGATGAGGTCGGAAAGTGGGATCGCGTACGATGAGGGTATTGGGAGGGTTAGTACGACTGCCGCCAGAGATGATCGCAATTTGCAGTTTGTTGACGACACAAATCAATCCTAGAAGGAGCAGCCACCATCCTCGTCGGAAGTCGATTTGGCTGCGAGGAGCTCCCAACAAATCCGTGTGCCGCTAAAACGAAGGACGCCACATTTTGCGCCTCGCCAGCCGATGAGGTCTTCCCTCTCGCTCGCCAGGAAGTGAGAAGTGGTGCACAATAATTGCCGTACGGCAGACGCGAATGGAGCACGAGCGGAGGGCGCTGCGCGGCGCAGAAACGCCGGAGATGAGCGCGAGTTTGGTGGAGTGGAGCGGCGGCACGGAGCGCTGCGGGTGCCCAGCGGCGCGGGCGCAGCAGAGGACAAGGAGAATCGTAGCCTACGTCACTGGCGGCTAAGGATGAGCGGCGGCGGAGGAGCCAGAGAGTGAGAAGCGGTTTCAACACGAGGCGGGCGGAGGCGGGCGGAGGCGGGCGGAGGCGGGCGGAGGCGGGCGGAGGCGGGCGGAGGCGGGCGGAGGCGGGCGGAGGCGGGCGGAGGCGGGCGGAGGCGGGCGGGAGGCGGGCGGAGGCGGGCGGAGGCGGGCGGAGGCGGGCGGAGGGCGGGCGGAGGCGGGCGGAGGCGGGCGGAGGCGGGCGGAGGCGGGGCGGAGGCGGGCGGAGGGCGGGCGGAGGCGGGCGGAGGCGGGCGGAGGCGGGCGGAGGCGGGCGGAGGCGGGCGGAGGCGGGCGGAGGCGGGCGGAGGCGGGCGGAGGCGGGCGGAGGCGGGCGGAGGCGGGCGGAGGCGGGCGGAGGCGGGGCGGAGGCGGGCGGAGGCGGGCGGGAGGCGGGGCGGAGGCGGGCGGAGGCGGGCGGAGGCGGGCGGAGGCGGGCGGAGGCGGGCGGAGGCGGGCGGAGGCGGGGCGGAGGCGGGCGGAGGCGGCGGAGGCGGGCGGAGGCGGGCGGAGGCGGGCGGAGGCGGGCGGAGGCGGGCGGAGGCGGGCGGAGGCGGGCGGAGGCGGGCGGAGGCGGGCGGAGGCGGGCGGAGGCGGGCGGAGGCGGGCGGAGGCGGGCGGGAGGCGGGCGGAGGCGGGCGGAGGCGGGCGGAGGCGGGCGGAGGCGGGCGGAGGCGGGCGGAGGCGGGCGGAGGCGGGCGGAGGCGGGCGGAGGCGGGCGGAGGCGGGCGGAGGCGGGCGGAGGCGGGCGGAGGCGGGCGGAGGCGGGCGGAGGCGGGCGGAGGCGGGCGGAGGCGGGCGGAGGCGGGCGGAGGCGGGCGGAGGCGGGCGGAGGCGGGCGGAGGCGGGCGGAGGCGGGCGGAGGCGGGCGGAGGCGGGCGGAGGCGGGCGGAGGCGGGCGGAGGCGGGCGGAGGCGGGCGGAGGCGGGCGGCTCCGCAACCCTACTCCACTACATATCAGTCATCACTACCGCTACCATCACTCCCCCACCATCGCCACAGCCACCGCCACCCTCAATTAAAGTTGTCGCGCCGGCACCTGGCACGCAGTGCCGCTTTGTGCCGTCAATTTGTGTATGTAAATTAATGCGAATTCGCGCTACGGTATTTTAATACGCCGCCCTCTACTTCCAGCAGTCGGAAAATGATATATAGTTAGACATGCCTCCGAACCCTATAAGCACAAGCATGCAATGTATTATAGCTTTACGAAAAGAAACACTGACTTCATCTGTTTCGCCACACACGTCATATAATTACAAAAGTTGTTTATCACAGATTATTTGAAATGAACAAATGTCAGTTTTCAGTGTTTGAACGAAATGTCATTTCTCGTATACAGATAAATACTTATTTCAATGGGCAATAAGAATAATTTTATGTATAATGGAACATATATTGGAAAAATATGTATATTTTTTTGAATATTTTGATGTTCCAAGCGGTGTATTTCTGAGTATTTTGCGGTGGTCTCTCTTGATGCAAATAATTAATTATTATTAATTTTTATTCCACACATTATTTATTGTGTACTAATATGGCACTGATATTTCGACGAGCTATTGCGACATCCAATTGCTTCAGCAGATTCTTAGGCCTGATGTTATTGCCCGCTATGATATGTATAATATATTCTTTACGTCTACGGAACATATTTCTTTAGACGTAATATATATTAAATATGTATTAACTCTACAGAATTATGTATATTATTTATAATTGTCACTACTTCTTCGCCTGTTTTCGACGGGTTTACGCTCGGAAATATGTTTCGTAAAGAGTACTAAATTCTGACATTGTTACAGTGACAATTCTTTGACAAAATTTAAATATTTTCGGAGAATTTGAAAAAATTGTTAACTAAAGAATTAGCGTACAATGTACATCGCTAAAATTTCATTAAAAAGATTTTTACAATTTTATCTGTTACAATTTTTTAAAATGTAAATACGAATTTTAAACATTTATATTTTTTGTATACATGTTGAAAATATATTTTAAATTTATTATACGTAAGTTCAAATAGCGAAAGAAAGTATTTCTAAAACCTACACTGATTTTAATTTAAACATTAAATTTAATGTACAACACATTAATATCGGTTTAATTTACAAGGTACATAAAGTTTAATGTAGTCCTACATTAAATCTACATTGATTTTAAATTTAACATTAAATTTAATGCACATACACATTAAAATAGCTTTAACGTACACGGTACATTAAATTTAATGTACTGCGGCACATATCTGTATTGATTTTAATTTACACCTATTTAATGCACATTTACATTAATGTCTTTTTATTTTGCACGGTACATTAAATTTAATGTGGAAAAAGTACATTGAACTACATTAAATTTAATGTAATTTCTGACAGTGTAAGTATTGAAGACGCACGAATCTGCAAGAGTTTTTCTTGCGCGGCTGAGTTTCTTTAGCAAAAACGAAACAATTCTTTAGCTTTCAAGCAATGCATGCGACATAGTTTGAAAAAGGGTTGAAGGAAAGAAAAAGAAACTAAAAGGAAATATTCATTAAATTTCTGACGTTTTGTCTTTAACATCTGAAACTCTCAACTTCATGCTTGTCAATGACACAAATGTTCCTTTTCTCAAGACAATTACTTTTATTAAACTGAACACGATAACTAAAACGTTGTAATAAAAATGGCGTATATGTCGTCTGTCATTGAACGCCGACACTGGTCACTAAAGTCACGCTCAGAAATTGATGAAGTAATTTATTCACCTACATGTTTCGAGCAGCGTTATCACCGTATATACTTATAACCTTTGTGCTCTATATTTTTTTTATTGTGAACAACAATCGAATATGCAAACATTGAATGAAAATTAATACAATCTGGTGAATACTATCAAGCCTTTAATGTACCACAATCTCGGCAACTTTGCGGGTTTATCCAGTGTACACATTTTCTTTTACCTCGTAAAAGCTACTTCCGGAAAACTCTCAAAGCAGTTCTATAAAGGAAGAAAGCACTATCCCCGCTTTGCGCCGCTTCTCCAGCCCCGCTCTGCTCTTTGTCCACCCCAGCCCTACCCTCCTCCCACGCCCGCCACCATGCCCCCGTCCTACCACGCTTGTGTTGCCAATTGAAATGTATTGCGTGTTGTGTACGTACTAATGTATCAAACAATGTACACATATTAAGCATTTTTTTTATTCTACAGAATCTTAAAAAAATTGCAAAAAATGCTACTGAAATATAGCGCTATAAATTCAAGAATGAAGTTCCATATAAAATATATAGTATTTCAAATAATACTGCTATATATTTTAACGCCAAATGACTTAGGCGGAGGTGTTAGAGCCATTTCGGCGAAAAAAGGTGTTTCCGCTCGCTAAGTTTATCTTGGTACCTTTTGATATATCAAAATAAATGTTGTTTTTTTCTATCGAGCCTCTGGTGGTTTTATGGGTCTTTAGAACTCATGATGTTTCATGGGTAAATCCCATTTTATCAGATCTACATCGAAGATTTTCCCAGAGCGCAATATGAGGAGTCCCCAAAATGAGTTCTCATTGAACAAATGTAACCAGTGAGTGGGTGCTTAAAACAGTACTCTCCTTAATCATATATGACAGTTTACTATTCAGCCTAATTTCTGAACTCAGAGTGGGTCACAATAATGATTAAAAAAGTTCCAGTCTGGTTTCAACCAGTGTCGTAGTAGCAGGGGGGGTGGTCCGCCCTGCGTGACACCATTTTCGGGGGGACACCATTAAGTGTTTTTGCCGCCCTCATGTGTTTTTATAAAAAGCATGCATTTGTTAATTAGTTGAACTTCGTTTTGGCAATATTCATTTAAAAAATTGTTTCATTTATTCTGAATTACATAATTTATTATTAGTAGTATTATTATTTCCGATTTTCACACTTTCTCTGCTTTAGCACGGAAAACTTTCACTTTCATTTCAAAATTTTCTAACAATATGACATGTTTTGAAGGAGGGTGGATTTCTGGGCATCGTCAAGATATTTTTGATATCTAATTCTTCAGATTTCTTTTAAAGTTCCTGGTGACAACTCCTTTAGCTGATGGGGAAATGAGACCTCGTGCAACTTCCAAATGTTTTTTAACTCAATTGCCAGTTCTCATATTTTTCTTATAGTTTTCCGCTTCGGACTTCCGCAAGTTGCGAATCAAAGGGATTGCGACATTGACGACCAAGCTGTTTTCTTTTCTTTTTCTATTATGAGGATATCAGGGCGGTTATGATAAATTGTTTTATCCGTCATAATAGGCCGATCCCCAGTATAAGGATCGTGCGTCTTCCTCTCGAGCACAGCATCTGGTTCATACTTGTAATATGCTGGAGGATTATTCCCCAACATTCCAAGTTTTCATTCCTACTTCTCGGTGAAGGAGTTTTCCACTTGATTATGTCTGCCTAATAGGCACTCTCTGACAAAGTACTGCACCCAGCCATTTAGGTGTTCAACAGAATCTCCATTGTCACCACATCTTCAACATTTATCGATATTTGTTTTTAAAATATGTTTTTTGAAATAGGATTATTATTATTATTATTATTATTATTATTCCACTACATCACGACTAAAGATGTTATAGGTCGGCTGAATATAAAATCTACTCCAGGTTGCAACCAGCTACCTAAGGACTAGATCTACGGAATATCGGTGCCTCTACAATACTTTGCGCAAAATGTGGGCAGTTCCAAATAAAGCTGTTTCTTGCACTTCCCAATCCTTTGAATTACCTGGGAGTTTAGACAAGTTCGTACTCAAATTTTGCGGAACAAATCCCAGAGCTCCGATAACTATCGGGACGACATGTGCTTTTACACCCCACATTTGGCTGATCTCGATTTCCAAACTCTTGTATTTAAGACGTTTCTCCGCCTCCTTGGTAACGACGTTTTGATCGCAAGGTACAGGCAACATCGACAAGTAAACACGATTTGTTCTCCAAATCCCGGACGACTATATCCGGTTTATGTTTGCTGCTATCGTGCGATCAGTTTGGATTTGTTGGTTGTACAATATCGTACACAATCCAACAGACGTCCACTGGTTTTCGTGAACTAGGATTGGACAAGCTGAGACAATATGATCAATGGTTTCTACGTGTTTCCTGGCAAATGCGGCATTTATCATCTTGGGAAATTTTGAGAATCGCTTTATCATAATGTGTTCTCAATTCCTGATCCTGGGCACCTATTATAAGTGCTTCCGATTCTGGCTTCATTCTTCCCCATTTAAGCCATAAATGATTAGTCTTTACTGATCTGTACTCTGTCCATTCGTTTCAAATGTTGTCCGTGGAGTGGTTTGTCTCTCCACGATTTTCTTTAACATTTGTTGTGTCTCACATTTCATGTTAAGTAGCATCAGACGTTCAGTGTCTCTGTCGTCCTGCGTGTCTTGCATAGTCTTGTTCGCAATGCTTCTTGCTACACTAATAATACCTCTGTTTCCCATTCTTCGGTCAGAATTTCATGACCTGCCTCATTCGAGGGTCATCTTGATGGCTGACTACATACTTTTCCAACCCGACTATTGCATTGTGCCAGGACGCCTCAATATGTCTAAGGCCTCTTCCTCCTTACTTACGTGAAACAGTCTATGTACGGTGACGCACAAGTCTGTGTACGGTGACGCACAAAGTCTGTGTACGGTGACGCACAAAGTCTGTGTACGGTGACGCACAAAGTCTGCGTACGGTGACGCACAAAGTCTGCGTACGGTGACGCACAAAGTCTGCGTACGGTGACGCACAAAGTCTGCGTACGGTGACGCACAAAGTCTGCGTACGGTGACGCACAAAGTCTGTGTACGGTGACGCACAAAGTCTGTGTACGGTGACGCACAAAGTCTGTGTACGGTGACGCACAAAGTCCTGTGTACGGTGACGCACAAAGTCTGTGTACGGTGACGCACAAAGTCCATGTCGTATCGAGTACTATCGAGGGTGGGAAACAACATGCATTGTTAGCATTTTTCTGGTTTTTCGATCCATGTTGTGATTTCTTGCTCAGTCCAGTCCACTAGTCCGAAACTGTATTCGGTTAACAGGCATTGCCAAACTACCTATTGCTGATATTTTATTCCCGGAGTTTCAGAGCAGACTGCAGGACCAGTCCTCACTCTTCTGTAATACTCCATGCAAATTCTCTTTCATTGTGTCGTTCGAGATGGTCTCACATTCTTCAATTCCCCAGATATTTTGTCAGTCTGACCTAGTTCACGATCTTCAATCACAATGTAAATATCAACTTCAATGTTCTCTGAAGTTGTCAGTTTGCCTATTTTTAAATAGATTTTTGCACACTTGTCAAGACCAAACTTCATGCAGATATCATTGCTAAAGTCATTCACGACAGACAGCATTTGGGAGAGAATGGCTTCATTCTTCGCAAACACTTTAAGATCAGCCATGTAAAACAAATGTGATACTGGCCTTTTATCACCATGAAGCTTGTAATCAAAGTCTGCTTGCGACAACTGTCTCGATAGTGGGATCAAACTAATGTAAAAGAGCAGAGGGGATAGTGAATCTCCTTGAAAAATACGCCTGTTGGTCTGAATATTTCTGGTTTCTACTGCTTCCTTTCCGCTGCGTATTAGTAACCTGATACTCCACGACTTCATACTAGCCTTGCAAAATTCAATAAGTCTAGGATGAAATCGATAGATCTCAAGGGCCTTCAAAATTCAATCGTGTGGTACACTATCAAAGCCCTTTTAGTAGTCAATCCAAGCCATGCTCAAATTACGTTTTCGTTTCTTTACATCATTCAAGATGACTTTATTCAGTAGCAAGATGTCCTTACATTAGCCATAAGAATCTTTACGGCATACTTTTTTTCAGCTTGCATCAGAGGATTCTTCTCTTGATGTCAATTTTTTCAACTATGGATGCAGTTATAACTTTGTACAGTACTGGCAGACAAGTGATTGGCCTGTAGTTCTCCGCCAAAGAGCTGTCTCCCGCTTTGATAGCAAAAACGTGATGCCGTGTGAGAGCCATTCCGGGAGTTCCTTTGGTTTTCTAAACTTTTATTAACAGCCTTTGCTAGATGAGAATGTATCGCTGTTAATTTCTTAATCCAATACATCTGGATCTTCTCAATCCCGGGGATTTCCAGTTTCCCATGTTTTAGTTAGTTGGAAGAGGTCCTCTTCCGAGAATTTGTGAATATCTTCCACTGTTTCCACAAGTTCATCGGCAGCACCAACTTCAGATTGAAGCTAAGATAGGTCTTTGTTGTAGGATCTGCTCTCCTCCCAAATTCCTGCCCAAAATGTTTCGACGTCATCTTTTGAAGGAGGGGCAACATTGCCATTCGGTTTTTGAGTCAGACTGCGATAGAACCTTTTCGCGTCTGTTTCAAACAACCGGTTCTGTACACTGAAATCTTCTCTACGTTTCTAACGTCTGATTTGTGCAGCCCATGCTTGGATTTTCTCTTTTAGCGTCTCAGCTACCATTAGCCTTGTCATTTTCAATTTGACATTCTTGTTCATTATGGAGTATTTTTTGTTGAACTTTAGAAGTGTGATTTAATTTAGAAAATGCCTCGGCTGGGAGTGATATTTCACGCCGTGTGTCGGTTATCCGTTTCACAATTCTTTTCGCCCCTTGGGTTACGGAGCTGTTTGCTCTGGCTGGCGGCCATCGATATTCTTGGCTGACCCCAAAATTATTTGAGACACATTCAGTTGCATATACGATGTGATTAATTTCAGTAATATCTAGATCTCTACTTGACGTCTGTACAACCTCATTTAAGACAGAATTCGCTGTTTCTAGCACTCTCTTAGCTTTAGCATTTTCGTAAATTCTCCTCAACGGTGCACGAGATTCGAATGAAAGTAGACGAACTCGTTCTATCTCGCATGGGAGGAGGTTCCGCATCATGTCCTTATCGTGTGACACATGGCCAGATGAATTTTCACCACTGACGGATGTTTCACTAGGAAGAGATGAACTTTCAAGAGGATCACGTTTTCAGAGATATTAGATGGTTCTAAATGTTCGTCATGTGGGTAGTTCGATCGAAGAACATACGCGTTTCTCCGGATGTCTGCAAGTTGTTCTGCTGTGAATTTTCCACTGCTAAGTATGTTTCGTCGTTGACTGGCAAGCTTCTTTGAGTCTACGGTAGGTTTCATATCTGGGTTCCGCTCTCTCCATATCTTAGAAATTTCGATTTTCGAGCCACCGTTTTTTCGTTTTTGCATATTAAAAGCACCACATCACCTCCTTCATCCGGGGTCCATCTCTGACGATGGCTTCGAGCTACTGCCGGCTCTGGGTCTCTGGGACTAACATCCGTCGGATGGCCAGATGTCAAGGTGACATTAGCTCGGTTTCTGAGCAGGTATGGGACATTGGTAGAACAAGGAACATTAAGATTCATTACATTTCTTGTTCTATCCATTTTGCTCATTGGTTTCAAGTGAAGATTCGCAGGTAGGAAGTTCGAGTTCACAGATCACACTTAACCCTCGGGTTGTTTCCTGCCATCCGTTACTGCGACCCACAGTGGCCTCGGGACATCCCCCCGCAGGGTCAAGCAAGGGGTCCCTCCGATCGCCAGTCGGATTACTAAACCCTACGGGATTTTCACTGACTGCTGAAGACAGCCTCCTTCGCTCCTGGTGGTTGTGGGAAGAGTAGGAGTAGGAGAGGGTGGTGGGGGAATTGGAGGGGAAACGTCATTGGAAAGGGGGTCGCACGACTTCTAAGGGAGTACGAGACAGGATTTTGATGAAGGGGAAAAACGATATCTTGAACAGAGGTATGTGCATCATTACGATCATCATCGAAATCATGTTGTGATATTTGTGTTGTGATATTGGCCTTATCATCAGGAATGAGATCTCGAAGAGACTCCCGTCGAGGTGGGTTGGTCCACGTCCTGACGGGGGGATGCAGAGAAGGCTCTCAAGTGTTCCTTTCTCCATTTTTTCATCTTCTTGCTTCTCATTTCATGTCATGTACGTTCTTTTCACTCCTTTTTCTTCCTCACTGGCCTTCTCTGTATGCTGAACGCCCACCCATGTGTTTGCCGTGCATGGCGACCCGTGTCGGAGGGAATGTGTGTCCTGGCAGTTGAGAGACCTGTTTGTTTCCCAACTAGTCCTGGTGCTATGTCTTTTGGCTTGCACTAAGGGGTACGTCTACGTATTTTTGGGGAACATTCCTTGTAGGTGTCAATACACTCGCTTTGGCCTCGGACTCTTCTAGACGGGCGGTCGGGAGCTAACCCACTCCCGATCAATCGGCTCGGACTAGGTCTTGCACTGAACTCCAGGGTGAGCGGGGGGATCCACGGCGGTGCAGCGCTGTGACATTCCCCTACTATATCTCCGTGTCAGCCCTGGCACCCCAGTGGGGTGTCCCCTTGTTGGGCTCCATGGTGGGTGGGGAGCACGGAGACGAATCTGCTTCAACCGTATGGAGCCCAAAACAAACCCCTTGCCCTCTTCCGCAAGGAAGAGGCGATGTGAGACGGTAGATTTGAATAGCTTCTTCCTTCGGGAAGAGAACAAACCAAAGAAACCTCGGTTTCTTGTCATGTCGTGTGTTGAAGTTGAAAAATCCTTCAAAAGTGTTAGTGCGGTCCGCCTCGCGCGAGCCATTGAAGACTGTTTTGGAAAGCTGCAAGCGGTCGTGCGACAGAGGAATGGTACCATTCTTTTCGAAGCGCGCACCGACGAGCAGATTGACAAGATCCAAAAAACCAAGCAGATTGCCGGCCTCCAAGTGGAAGTGACCACTCACCCTACCCTTAACTTATGTAAGGGAGTGGTCAATCACGAAGACTTTGCGCTTGAAAGTGAGGACGAACTTCTCTCCTTTTTTAAGAACCACGGCGTTACGGAGGTGTATAGGATCAGGAGGAAGGAGAATGGGAAAGAGATCCCCACTCCCACCTTGATCCTGACTTTTAATCTCCCTTCTCTCCCAGAGAAAATTAGCTGTGGGTACTATAACCTTCGCGTGCGGCAGTATGTGCCGAACCCCCTGCGCTGCTTTAAGTGCCAGAGGTTCGGTCATACACAACAAAGGTGCATGGCCGTAAGCCCTGCTTGCGCAAAGTGCGGTAATTCCGCGCACGATCCCAACCCTTGTTCATCACCTGCCCGCTGTGTAAATTGTGAAGGAGACCATGCGGCCAACTCTAACAAGTGCCCCACATATCTCAGAGAGCGGGAGATCCAAAGGATTAGGGTGACGGAGAAGGTATCTTTCCCGGAAGCGAAACGCCGATACCTGGTGAAGAACCCTGTTGATCTCAGGCGTTCTTTTTCTAGCACTCTGGCGAACACGGTCAAAGCGACGAGCATTCAGTCCTCTCCTGCTACTCCTCCAGTAGCGAACTTTTGTTGCCAGGTATCCCCAGTGGACTTCCCTGAGGAGACATCGCCTTTGCAAGGTGGGAAAATAATAATCCCCACAAAATTCAAGACACCACCCAAGAAGACAACAAAGACAAAGACAGAACAAGAATCCACTTCTCAGCCGCGCAAGAAGGCTGATGTCACACGGCCTATTGGCCTGGACAAGAAAAATGATAGATCCTCGAAACTCCGACCACCTACCCCGACTCCTGAAACTCGCTCTGAGCGATCTCTCAGCCTGTCGAGCAGTGGTCAGGACGAGTCCGCCTCGGAGGAAACTTCAGCCGGGATGGACACTCGCTCCTTCGGGCGGCAGAGGCGAAAAAAGGAAAAGAAGAAATCCTTTTAACTTCTTAAACAACGGCTCTCCTATCCTGGAATCTGAACGGATTTTCTCTCCGACGGGACGAATTAAAATTCTTATTGTCCCGTTATACACCATCAATTTTCTGCTTACAGGAAACTCATCTTTCTCCACCACGGTCCATACACTTTCGCGGTTTCACCCCTTATAGGGTTGATGTCGATGACGGCCTCCGCGCTCACGGCGGAGTTACTACTTTGGTCCAGGATTCGCTGTATTCTGCAGAAATCCCTGTTCACACAGATCTTCAAACAGTTTGTGTGCGGGTGTATCTGCCGTCCCTCTCACTCACCGTATGTAATATCTATATTCCCCCCAGACAAACGGTGTCGGCTGAAGACCTTCTAAGTCTAATAAACCAATTGCCCACACCTTTTTTGGTTGTGGGTGATGTAAACGCCCACAGCCCTCTTTGGGGTTCCTCTCGTACGTGTCAAAGAGGTGCTATTTTGGAATCTGTCATCGACACCATGAATTTGGCTATTCTCAACACTGGGGAACCAACTCATTTTGCCGTAGCTACGAATTCTAGCACGGCTATTGATGTAGCCCTTTGCAGCTCTTCACTTGCTACTGCTATGCGGTGGACCATATTAGAAGATCTTTATGGAAGCGACCATTACCCCACGATTGTCCACATTGATCATCTTCGCCGTAGCTGTGCACGGGCCCCCTCAATGGATCGTGCGACGAGCTGACTGGTCGACATTCCAGAATAATGTTAACCTGTCAGACGGTCCCTTCGGAAATGTGGACGAAATGACAGAACATTTTAATAGCGCTGTACTCGCTGCCGCTTCCACCGCAATTCCGAAGGCAAGTGGTAAACCGCGACACCCTTTCGTTCCGTGGTGGAATGAGAACTGCTCGAGAGCGGTCAGTGCTCGAAAAAAGGCACTGGCACGTCTCAGACACTATCCAACAGTGGATAACTTAATCGAGTATAAAAGATGCCGGGCGAAGGCTAGAAGAACTATCGTAGAGAGCAAAAATGCATCGTGGAGAGCGTACGTTTCGTCTCTCAATTGTCACACGCCACCACGCCTGGTATGGAGAAAAATTCGACAGATAAGAGGACACTCTTTACCAAATACGGTGCCAGGTCTCCTGAAAAACGGAGAAATGATTACATCTCTAGATATGATTGTAGAAGAACTCGCCGCGCACTATGAAGCCATGTCAAGTTCGGCGAACTACGCTCCTGACTTTCTTTTGATCAAAGAAAGGATGGAGAGCCGTCCGTTGGATTTCTTCTGCAGAGCGTGTGAAGATTACAACACACCTTTCTCCATATCGGAATTGCGCTCTGCTCTTGCATTGGCCAGACGAACTGCCCCAGGTCCTGATGAAATACACAACTTAATGTTACAACATCTTCCTGATGTGGCGATGCAATTTCTCCTCCGCCTTTATAATCGCATCTGGGAAGAGCACACCATCCCTGCTGTATGGCGAGAAGCCATAGTTATCCCAGCTCTGAAGGAGGGAAAGGATCGGTCGCTGGCATCGAGCTACCGACCTCTCGCTCTCACCAGCTGCGTTTGCAAAGTGCTGGAACGGATGGTAAACCAGCGCTTGGTCTGGACCTTGGAGTGCAGAAACCTACTGGCACCAATTCAGTACGGTTTCAGGAAACACCGGTCTACCCTTGACCATCTCGTCGCTTTGGCAACGGAAATTTCAACCTCGTTCGTTCTAAGACAACACCTTGTCGCCGTACTATTCGATATAGAAAAGGCGTATGACACCACTTGGAGGTATGGCATTCTGCGAACCTTGCACTCGTGGGGATTCAGGGGGAAGCTCCCCTTATTCCTCCAAAATTTCTTATCGGACAGATCTTTCAGAGTTCGCATTGGTGACAAACTGTCTAACAGTCACCCCCTTGAAACGGCATCCCCCAAGGCTCGGTGCTAAGTGTCACTCTGTTTGCCATAGCCATAAATAGTATAGCGTCGATCGTGAGGGAACCTGTGCAGGCATCGCTGTTTGTAGATTTTGCCATTTTTTGTTCATCCAGCAGCATAAGTGTGATCCAGAGGCAGCTCCAACTGGTGCTCAACAAGCTACATGAATGGAGCATGTCGACAGGTTTCAAGTTCTCACCTACTAAATGCACTGGAGTGCACTTCTGCAGAATATACCATTTGCATAGCGATCCAATCCTGTACTTGGGAGGAAATCAACTTCCATTCACTGACTCTGCCAGGTTTCTGGGGCTGACTTTTGACAAGTCCCTCACGTGGCGCTCTCATATCCGCACATTGCAAACCAGATGCGTCTCCCCCCTCAATCTTCTTCGAATGCTTAGTGGCACTTCATGGGGAGCCGACCGCACTACCCTACTGCGGTTATACAGAGCACTCATTCGCTCAGCATTGGATTACGGTAGTGAAGTGTATGGTTCTGCAGCTCCTTCCACCCTTCGACCCATCAACAGCATACACCACGCTGGAATTCGCCTCTCAACAGGTGCGTATCGCACCAGCCGTATCGAATGCATTCTAGCTGACGCTGGGGAGCCATCCTTAAAAATAAGGCGAGATATTCTATTAGCGTCTTATGGTGCTAAAGTGTCAGGACTCTTTAATCATCCTTGTCGCCGAATAATCACTCGCCCAAAATATGAATCTTCTTATATTCTTCGAACTTCGCTACCCCAGCCCCCAGGCATTCGATTGCGAAATCTTTTGCGGGGACTTAATGTCGATCTTCCCACTCCTGTGAAAATCCCAAATGACCTGATTCCCCCTTGGAAACTCCTTCTCCCCAATATTGACCTCAGACTCTCCAATCTTCCCAAACAAAATACTAGTCCTCTGGTTTACCAGAAGCAGTTTCAGGGTATGAGGGAAGCCTATCCGGATCATCTATTCTTGTACACGGACGGGTCATCGCACAATGACGCAGTGGCGTGTAGTTTTCATTGCATCTGGGCCACCAAATCATATCGTCTTCATTCACAGTGCAGTACATTCACTGCTGAAATGTATGCAATACTCAAAGCCCTAATGTACATCGAGTCAACGACGTTGCAGCGAGTAGTTCTCTGTTCTGATTCTCTCAGTTCTCTTCAGGCTGTCTCCCAGCCCTCGTCAGACTACCTGACAAAATCAGTTCAAAACCTGATTCATAGTCTCATGTCCCGCAACTATGACCTGGTTCTTAGTTGGGTTCCAGGCCATGTGGGAATCACAGGGAATGAGCTGGCCGACCTGGCGGCGAAATCAGCTACTCGTAATACTCGTATCGACGTTCCTGCTGTGCCATTGTCCGATGTTAAGGCTTACTTGAAACGATCTTTGTTTAGAGCGTGGCAAACAGAGTGGCACAATACCAATTTTAAACTAAGTGGGATAAAGAATTCTGTTTATCCCTGGCGTTCCTCATCTCGCTCCTCTAGGCGTGAGGAAGTCATTTTAACCCGTCTTCGAATTGGACACTGCCATTTTTCCCACGGTTTCGTCCTTCGAGGAGAAACTCCTCCCGTATGTGACTCATGCGGGACGGTTCTGTCTGTGGAACACGTCCTCCTGAACTGCAGGAAATATGTTGGCAACCGACGAAGACATGGCCTGGGCAACTCGCTAAGGGAGGTGCTCGGGGATGACGATTCCGCGCTCTCAAAAGTTTTTTGCTTCTTGAGGGAAAGCGGAATATATAATCTTATTTGAGAGAATAGAATAGTATTTTACTTTTTTGTTGTTTTATTTTTGGCCCCTTTACAGCCAACTTTTAGTTCTACTACGAATTTTACGTGTTTGTTATATATTCTTTCTGTCATACTACTTGAATACTTGATGTAGAATTCAAGTCTCTCTTTATGTATGATTTTAATTACGGGGTAGGCTCCATTTATAACACATACTGAACCTATTCCCTTTTTTAAAATACTTCGACATGGGCGCCAATGACCTTGGCAGTTGAAGCGCCCTCTAAACCTTAATTAATCAATCAATCAATCGAAGAGACTGACTACCATAAAGACTATTGAGTTTTGACTTTTGTTGGTTGAAATTGAACAAGATAGAGTTGTAACATTTTGCAAACTTGTTGCATTCTAAATTGGTGTTCATAGAAGAATTGACTTTTATAAAAAGGGACTCTAAAACAAGTCTCAAACTCCAATTTTTTTCAATATCCAAAACAAATGGACAAAGAAAATTGATCTGATGGTTGTGCCTAATTCTATGGGTAGTCAATGAATTTTGTTTTTCCAAAGGCAATCTTATATTATTCATATGTTCCTTCACTCTGTCTCCCAGTTTTCTGCCAGTCTGTCCTATGTATACCAAATCGCAATCTAGACATTGTATAGAGTATATAGAATTGACAGTTTCTAATTTTGGAATAGGATCTTTTACATGTATAAAGTTAAATTTGTTGATTATGTTATTCACAAAGGGTTATGTCTGGAAATCTTTCATGACAAATTTTGTATATATCCTTATTGATGCTAGAAACATACGGAATGGTGAGAAATACTTTTTTGAAAAATCATGAGCTTCAGATGGATTGTTCGATTGACAACACTCAACCGAGGATAAACGTAAGATTTGTTTCAATTTTTTATTTACTACCCTCCCGAAAAAAACAACCGGATACGAATTTCTTAACAACAACAACAAAAATATATTTTCCAAATTTACCGCGTAAAAGACAGGATCCGAAATTTGAAAAACCCTCTGGACTAAATTCTTGATAACGGCTCTTTTGATATTTACCGGATGGGAAGGATAAAAATTCAATAGTATCCCAGCAAAGGACGGTTTTGTGTACCAATTTGTGATGCAAAAATACGGATATCTATCAATTGTAAAATCTAGGAAATTCATTGTGTAATCTTGTTCAGTCTCCATTGGAAATTTCAAACTGGGATGGTATGAATTAAACGCATTGAAGCACTCATGGATCTTATCTTGGTGAAGGACAAGAAGTATGTCATCTACGTAACGAGTGTGGAATTTTACATCCAACTTAGAAAGGATGTTTGTTTCTATTTTCCTCATTGAAATCTCACACAAGATAGAACTTAGTACGCCTCCAATAGGGCAACTTCTTACTTGATGATAAAACCTCCCATTGAACTTGAAGTAAATTAATACTATGAAATATTTACTTGAAGTTCAATGGGAGGTTTTATCATCAAGTAAGAGGTTGTAAACACTCGTTTTTAACACACTGCATGCCCTCCCAGGCAACTCAGACCCTGACGACAGCGGCGGGGCGCGGCGATTTCCGCACTTCGACAGGCAGCAGGTCATCAAAGGTCAGAATACTAATAGTCGCAAAACCACTACTTTCGATGCTTCTTTCTTCAAAAATCAATATTTATGGATTTTGAAAGGGGGTAAAGCTGGCAAAATTTCATGTCAATCTGAGTATCCAGCACGGCGAGTGTTGCGTGTAAGCGCTGCTGAGAAGTGACAACTCGCTCCATAAGCTCTGTACTACAATCAAATGCTTGGACGCGCTATAGATATGTTAATGGCTATTACTAAGGTTTTCTTATTTGCTTAATATGCAGATTCCTTAATAATAATACATATGATTGTTATAAATAATGAAGAGCTTGATGGTAATATTTCACGAGATATCTTTCTGATTTCTCTCTGAGCTGCCTTTTTTAAATAATAATTATTAATACGTTGCTGTCAATAAATTGATAAATCAGTCATTACTTTCCTCCACATTAATATTACAGTTTTGTTTCTCAAGCATACTGGACAGAATCGTTTAAAGAGACGTTTTTTGTTTCAACTGCTCATGCCTCAGCCCACCCCACCCCACCTACTCTGTGCAACGTGAAAAGATTTCGGTGTGAGAGCCGTATACCTGACCACCGAAGCTCTTGAATGAGGAAAAAAACAGAAACAGGAAACTTGCTGCCGCTTATGACTTGACGGTCGCCTCCTCCTTTGCTGTCTCGACATGCTAGGCACGGCTGTATTGAAAGGTGTCGAAGAGACGCGATTGCCAAATTACCAAAACAAGAACAAGTACTCTAAGACATGGGTTGCGAGATCAGCCAAATACTCTGTATATATAAGACTATCGTAAAAATAGAATTCCATGGCTTAGTGAAAAAAGTTAGTTTTCGACGCAACAGCAACATCGGCCCCAATAAAACAGTTTTAAAAATAGGTTAGGGGTGCCAAACATCCCATAAACACCCCATTTTTCGGCCTTTTTTTCGCTACTTTTTAGAAAATAACGAATAAATATTATATAATGTTATTTTTATCAACGGATTTGGGGTTGAGATGGTGCCCACGTTGCCCCGCAAAAATTGTATGATCATCAACCAATACTTCTTTCACTCAGTGGGCCACATTGCCTTAAATACGGCCAATTTTACGTTAAAATCATAGAAATAGCCACTTTTCAATTGGCCATAGCTCCGTAAATTTTTATCCAAAATACTTTTAATTTCTATAAGATTGGAGCTTGAAATATCTGCTTTAAGTACGTAGCTTTGCACAATTTAACTATTTCACTTCAATCGGCTACACTTGCGCCGCGAGCCATCGCTATTAACGACCCACATTTATGCCGCATTGCTGAGACTGATTTCATTAATCACCACTAGGCTGTATTGAACATCTGTGTTGAGGCTTAGCGAAAAAAGTTAATTTTCGATGCATGAACTACAGCGGCACCAATAAAACAGTTTTTAAAATTGGTTCAGGGGTTCCACAAACCCCATAAATACCCTATTTTTCGGCCTTTTTCGCTACTTTGTAGAAAATAACAAATATTATTTTGAGTTATTTTTATCAACGGATTTTGGGCTCAGATGATGCTTACGTTACCCCGCAGCAATTTTACGATCATCAAACATTTATTTGACTCAAACAGTGGGTCACATTAGTCCGAATATGGCAAATTTTGCGTTGAAACCATAGAAATAGACACTTTTCAATTGACCATAGCTCCGTAAATTTTTATCCAAAATACTATTATTTTTTATAAGATTAAAAATTGAAATCTCTACTTTAAGAACTTTGCTTTGCACAATTTAACTATTTCACTTCAATCGGCTAAAATTGCGCCGTGAGCCATAACTGATAACTCATTTGACCCCACTCCTGTTACTGATTTCATTATTCACTACTAGGCTGTATTGAACATATTTGTAGAAACATCAAACGGGTTTGAAAGTTACTAAACTTAAAAGACACTACACGGCATTTTGGAAGCTCATGATCTATTTTTTCCTCTTCGTTTCGGTGTTTGCAACTGTGTCCATATCGTCACACCCGCTGTCCTACCCCGCGCGCCGCCCGGGACCGCGCCACTAGAGGCATTAATGCATTATCCTATGTCAGAAACCACAACTTATTAGTTGCGAAATTACGTAATTAAGTTCAATAGTCAACTAATTGTACCTATAAAACTCACAAGTAAACAGTAATTATTTAGTATACGCTCGCAAACAGTAGTGCTATCCTAAGTGGAAAGTGCTACTCCTTCAACAAGTGGCGCCTTTGAGACCTTCCTTCTCGCTTATTTTCGCACCAAATAATCTCGTTCGGAGAACTGTCACCAAGTTTGTTTAGTAAAGCCTCAAGAAAAAGTTCTCGTCAGCAAGCGCGTCGGCAAAAAGCGAGTCGCGTTTTGTTTCTTTCTAAGCAAAGGAGACAAACAATATAGGTAGTAGGACTAAAACTCATATCAAGGCAAACAGGAAAAGTCAAGACGGGTTTTAGTGAATTACTCACAGACACAAAAAACGTCTTATTTCTTGTCGATATATCGCTAGAATTCTAAGATTACTTGCTAAACGACTCCCTTTCCGAAGGACGTAACTTCGAGGTATCCGAAGTATTAAGACCGCAATTCCATTCTCCTTTTTGTGTTTTAAGACATACAAAAAATTTTATTTGTGCAAAAAAGAAAACAACAATACAATATTTTAAAATTCTTATTCTCGATTTAAAATCGTGTTATTTTCTTTACTACAAAAAAATCGTGTTATTATATCAAAGCCGCATGGCTATTACGATTTTTTTTAGAATTCCTTGTTCGCTATCACGAATTTTGCCCGTTTCATAACATGCATAACATTGACAAGACAAAAGTATAATTTTGTAAATTAGTGGATTTTTAGTTTCCAGTATACATCCGTATATAAGGACCTTGAATGAGTTCCATTTTTCTCTCCCCATCTAGCAATGTCCTGACATTGCTATTGTAATACATATCTCTGATTGTTTCTTTTTTGTTTTATGCACGTATTGTTCTTTATTATATGGTGTCTTGGATGCAGTCGTGTGTTGTTTATCGTTGATGCTTTTTTATCCATGAATTTTTTCTTAGTTTTTTGAGTTTTTGTTCATGTACCCCAGTACTACCATTTTCCATTTATTTCAATTTTTTTATAGACGATCTTCATTATTTTCCCCTCTTTTCTTTCTTGTATTGCTACTTGCCAGACTGCAGCATAGATCACTCTTTCCTGTCTTGTGAGAACATTTTCTATATAAGTGTCTTTACCTTTAAATTTATTCTTGTTCTTCTTGATTGACATTTTATCTCATTCTTCTTCCTGTTTTATTTTCTCTAATAAAGAATGCATCAACAAAGTTTATATACCCAACTATGTTTTCCAGGAAGTTTTTTGTTTTTTCTCTTTGTATGTGGCTGGGCTTCCTTGTCGTGAATCCTTTTCATTTTCATCACTACGTTATTTCTTTTCTCCTTTTTTATTATTTTTACTTTCCCGTATATACGGAGTATATGTGTAGTGTAGGGAAAGTTATGTAATGCTGCACGAGAAAACGGCGGATTTTCTGCGGAAAAAAATCATTTCTGGGCCACGATAACGAAAACGTGAATAAATCCTGTTGCTAAATTAAGAAACAAATCCTCTAACACGTGGTGTATCCAGAATCCTTATTTTGTGGGTCCAACCAGTTGACGGCAAAACGTCCGTCTGTCCGGTGTATGTGAACAACACTAGCGCCTAAGCCATGCGTAGGATTTTTTCCAAGTTGAAGAATGGTCATTTTTTTTTATTTATTTATAGTCGCATGAACTGCGAGGTTATTAGCGACTATTCTGTAATTTTACAATAAGGTACATACATTAAGTTTACAAGGTTCTGTAAGTTTACATAGCATGGTTACATTTTTTTTTTACAATTATGCATTTTTGGTCAGTGACTAGTGAGACATTACAGTTTATATTACACCAGGGGTTGGAAATATTTTACTACATGTGATAATTTACACAGTACGTATGCTTAAAAACAATATTACAGTTTGTTTTACAGTTCGACATTAATTGATTTGCAAAATCTTAAATTTTTTTCTTGTAGGGAGCTTGAATAAAGTAAAGCATCAGAATTAAAGTTCTGTAAGATTGTTTGGCGGGATTGATTGTACATAGGACATTCCTGAATAATATGTATTATTGTTATTTGTTCATTACATATATTACAAATTGGGGGAAAATTCTGGTTTATTAGGTAGAGGTGAGTAAGCCTCGTGTGTTCTGATCTAATTCTGGTGATTGTAACTTGATCTTTGCGACACAATTTTTTTGAAGTTTGCAGGTTGTAGAAGTTTTTATCTTCTTATGAATACTACTAGCCTTATAAATTTTCCAATCTTCGCTCCACTTGGTTTTCATTTTTCCATACAAGTACTTCCAGATATCATTTGTCGTGTGTGCTATGTTATGCACACTTTTTACTGACCGGAGGTCGACTAGTGATGTTGGAATCTGACTTCCTGGTGCAGCCAGTGGTATATCCAGATGAGGGGGAATCCAGAAGATAACAAGTTTTTTACCAAGCCGTTGAATAAGATGGTGTAGTTCTTGAATCTTGACAGCCATTTCAGAGTTTGAAGTTTTGTTGGAGCATAGTTTTAGTGTAGAGAGTGAGTTTGTGAATACAATTATATTTGAGTCCAGCGATTGATGTATCATTTTTAGTGCTGTCATTAAAGCATAACTTTCAGTGCTATTAGAACTGCAGTAGTGATGTAGTAAGAAACTAAATTTTTCATTGGGTGTATATACTATGACTTCAGTATCTTGTTCACTATTTTTGTTACTAATATAAAAATGTGAGTAGTTTTTATACTTCTGGATTACTTCTTTAAATTGTGTGTTCCAATCTTTTGTTAAATTGCTATTGTTATAATCAGTGAGTGATAGCTCTAATGTCATTTTTTCTATGGTCCATGGTGGTATTTGGAATTGTCTATGTTTCTCAGCACTTATACTTTTAATGTTTAGTTCAAGTTCCTGGGTTATTCTACTGTACATAGGTTTATATCGAAAGTGACTATTACAGATATTCTGTAGCTGAGGAAAAATGGCATTGTATATTATAGGGTTAGTAGACGAGGCAGCTTTAGCAGCATACTTGTGATTGAGAGTTTTCCTTCGGTGGTTTAATGAAGTTTCTTGTGCTTCAATAAGTATACTTCCTATAGGGGTGGTGTGGAAGCATCCAGTGCATATTCTAAGCCCTTTATTGTGTATTGATTCTATTTTCCTCAGCTCTTTTTTGTTAGCAGATTGATATAAGAGTGAACTATAATCGATTTTTGATCGAATGATAGCTTTATATGTTAATAGCAGGAGGTTTTTATCAGCACCCCAGTTGTTGTTGGAGAGGCATTTAATAACGTTAAGTCTCTTCTTGCATTCCATTATTAGTTCTTGTATGTGGATCTTCCAAGTTAATTTTGGGTCAAATTGTAGTTCAAGAATTTTCATTTTGTTAACAAAGCGAAGGGGTTGAGTTCCAAGCTGGAGTTTAGGAGATACTGTATCAATTCTCTTTGAGAAAAACATGCATTCTGTTTTCTTGGCAGAAAATTTAAACCCTGAGCTCAAAGACCATTCAAAAATTGTGTTTAGTGCTTTTTGCATGGTCTTTTGAGTAGATGGGACAGATTTTCCTTTGCATAGTACAATAATGTCATCCGCATATTTTCTTATAATAACTGGTGGTTGAACCCCCTTGTCTATATCATTAATTGATAGTAGGAAAAGAGTCACGCTTAGAACGGATCCTTGGGGTACACCATTTTCAATCTGTTTAATATCTGAAAGTTGCCCATTGATCCTAACTTGTAATTTGCGATCAAGAGAAAAGTTTTTAATAAAATCATACATATTTCCTTTTATTCCTATTATCTGCAAAATCTTCAAGATCCGTCGTTTCCATACCATGTCGTACGCTTTCTCTATATCCAGGCTAACAGCAATTACGTGTTGATTGTTCATAAATGTCTCCTGAATTTGACTATCAACACTAATTAGATGTGACATAGTGGAGTGTCCAGATCGAAACCCGAATTGATTATCATTTATGATTTTCTGAGTATCAAGGAACCATCTGAGACGTTTGTTGATAATTTTCTCGAGTATTTTGCACATGTTACATGTAAGTGATATAGGACGGTAGTTATCAGATTTGGATGGGTCTTTACCAGGTTTAGCAACAGGTACTACTATGGCCATCTTCCAGATCTTGGGAAATACTCTTTTCATCCAAATATAGTTATATACATCTAGTAAAACTTCCTTTCCAAGTGTGGGGAGATTTTTGATGAGGATATTCGGAATATTGTCCGGACCAGGAGAGGAATTATTGGTGGATTCAATGGTCGTAAGCAGTGGCGAAGCGTTAGGGTAGGCAGAGTAAGCTGAGCTATCCCTAAGAATCTTGAAGAAGGCGGGAAATATATCTTCACTAAAAAAAGAAAATTGTCAATTTATAATGTTATTTTAGCCAATTTATACCGTAAAGTATGCGCACCAAGTTCATTTTTCTGTTCTTATGCGCATTCAACGCGAAGTGTCTTTGTCGCCGCCCGGTGCATCGGGCAGGCTGGGGAGTGAGGCTGAGGCCGTTCCGCTTACCACTGGAAGACAGTTTGTAGGCAAGGGACGGGGCGCGGGGAAGCGAGCGCGCATGCGCATTGAGAAGCTGGCCCGATTATTCGGCCAGAAGGGTAGGCCGGCCTTACAACTGGCTAAGTAATTTAAACTCCTGCCGGCAGGCGCTCTCTTCACCACAAGCTTGCGTGGAACTTCCGGAAATGTCCACTAGAGGTCATTGAGCAACTTCAAATATCACTACTAACAAAAGTAAATACATTTATTTATTCCAAATTTCAGTATTAGTATTCCTCTGTCGCCAATTCATTAAGTACACTATTGAGAATGTTAACTATTTCTCCCACATCATTTAGCATTGGTTTAACTTTTAATAAAACAAGATCATTTAAAAAAGCGTTGATTTCTAGCATTTATGGGTTGGTATCGCGGCGTGTGAATCCCCCAGTAGTATTGTATTCTGGAAAGATCAAACAGGATCTGATCAGTGTAATTTCATTTCGTAAGTTAACTGAATAGCGTATACGTGTGTAGGTTACAAGTGAAATGTCGTTGACCAGCAACTGCATGTCGCTGTGTCTCATTGACAATGAGCACTCTCAAACAATTAAAATTACTCATTAACGTAATTCTAAGTCAAATAACACTCTTCAACTTGGCTACTATTTTAATAGAAAAGAAAATTTCGTGTACGTGTTCGCAAGATGATATGTTTAAAGAAAGCGTTGAATTTTTTCTGAAGAAAACCAGGTATTTAGAATTAATTTACAAAAACCTGTACAAACAAGGAGTATACATCTATTATAAATAAGCATAACCATTTACAATTTTTTTTTCAATTCTGCAGTAGGCTTATTCTTGATCTGAGTATTGTTGCATGATTGAAATAATAATAATAATTACTATTATTATTATTAAATTTGTAGTCTTTTGATCTCTATCTTCTAAATATTCGATATTTCATAAATTAAGTAAAAATATGTGTTTTTACAATATGTTCGTGACTCAGCTTATCCAAAAATTAACCTCACGCTTCGCCACTGGTCGTAAGAAGTTCTTCCATGGTTATGGGATTATTTAGTTGAAGGGGTGAGCATTTGTCATCATAATCGTCAGGAAGTTCTTTTTTTTCTTCATTTTTATATTCTTGAAAGACATCGGAGAAGTTCTGAGAGCTAGAATTTCTGACAAGTATCAGCTAGTACGTTGGCAATATCTGCAGATTGTGTAATGATTTTATTTCCGTCTTGAATAAAATGTATCTGGCTATATCTTTTGTGTCCTTGAATTGCATTTATTTTCTTCCATGATTCTCTTGTACTATTGTTCGAGCTAATAGACGACACAAAATTTTTCCAGGAGTTGCTTTTACTCTCTTTAAGGATTCTTCGGGTGAGAGCTCTTGTTCGTTTGTATTCAATTTTGTTATCGTCAGTTTTATGTTTTTTGTACCGGTTGTAAGCATGATTGGATATTTTAATAGCTTCTTTACACTTCTCATTCCACCATGGAACAAATTTGGTCTTCAAAGATGGTGTATAAGTTCCTATTGCTTCATTTGCTGCTTGTTTAATTATATCTGAGAAGTTGGTAACTATGGAATCCACATTCTCATTCATGAGATTATTGAAGTCAAAATCATGAAGGGATGTATTGATTATGTTACTATATTTCTTCCAATTAGCTTGGCTAAATTTCCATTTTTGGATTCCGTAAGTGTTACTATCCACATCATATGGAAAATCAACTTTTGTGAATACTGGAAAGTGGTCACTATCATGAGGAGTTTCTTCCACCCACCAGCTGCATTTGTGAGCCAGATTAGTGGAGCTTAGAGTGAGGTCAATAGTACTAAAGTTACCACTACTTATATTTATATGGGTAGGTTGATCATTATTTAACAAGATCATGTTTGAATCCTCAATAACTGTTTCTAACTTCATCCCTCTTGAGTCATTAAAACAGGATCCCCATAATTTATTATGGGAGTTAAAATCACCCAACAATAAGAACGGTTTGGGGAGTTGTTTTATAATATTATATATCTCTATGGATTCAAATGCATAACTATTAGGAATATAAATATTACAGATGCAAATATTAATTGGGAATGATATTTGAATAGCAACTACCTCCAAATCAGAGCTGATGTGTAATTCGGTGGCAGAGAAGTTTTCTTTGACAAATGTAGCCACTCCACCAGACGCATGATGACAATTTGTTCTGTTTTTATTGAAGCATTTGAAACCTTTCATTTTTCCTTTATTGTTGAGTTTGAAATTAGTTTCCTGTATACATATCACCTCTGGAAGATATTGCTGGCATAGTAATTGTATTCTTTCATATCTAGTATTGAGACGAAAATGGACGAAATCCATTCGTCCCATAATAAATCTACAACCAGCCCGAACACCATAAGGCGCAGGCAGCTTTGAAAGCCGCGCGCCGTCGACGTCAGCGGATGACGAAGGCGTCGAATAATTTCGAAGCCTACAACCGGAACCGATGGTCGCCAATGAGGAGAGAGCCGAAAATCCCACGATAGCCATTGGTCGGCGTAGGTCACGCGAGGAGAGTAGGACAGAGGCAGCCTGGTAACCGATGTAGAATTTGGTCTTCTAGAAAGAGTTTCCGACGAGGCAAGACGGGTCTTCTAGAAAAAGTTGTCGACGAGGTGAGACGTGTAGAATGTTTCTTCTAGAACAAGTTTTCGACGACGTGAAACGTTGCTTTTAGAAAAAAGTTAACGACGAGATGCAATATCCGCTAGGAGCAGTTTTGTTCTAAAACAGAATTCATGACCAAGTATAACGTGAGTCGGTGCGTAATTTACAACTTCCAACGCCACCAGAACTTTCAAAGTGCACGGGAGCAAAGTGAAACGAACCCGATGTTCAAATCAAGAATTATTTAATGAACTGTTGTCCGGAATGAGTTTGTGAGGAAGAAAATTAAAGACGTCTGAACTTTCTGAACTGACGTGTAATTCGCATTGAAGGAAAACGAAGAAAGAAGAAGGGAGAAGATAGAAGAAGAAGGTACAGCCGAGAAGTTGGTACGTGACGTGGAATACAGCGAGTACGAGAGGCGCCGCGGTGCAATTCACCGTTGCATCCCGAGGTCGCCATCGGGCCCGCCGCTACTCCACAGGCTCGCCGAGGCTTCCATTTGTTCGAGCGGCCGTGAAGACAGCGAGGTCATCGCTACGCCCTTCCCGGCTGCTAGTGGGCGAACGGGAGGTCTCCGGAACGCGCGCGAGAGGGGGAGGTGTAACGGTATTTCACCGCCATGCAGCAAACGAGAGTGAGTACCTGTAAACTTTGACACAGTGCTGTAAAAATACAAGGTATTAGCAGAAATAGGAGAGGCTAATGAGGACAATTCTAGATTTGGATTTGGTCTTTCTTTCATGTTCAAAGGGTCGTTCTAAACAGAATTTAAAATAGAATACGATGCTTACATGCATCTAAACCAGAACAATAAGTAACTTTGTTAAAATCAGTCTTTTTCTTTATCGAAAGAGTCAGTGTACATGTGCTTTTATGTGAAAGGCAATAAGTAATGCCACACTAATTTAAGTAGTAATGAAAATCTTAAGAGAATGTTTAGGTAAATCCAGCTGGAAATAGGATTATCGAAATCTCTCTTAGGTGTAATGTGTACAGGCAGTGTAGGGCAAAGCAGTGGTTTGCCCGCTGCATGTTGTAATGTTATGTAATCAATTTTGGTTAATGAATGAGATATAAAGCATTTGTGGATTGTGATTTTCCCTGGTCACTAAACCATGTAGGATTTCCTAGGGAGGGAGCATCCTATAAAAGAAAATATTTTGATAAACAACCGGCAGGGCCTGGCGACGAGGCGGTGACTGGAGCGCCGTGACGTCCTGGTGACACCCACGCCAGAAGCATTTGATTCTCGTGGGGTATATCCGCCCTAGCCCATCAAAGGTTGGTTAGTGCCGGCATGTCGAGAGATGGCATGTTCCGTTGCATTAAATGGCGCCCGAACAGGGACCTGAAAGTTAAATTAGCATTAACTAATGATAGCAGGAGAGAGGAAATTAATATTTGCATCATTAATAAGGCTAAAATTTAGGGTTTCCAAAGTCCCATATAAGATTGTGTAGTGACTTGTCAAATCAAAGAGGGAACACACACAATGCTATGAATAAAATTAAAGTTAAAAGGAAATATTGAAAGGAGAACGATACTTGTGAATGATGTACGGTGTTCATAGTTGTTACAGTGTTACAATTTATTGCAGTGTACATGTCATGTTTTGTGTTTTATTTTCAGCAGTGTGATAAGTTCTATTTCTATGTGATTTTGTTGTGGAGTGTATAAATTATTCAGTGTGTTGTGAGGGAGGTAATTTCGTTTCCAACAAAGATCTTTTGTGTAAAGAATTGCTGTAAACGGGTACTCAACCTCGTATCATGGCGGATAGATTCATGCAAAGTAGAGGCTTAGTGGGGGCAGAGGCCGCTAACAGTGACGAGGAGGAGGGGCAGCGCGAAGTGGAGGCAAGGCCGACCGTAGAACGAACGCCGACCGAATCTGCTCGCGGAACAGAGCCATTAGAATCGTCACCGGAAATGTTAGAAGGGGAATCACCACCCGTTAGTCCGGATGACCCCATGCTAAACCTAATGAGGGCATTGTTAGGTAATTTCCATACAACCCTTACCAATAAGATAGAGAATATGCAACAACAAAACCACGCAATAGCTGCAGAAATACAACGCGACATTCAACATGTACAAGAGAATGTTCAACGCGACATGCAACAGGTACAAGAAAACATCCAACATGTACAAGAGAGTGTTCAACGCGAGATTCAACAACAAAACCAGGTGTTAGCTACGGAGTTGAAAGAACAGCAAAATGCTTTAGCTACGGAGTTGACAACCAAAATAAGTGCTGTTAACGACAGGGTCGAAGCAATTCAGCGAGCACAGGAAACGGGGGCAGCCGAATTGAAGAATGAAGTTGACAAGAAGTTAGAGGCACAAGCAAGAAAAGTAGAGGAACAATCTGAGAAGATTGAAACTGTACAAAATAAATGTGAAGAAATGAACACGCGAATTGATTCAATAACTGAATTCGTCGAATTCGTACGAAACGACATGAAGACAAAATCGCACAAGAACTGAAAGGGATTTCAAATCAGGTAGAAGTGGGCACACAAGAACGTTTGAAAGTGCTAACAAAACTAAACGACTTGCAAGCAACGGTAGATACCATGCCGGCAGCTGTAGGTTCGACGCACCCGTTAAACTTAAATGTGCCACCTACCTTGAAGTTTTCGGGATTGCCCGAAGAACATCCATATTCGTTCTTAAAGGCACTAGATAGTTTTATGGCTCTTAGTCGCTTGCCAGAGCAATATAAAACGCATTTATTGTACCAGATTTTACAAAAAAAATGCAAGAACATGGTTAGAAACGCTTGAACCGTTTCCTCAAACAATTCAAGAATTTAAAATAAAATTTTTAAATAGATATTGGAGCGAGGAAATTCAACTCAACCACAAGATGACAGTTATGAATACGTACTACAAGCCGACGCTAGGAAGCATGCGCGATTATGCGGCGGGGAAGATTGCTGCACTCAAGTTATGTTCGCCACCTATGGAAGACAAAGAAATTATTTGTTTATTAACAAGACATTTCCCATACAGCATACAGAACTTGATAAGAAGCATAGCTCCGCGTGACATTGAGGCATTTCAAAGCTTGCTAGGTAATTATGATATTACAGCAGATAATGTCATGAAGGGAGGCAAGACTAGTACGACGATTAATGCCATCAGCACGAGTGTGGGAGGTCAAGAGGCAAAATCATCGAAACAGAGCGATCAACCAAACAATAAAAAGAATGATCGAAATACGGAAGAAAATAACTTTCGGAATGAAACGAAAGACCGAACTTCAAAACCAGGAGGGGAGAAGACTAATAAAACATACCCTCAAAACAAGCGCAAGACTAAAGAAGAAGAGAATAATGAAGAATTAGGGGACAAACATCAATGTCAGCCATCAACATCGGGAAACTGCCACAGTTCGATGTGAGCGGGAACCCCATGTCGAACAACGTTCAAGCTGAATACAACGTGGTTCCTGTAATCTCTGTAGGTGATCCACCGACGGGTGTCATATGGAATATGGTCACAACGAACGAGTATCCATATCGTTGTCCGGTGATTGAAGTATGCTGCGGCGACGTGGTGATGAAGGCGTTAGTGGACACTGGCTCCATGGCAACCCTAATGGATGAAGACGCCTACAATGCGTTAAGGGAATCGAAGATTGAACTACCTCAATTGCCAATTAAAAGTACGCGAATTACAACTGCGATTGGAAACAAGTCGAGCCCGATCAAAAAACAAATTTATGCACCATTAGAAATAGGAGGCAAGGTCTATGACACGCCATGTCTCGTAGTAAAAGGACTCACGTACGCAGTAATTTTAGGCATTGATTTTCTCGTGGAGAATGATGTAATTGTAGATACCAGAGCCGCGAAAATTCTGATAGGTCGTGGAAACGCGAGAATTAACACAATGATGAAATTTGATGAAGAAAAGTTAATTGAAAATGAGGATGAAATAGATTTATGTTCGTCCGCGACAAATGACTTGATTGAATCAATTGAAGAGAAAGTTAATTCCGCTGATCTCCTCGACAAAGAACAGAAGGCCAAGTTATCGAAGTTACTCATCAGCGCCAAAAGGGTGTTCGAGAAAAATCGCGAGCCAGTGAAAAATTACGTGTTTCGTATCCAACTCACAGACGAGACGCCGTTCAAAGGACGCAGCTATCCTATACCAGTGGCGTACCAAGAAGCAATTTCAAAACAAATTGAAGAAATGTTAGAAGAAGGCATAATCAAAAGGGCGACTACGGCGTATGTCAATCCAATTGTAATAGTGAAAAAGCAGAACGGCACATTGCGCTTATGCTTAGACGCGCGTTACTTGAATTCGCTGACAATACCGTATAGGGATGTACCGCCCAAAATTGATGAAATATTGTTACGATTCGCCAATAAGGGGTACTTCTCATCAACGGACTTCAGCAAGGCATATTATCAAATGAGGTTGCATCCGAAGGATCAGAAATACACAGGGTTCGTCTACAAGGGGCGAAGCTATGTATTTCAACGTGTCCCATTTGGATTGCGTAACAGTGGAGCTGCGCTGGTTCAATGTTTGGACGAGATTATGAACAATGCTGGGTTACAAGACACCACTCTTTACGTTGATGATATCTTAGTTCATTCGACAGATTTTGAACGTCACCTTGAAGCATTGGGAAAGTTATTACCATTGTTGATTCAAAATAACTTGGTATTAAATCTTGAAAAATCCCATTTTTGTGTACCACAAATCAAATTTCTGGGATATGAAATCACGAAGAATGGAATTCAAATGGGATTGGATAGAATTAAAGAAATCGAAGCCATACCCCGACCAAAGAATAATAGGCAACTAAAGAGAATTTTAGGAGTCTGCAATTATTTTAGCAGGTTTTGCTATAATTATGCTCTAACGATAGCTCCATTATATCGATTATTGCGAAAAGATCAGAAATGGGAATGGACGGAACTTCAACAGAAGGCGTTCGACGATCTTAAGCATATGTTTTTACAAACATGCACGATTTCACATCCAGATTTCACGCAGCCTATGTATCTACAAACAGATAGTAGTGATTTGGGTGTGGGAGCGATGTTGTACCAAGTCATTGATGGGGAGACAAAAATCATCAATTTGGTCAGCACTGCTTTAAAAGGGCCGCAGATCCGTTTTACGACATCGGAGAAAGAAGCCTATGCCGTTGTTTGGGCCCTAACTAAATTAAAGAATTACTTAATGGGGAGGAGTTTTGTCATCAAAACCGATCACAAAGCCCTAATCTTTTTAAATCGTTGCAATTGGCAAAACGATAGGCTGATGAGGTGGTCACTGTGGCTACAACAATTTGACTTTCGAATCGAGTATGTCGAGGGGCAGAAAAATGTATTACCTGACTTACTCAGTCGTCAGTTCCCAGCTCCAGAGACGAATATCACCCATAAAGGCGTCGAACAAGTCAATGCAATCGATCTAAAAATTCCTCAAAGTTTTCTATGGGATTGGTCCACATTGGCAGACCTTCAAAATCACGACGACGAAATTAGTAAAGTCAAGCGTGTGCTTGAGGGAAGAGGGCAAACAGAAGACGAAGAAGTCGTGACGAAATTGCAGAGAGATCCCGAGAGGTGGAGATTGACCAATGACATGGTGCTGATTCGATTGGACACCGCTCCAATTACCTACAAAATTTGGATCCCAAAAGCGCACGCGGAGGAACTAATTAACTATGTCCACGCTCAAGCCGCACATTACGGGTCCACAAAAATTAAAAGCATTATAAGCGAACTATGTTATTGGAAAAAACATGGATAGGGATGTGAAACGAGTAATCAAGTCGTGCGAGACATGCATGAGGACAAAGTTTCCGAATCGATCGTATGCGGGTACAGTGACACCGATCATTCCCGAAGGGAAAAATGATATCATTGCAGTCGATTTGTACGGGCCATTACCAAAATCGAGGCGCGGGAATAAGTATATCATGGTCATCATCGACTTGTTTACAAAGTTTACACAAGTGTACCCCATTAATAAGATCACCACTAACCAGTGTTTACGACAGCTGGAGAAATATTTAGCAATAGCAGGACAGTATCGTAGAGTCTTGAGTGACCATGGAACTCAATTCACTAGCCAACTGTGGAAAACAGCATTACAAGAGAAAAATTTAACTCCAATTTACTCGTCCATTCGCCACCCGCAATCAAATCCAAGCGAACGGGTGATGAAAGAAATGTCGAGACTGTTCCGAACTTATTGCAGCCAGAAACATGACGATTGGACCGAGTTAGTGCCCCATGTGAATCGATGGTTGAACCACGTGCCGCATGAAAGCATCGGGATGAGTCCATACGAGGCCCATTTCGCCCGCAAACCACCACATGTGTTGGGATATCTAGACCGTGAAGATGTGACCGGACCGGAACCCTACCACACGGAACAACAAATTCTGGATAGGCTCCGCAAGGCTGCCGAAGAACGGAAAAAGAAAGTAAAAAAGCCGACCATATGTGTTTAGGGTGAATCAAAAAGTCATGCTACGAACTCCAAAAGTATCAGTACCAAGGCTAAAATTATTTGCTAAATTCTTTCACCTGTACGAGGGACCGTACACAGTGACAAAATTGGTAGCTCCAAATGCAGCCGAATTAATAGATGAAGACGGAAGAGTAATAGGAACATATAACTTCTTCAACTTGAAACCTTACTAAATAACGGGTTGCTGATTCGAATGATCAGGTAAAAGAAAGATGAAAAGTCGATGGGAAAAATAAAAGAATTCTTGAATAGTTCTCGTTGAGATTCTTCTCCATCATTTTAAATGACCGTCGAAGAATCTTACCGTTATGGGGGCAATGAGACGAAAATGGACGAAATCCATTCGTCCCATAATAAATCTACAACCAGCCCGAACACCATAAGGCGCAGGCAGCTTTGAAAGCCGCGCGCCGTCGACGTCAGCGGATGACGAAGGCGTCGAATAATTTCGAAGCCTACAACCGGAACCGATGGTCGCCAATGAGGAGAGAGCCGAAAATCCCACGATAGCCATTGGTCGGCGTAGGTCACGCGAGGAGAGTAGGACAGAGGCAGCCTGGTAACCGATGTAGAATTTGGTCTTCTAGAAAGAGTTTCCGACGAGGCAAGACGGGTCTTCTAGAAAAAGTTGTCGACGAGGTGAGACGTGTAGAATGTTTCTTCTAGAACAAGTTTTCGACGACGTGAAACGTTGCTTTTAGAAAAAAGTTAACGACGAGATGCAATATCCGCTAGGAGCAGTTTTGTTCTAAAACAGAATTCATGACCAAGTATAACGTGAGTCGGTGCGTAATTTACAACTTCCAACGCCACCAGAACTTTCAAAGTGCACGGGAGCAAAGTGAAACGAACCCGATGTTCAAATCAAGAATTATTTAATGAACTGTTGTCCGGAATGAGTTTGTGAGGAAGAAAATTAAAGACGTCTGAACTTTCTGAACTGACGTGTAATTCGCATTGAAGGAAAACGAAGAAAGAAGAAGGGAGAAGATAGAAGAAGAAGGTACAGCCGAGAAGTTGGTACGTGACGTGGAATACAGCGAGTACGAGAGGCGCCGCGGTGCAATTCACCGTTGCATCCCGAGGTCGCCATCGGGCCCGCCGCTACTCCACAGGCTCGCCGAGGCTTCCATTTGTTCGAGCGGCCGTGAAGACAGCGAGGTCATCGCTACGCCCTTCCCGGCTGCTAGTGGGGCGAACGGGAGGTCTCCGGAACGCGCGCGAGAGGGGGAGGTGTAACGGTATTTCACCGCCATGCAGCAAACGAGAGTGAGTACCTGTAAACTTTGACACAGTGCTGTAAAAATACAAGGTATTAGCAGAAATAGGAGAGGCTAATGAGGACAATTCTAGATTTGGATTTTGGTCTTTCTTTCATGTTCAAAGGGTCGTTCTAAACAGAATTTAAAATAGAATACGATGCTTACATGCATCTAAACCAGAACAATAAGTAACTTTGTTAAAATCAGTCTTTTTCTTTATCGAAAGAGTCAGTGTACATGTGCTTTTATGTGAAAGGCAATAAGTAATGCCACACTAATTTAAGTAGTAATGAAAATCTTAAGAGAATGTTTAGGTAAATCCAGCTGGAAATAGGATTATCGAAATCTCTCTTAGGTGTAATGTGTACAGGCAGTGTAGGGCAAAGCAGTGGTTTGCCCGCTGCATGTTGTAATGTTATGTAATCAATTTTGGTTAATGAATGAGATATAAAGCATTTGTGGATTGTGATTTTCCCTGGTCACTAAACCATGTAGGATTTCCTAGGGAGGGAGCATCCTATAAAAGAAAATATTTTGATAAACAACCGGCAGGGCCTGGCGACGAGGCGGTGACTGGAGCGCCGTGACGTCCTGGTGACACCCACGCCAGAAGCATTTGATTCTCGTGGGGTATATCCGCCCTAGCCCATCAAAGGTTGGTTAGTGCCGGCATGTCGAGAGATGGCATGTTCCGTTGCAGTATGAAATCCATTTACATTCCATTGAAGTACCAACATGCTTGTAATAAGTTGTTTAAAAATTAATCAGATGAAGTGTGTTCTGTGTCTTCTTGTAAATGAGCATCCTCCTTTAATTCTTCAAATGTTGTATACTTCCAAGTCTTGAATAAAAATCATTGACAATGTAATAATTTAATTAGTGTCAATGATTGAGTTCTCCATGCTGGTATCTGTCTCACTATTTTCAACTTGTTGTGTAGCTCTTTTAAGCTTTTTGGTTATTCTAGTGAACCTGCTTTTTATTGATCTTGCAGTGAGGTATGGAAATGTTTCTTTCATCATTAAAATCAAACCAACAATGTCTTTGGTATGGTCTTTAGCAATGATTATTGGATCTCGGGTACCATAAGAGTTTTCTATAAATGATGTGAGTTGTTGAAAATTAAGTGGAAATTTGTCTTGGTTAGTTTCTATGAAGTCTTTAGCTGGAACAAGTAATTCATTAATTGATTTTGTTGATGTTTGTTCTAAAGTAGAGGGGTCTTCTTTGTCTTCTTTCTTCTGGGGTTGGTTTTTTTATGGTCCAGGGTTTCCTGAGTTTCTAACTTGTTATTAACAGAATCAGTGAGGGTGGAATTGGTTACTATATTTTCAATGTTTTTCTTATTTTTGGAGGGTTGTTTCTTTATTTTTTCTTTATTCTCCGCAGTTTTATCATCCATGTCAGAGGTTTCCGAGTTACTGTCAATCTCGCTATCTGACTGATTGCTAATCAGTTCTGTATTCGAGCTTACAGTAGATAACGGTCTCTTTAATCTGACAGTGTTGCAGGAAAGGTCAACGTCCATTGAGTTTTCATTTGAGGCAACTAGGTTTCTCACGGTCGGCTCGACGGGAGGAGAGGTAAGTAGAGGGGGGAAGCTGTCAAGGCCAAGGTTAGGGCTAGAACTTTCGTTCAGTTCGCTCTCGGGAAGAGTAGTTTCAAATGCATTGGGAGAAACATTATTAGAATGATCAAAACTCTCATTATTTGATTCTGTGATTTCTACTTCCGTAGGGGAGAAGTAGGGTATTAGTTAATTGGGAGTTACATGGATTTGGACAGTTTTCAGCAATGTGGCCCTGATTTTTACACAAAAAAACAAATAGGAACATCAGGAGTTACATATATCCAATGGGGGACATTATCCATAAACACTTGAAATGATTCAGGTAATTTATGTTCATCATCCGGTGAAACAAATGTTTGCCGGCGAAAAACTGAGGATGTGGCTCAAGTTGGGATTATTAAATCCAGCCCGAAGAAATGTTAACGGTACTACAGTTTTAACACCGAATGTTAGTAATGCTTCTTCAATCACTTGATGCGGTATACTCGGGCAAACATTTGACAGAATAATTCTTTTGTTCCTGGAGATTAATGGTCTGATGGGGAATACTTGATTAGCCACAACAATGTTCTTATGATTGTAGACTAGATCATCTGCGACATCTTTGCTGGATAGGTACACACAGTCTGTTGTTCGATATTTTCGAAGCAAACTTTGATATGAGAAGGATTAACTTTAGTTGATAACTTTTCAACAAATTCTATTGGTGCATTATTTGTCGAGTCTATGATGATAGCATTTTCTTTCTTTGGAAAGAGAGATTGGCATGGTAACTTTAGCATAGTTAATGGTTGTCTTACTGTTCTGGTCTCCTGATGATTGATGAACTTCAGAGGGCTCCATGATGATCACGAAAAGAACTTTTCACTTAGTTAAGCAATATCACTTCATGTAACAATACTCCACTTCTACCACGTTTAACATTGCACTGACAACCACTGAGACAGTGAACGCACACAACGTGATTCAGCCTGGAGCGAACGGAGCGTCCGGCCACCACGGCGGTCAGGACGCGACTCCAATGATCATTTGGCCTGCGTTGCCCTGCGATTTTGAAAAGCATTCATTAATTTTTGGGGGTATTTTTACATGAAGCCTCCGAACATTTTCAAAATTTTCTCAAAAACGGCCGAAAATTTTCTATCGAATATTATGGTATAGGAATAGGTTTAACTCCTGTAATATTGTTATTATCACATTTTTTCTATTTTAAATGGCCTGAAAAATTGAGAAAATGTTAAATAAAAAAATGTTCAGCCATGTATGACAGCTGGAAAGAAGGTGATGTAAAAACCAAAAAATTAGTCTAGATTAAAGAAATCAGAAGAGATCTAGTACGGGAAACTCTGTGCCATTCTGTTGCAACAATAGTTTTCTTTTAAATGTCAACGAAAACAACGAAAACGCTCCAACACTTGCGAGGTTTGGCATACAGGCAGTCCCACAAACTACGGGCCTCCCCCTTACTTCTAAACGGTTCCTGATATAGAAATGTAGTTTTCGCCCAACAATGCGATATCATGGGGCAAGTAATGTGCCGTAGGGATATTGTCCGAAATATTTCGAGAAATTTAATTATCTTTCATTTTTTTAAATGGAACCATGAATTTTTCACACTAGCGAGAGATAAATCATAAGTTGACGAATGCAATGACGTAACATTATTGTTTTAATAGTATTTTGAGCACAAAATTATTCTTTTCTGACAAGTGATTTTAAATTAAATGCACAAATTTCCTGTAGCAATCGCAACTGTTACCATTGAGGAAGGTTGCATTCCCGGTGCCGGCTGTTTTCGAGGAGATGCCTCGAAGGCCTTCACCAAAAAGTGACAATAGCGACGGCTGCCACAGCAAAAAGTGCAGGTTTCATTTAAAATCTCTTGTCAGAAAGTATAATTTATTACACAAAATACTATCAAAATATTAACATATGTTACATCATTGCATTCCCGTTTTTATGATTTATCTATTGCTAGTAAGAAAAATATATGGTTCGATTTAAAAAAAAATCAAAATTGCATTTATTTTCTCCAAAACTAAAAATATTTCAAACAATATCTCTACACCATTTCACTTGCTCCATGACTCCACATTGTTGAGCGAAAAACTGTATTTTGATATTGCAAAACCGTTTAGGACTTATGGGGGTGGCCCATAGTTGGAATTCTGAAATTTTTGTTCGGGTTTAAACTTGAATTTTTATATTACGTAATTGTTATAAAGAAATCGAGAGGATGTCCACCACTAGTTTTCAATTTAGATGGGGGACAATATTACACAAGAACTACAAATGCACGGTACCACTCAAATGAAACATAGCTTTGCTCGAAATATTCAAATTAAGGAAAAATATAAATATTCTGAAAAACTATAAATTATAAAATGGAAAGATCTAAAGTTGAAGAATAGATTTCATTGAAAAATATGGTTTGAAGTTTGGTGGTGTAGGTCAAGATCACAAAAATCAAATCAGATTTTCGATTTCGAGAGGATTTACTAATAATCGAACATAAATCATAATTGCAAAAGCAATTTACTAAAATTTAGCTAAAAATTTAAAAAAATTGGAGCAGATTTTGAATAGATTTTAAAGATGTCGTGCGGGCTTTGCGTGAAAGTGACACCCAAAATTGTTATTAGAATCAAATTCGGCTCCCCACGAGTTAGGTTATGCATTTTCGCCAAAATGTCCACATCAATATATTGAATATTTATTTCCTTTTTTAATCACATTCTCAGCCGTTCGCTATCCGGTGTTTGTCAAATGGTAAAGAACGTAGGATGCTGGTCGTTCAATTATTCTGAAAGTAATCGTCCTAACAATGGTTATTATTAATTTAAATGATAGTATTAATGTTTGCTTTTCTGAGACACGGGCTGTATAAATACACCATAAATTAAATTAAATTAAATACACCATAAAAATGTACACCATAAATTAAAGAAATTGTGGATGTCATTATAAGGTAGTGGCTCCGCTGTTGAAATTACTGATTCATTCATGTGCTCAGAGAATTTGTGCGTTCTTATAAGATGACCTTCTTGGCATTTACGTATTTAGGAAACATTTGTAAGAACTTCAATTTCCAATTTTGACTCTCTAAGCAAAACGACTTGCGTTCTGAAGAGTTTCAAATACCATTCTGGTGTCAGTGTCGCATAAAAAAAGTGCCGCACAAATGCACGTTGCATTTGGAAAACGGCTTGAAGAGTAGATTTGTGAGAGAACTGCGATTGACTTCCAAGAAATCCCGTCGAGGTGGGTTGGTCCACGTCCTGACAGGGGGATGCAGAGAAGGCTCTCAAGTGTTCCTTTCTCCATTTTTTTCCATCTTCTTGCTTCTCATTTCATGTCATGTACGTTCTTTTCACTCCTTTTTCTTCCTCACTGGCCTTCTCTGTATGCTGAACGCCACCCATGTGTTTGCCGTGCGTGGCGACCCGTGTCGGAGGGAATGTGTGTCCTGGCAGTTAGGAGACCTGTTTGTTCCCCTATCTAGTCCTAGTGCTACTGTTCGCCTTGCACTAAGGGGTACGTTGATTACGTATTTTGGAAACATTCCCTGTAGGTTCCAAACACACTCGCTTTGGCCCCGGCTCTTCTAGACGGGTGGTCGGAAGCTAACCCCCTCCAATCAATCGGCTCGGACTAGGTCTTGTACTGAACTCCAGGGTGAGCGGGGGAATCCACGGCGGTGCAGCGCTGTGTTATTCTCCCCACTAATATCCTCGTGGCAACCCTGGCACTCCGAAGGAGTGTCCCCTTGTTGGGCTCCGTGGTGGGTGGGGACCACGAGGATGAACCTATTCCATCTATATGGATACTTCACCTTTCCCCCCGCCCTCTTCCGCAAGGAAGAGGAGATGTGCAGAGAGAACTATTGACTTGAATAGTTTTTTTCTAAAGAAGATCGACCCAAGAAGCCTCGTTTCCTCCTCATGGCATGTGCCGAGGAAGGTAAGACTTTTAAAACTGTGAGTGCTGTCCGTCTGGCGCGAGCCATCGAAGAAGCCTACGGGAAGCTCCAAGCGGTCGTGCGACAAAGGAATGGAACCATTATTTTTGAAGCGCTACCGACGAGCAGATGTAAAAATTCAAAATACGAAGCAGATTGCCGACCTCAAGGTAGTAGTCACGGTTCATCCCACCTTGAACCTGAGCAAAGGCGTAGTCAACCACGAGGACTTTGCTACAGAAACTGAGGAAAGATCTTCTAAAATTTTTAAGACCTTTGGCGTGACTGAGGTGTACAGGATCGAAAGGAACGAGCATGGGGAAAGTGATCCCTACTTCTACCCTGATCCTTACTTTTACCGACCATCCCTCCCGGAAAGGATCGTTACCGCTTTCTACAACCTCCGTGTGCGGCAGTATGTGCCGAACCCTTTGGCGCGCTGCTTCAAGTGTCAAAGGTTTGGGCATACCAACAGCGATGTATGTCCGTAAACGCGGTTTGCGGGAAGTGCGGATCATCATTTCACGACCCACAACCCTGCGACAAACCACCGCACTGTGTGAATTGTGAAGGCGATCACCCAGCCAACGACAGTGTCCCACGTTTCTCCGGGAAAGGGAAATCCAAAAAATAAGGGTAACCGAAAAGGTTTCCTTCCCTGAGGCGAAGCGTAGGTTCCAAATCAGGAATCCAGTGGACCTATCTCGATCTTTTTCCAGTGCTGTAAAACCTAAGTCCCCGGGGGTAACAGCGAGTTGTCAAACTCACTGTACCCCAGCGGTAGTTTCGCACTTTAGTTGTCAGGTGTCGCCGACAGACTTCCCCGAAGATTCGGTATGTATCCAAGGTGGGAAAATTATAATTCCCACTAAGTAGAAAAACCTGTGCAAAACTCCACCAGAAATCGGCCACTGAGACTTCTACTGAAATCGATCTTAAACAGACACCGCCTCCCAGGAACAATACGTCATCCAAATCCCGTCCACCTCTTTCTGTCTCTGAGAATCACATCGGACGATCCTCCAGCCCCTGTAGATCTCGGTCACCCGTGGCCAAAAGTCGGGAAAACCCTCCGACCATATCCAGCAGCAGTCAGGATGACTCTGCTGTTGATGAGGAACCCCACGAGAGTTCCTCTACAACCATTCAGAAGGTGAGAAAGAAAAAAAAGCAACCAAAGAAATAATTTCTCATAATAGGCTCTCTCATGGAACTTATATGGTCTTCGCGCTCACTCAGAAGAATTAAGATTAATAATTTCTCGCCAAAAACCATTTATAGTCTGTCTTCAGGAAAACTCTTCTCCCTCATCATCCCCTGTCTCTTCGCGGATTTAATATCGGTTCGATCAAGACGACGGACTTCGTGCTCACGGCGGCGTCGCGGTACTCATCCGCGACTCCCTGTTCTCGGAGGAACACAACGTTCGAACCGACCTCCAAACAGTTTGCATTCGGGTACACCTACCATCCTTCTCTTTTACGGTGTGTAGTATATACATTCCCCCTGGCCAAGTCGTGTCACAAGAAGAACTCGAAGATGTTTTTTCTCAGTTGCCCGCCCCTTTTCTTATTGCGGGGGATTTTAATGCCCACAATCCCTCTCGGGGTGGCACGAGGACCTGCCCGAGAGGTTCTATCCTCGAAAATATTATTGACCAGCAAAACTTAATTCTTCTGAATTCCGGGAATCACACTTATTTCTCCATGGCGTAAAAACTCTTCTCGTCAATCGATCTGGCACTCTGCAGTCTATCCCTATCTACCATGGTAGAGTGGACTGTACTCGATGATCTACATGGGAGTGACCATTTTCCACTTTGGTCCACTTTAATATCCCTAATTTAGACGGCATCCACCCTCCTCGCTGGCTATTCCATCGAGCCGACTGGGAAAATTATAATGCCAGACCACTTTTCAAATAATATCGATACCTTGGTGGCCCAATTCACCGACGCCCTTCTTCGCGCAGCCACCATTGATATCCCGAAGTTTACGTGTCGGCCACGACGCGTCCCAGTGCCTTGGTGGAATGCTGACTGTGCCACCGCGGTGCGTGACCGAAAGCAAGCACTCGCGAGGCTCAATAGGTTCCCCACCGCATCAAACCTGATCGATTTCAAAAGAAAGCGGGCCAGAGCCAGATTAGTAATACGGGAAAGTAAGACCGCTTCCTGGAGAGCCTTTATTACTTCTCTTTCTTGCCATACCCCGCCTAAGTAGTATCGCGAAAGATCCGACAGATCGGAGGAAGATTTCCCCACCATCTGTCCCAGGACTTCTTATTAATGGAAATCTTATTACTTTCCAGAAAAAGTAGTTGAGGAATTGGCCTGTCATTATGAAAATACCTCCAGTTCCTTACACTACTCTCCTAGCTTCTTGAAAACGAAGAGTAGAATGGAGAAAAATGCAGATTGGACATCTCAACCTGCCTGGAGGAAGATTATAACGCCCCTTTCTCCATGGATGAATTTTCCTGTGCGCTCACCCGTGGGAAAAGATTCTGCTCCAGGACCAGACCAGATACACAACCAAATGTTAAAACACCTGCCGGAAGAGGCACGTATCTTTCTCCTTCGGTATCTTCACACAAGATTTGGATGGAACATACCTTCCTAGAACCTGGCGCGAAGCGATTATTATTCCTATTCCTAGAAAAGGACAGGACAGGACAAAGCAGTCAACCTACCGTCCAATCTCGCTCACAAGCTGTATATGCAAACTTCTGGAGCGAATGGTGAATACGCGTTTGGTCTGGCTCCTGGAACAGAGAAACCTACTCACCCAATCCAATGTGGTTTCAGGAAGACAGGTCAACCATGGACCACTGTCACCTTACCACACAGATCTCCACTGCTTTCGTTGCTACGTCAACACCTGGTAGCAATTTTCTTTGATATAGAGAAAGCTTATGATACTACCTGGAGGTACGGCATTCTTCGCACCATCCATTCTGGGGTCTTAGGGGCCGGCTCCCCCTTTTTTTAGTAGCCTTTCTTTCCTCAAGATACTTCCGCGTTCGCCTTGGTGACAGGGTATCCGCCAGCCACCATTTAGAAAACGGAGTCCATCAGGGCTCAATTCTGAGTGTCACTCTGTTTGCCATCGCTATCAATAGTATAGCGTCGAAATCCGAGAGCCGGTGAAAGCATCGCTCTTCGTTGACGACTTTGCCATTTCTGCTCTTCCAAGAGTATTCAAGTGATAGAGACATTACAACTTGTCCTCAACAAATTGCAGGAATGGAGTGATGCGACAGGTTTCAAATTCCCGCATCAAAAACTAACTGTATGCACTTCTGCAAGATTTATCATCTTCATAACCACCCCGATCTTTTTCTTGGAAGCCATCTTCTACCTTTTGTGGACTCTGCAACTTCCTTGGGCCTTACTTTCGATTAGAGTCTAACTGGCGAAATCATATACGTAAACTGGAAAAGCCGATGTGTCTCACCTCTGAACCTCTCCGCACCCTTACAGGCAGATCTTGGGGAGCAGACCGTGTTTGTCTTTTGCGTTTGTATAGAACCCATCATCCGCTCTGTTTTGGATTATGGATGTATTGTATATGGGTCAGCGTCACCATCAACCCTCCGGCCATTAAATACCATTCCAACGCCGGGGTATAAGAATTAGTACAGGCGCCTACCGCAACGAGTCGCATCGGAATGCTCTTGGCCGAAGCTGGAGAACCATCTCTGAGCGAAGGCGAGATATTTATTAGCCTCTTTCTCTTAGCTCGTTACAAGCTGTCTCCCGTTCTTCCTCAGACTACCTGACGGAATCTATTCAAAACATCATTAATTCGCCTTCTGTGTCGCCACTACGATCTAAATACTGAGTTGGTCCCAGGCCATGTGGGAATCATAGGGAACGAGTTGGTCTCTGACCAGGCGGCAAAATCGGCAACGGAGAAATACTCATGTTGACATTCCTTTCGTACCATCGTCCGATGTTAAAGCTTCTTTAAAAACGACTGATCTTTAGAGCTTGGCAAACAGAGTGGCAC
>JAHLJT010008446.1:151182839-151220368 GCA_031308135.1 Acheta domesticus
ACATTACCACACAAATGCCGGAAGAGGCGACGGGACTTCGAGTTTAGCTGGAGGGGCTGTGCCTAGCTGGTAGGAGATTACGTTGGTAAGGGAAAACCCCGCTAGCCGACGTTTGGTCAACACCGGGTCTCGCCATCCAGTGGGAGAAGATCGCCACCTCCCGAGGGAAAAAAATGTTCTACACTTACAGGACTTTACAATGGAGGGACACAGTACACAGGACAATGACCTTACAATACACAGGACAATGACCTTAGCGGTTGGCGCGCCCGGAATCATTACTCGTATGAATCATCTGGACAGGCTAACGTCTAAACACATTTCAATGGGGTTTTCCCTAGAACCGGACAAAAAGACGCCCAGTTCCGATCGTTCTTGGCGACCAGACGAGCCAGTTGAGTCCGCTATACCCGACAATGCTAGTTCAGACAGGGCCATTATCGAAAACGAACGATACCAATACTATGCATGTTATCGGGGTGTGCCCTTTGAGTCGGCAGGAGAATAGATGGATAACGAATGTGGGAAAAGTCACCGGATCTCCTGACACCGTTTATTGCACACGCAATATCTTACCAAACGCATTTCTATTAAATATCTTTAAGTATCTTAAATATCTTATTCCATTTTCAGTGGAGAAGATAAATGATCTATGTTTACAAAATAGTATGAAATGCTCTTCTACGACGAAAACTGAATAAAAATTCGATTGCAGAAGGCAAATTGCCAGCGAATATTTATAATAATACAGAATATTTAAAATACTAGATTCTTTATACAGATACAGTATATACGATACAGTAATCCTACAAAACTTTCAGTAAAGCTTACTCCTTAACCATTAATTATTAAGCATGTGATTCCTGCATTTCCATTATCAACGAAAACTTGAAACTCATTTATCTCGTATCTTCAATTTTATTTTTTCACCTACTACATACTTACGTAGTAAAGAGAAAGAATTTCAAAGTTGTAGCCAAAAGCGACGATTTTTTAAAGAACTCATATTGTGAGTTCCCGATACTGAAAAAGTGGATAATTCTTGTAGCTCTATGCAGTAAATTACTTTATCTAATATGTTGTATTATCAGAACCCATGTTTTAAATGTCCTCCACACCACCACCGCCTAAACCGTTCAGACAGTGTCTCCTCCCGACTTTCGCCACATATAGCGAGACTGATGATGAGAGCAAAACCGGGTAACTGAATAAATGTAGTAAGTTGCGGAAGAGGACTTTAGTTTTTTCACTAAACCCCGATAAATCTGGCCGAACTCGAGGCCCTGCTAGTTAGAAAAAGATATTTTGATTTTGGGGGGTTCTTCACATGACTACACAGGTATATGTTACAAAAATAACGGAGAACCCATCACTGGTTATGTTGATGATGTCGACTATAGTGGATCAATCGATGGCAGAAGCTCCTACAGGAAATGTATTGTGTATGAATGGAGGGTCTGTAACATGATATTCTCAAAAGCAGAAAATAGTTAGTTACAACTACCGAAGCAGAATATATGGTATCAAGTGATGCTGTCAAAGAAGTAGAGAATTTGCAAAAGTTTCTGAATGAATTGGATGCAAATGACACAAAGATAACCTAATTGAACACAGCGAAACTTTTAGTGCTAAAATATTTGATTTGATTTGATTTATTTGGAGAAAAACAGTGAAAACTGTAAATGACGTTTGGGGGAAAAGATTCTTTGAGCACGTTTTCTTAAGTTCCACAATCCCTTTCCAACATTTTAACTATAAATACGATACTTGAATTGTTGATAGTTGAATATTGGTTCTTAATTCTTTATTTCATGTACGAATAAAACATATAGATTTACGTCATCATTTTATTAGAGAAGTAATGAAATCCGGATCAATAAATTTGGTGCATCTTGCGTCAACGGAAATGCCAGCTGGCATCCTAACAAAAGAACTAAGTACAAACATGAGAATAGTGTTAATCTAATGGGGCTATCAAGATTATCAATTCAAATATTATTTCGAGGGAAGTGTTGAATCCCAATTGGGATACTACTAGTATTGCGACCATGGACCCATGGTTGCTCAGCAATACCTGCATCTTTGCGACCTCCCTGTTTGTACGTATGGCTTTTTTACCACTGAATTTTGATGTACGAGTTAATAGATGAATATATATTACATTATTCACTGAAGCGTGAACATTGAACCTTGCTTACAGACATGAAAGTGATTCATTGAAATAAACTAAATGTCTATATTGATCCTTTATTTACAGCTGCTCATAATAGAACGTGGGGTAGTTATTCCTTCGAAATATTACTGATAAGGTTGGCTGAAATTGGCTCAAACCCAAAATATTGCTATTTCGCGAATTGGCCGATTAATTTGCACGACGGCCAGACGGTTCAGAAAAAGTTGTAAGAATGAAGATAACCGATGATTTCGGAAATCATTCGGCTAATGTTGGCATTACCACGGGGCGCTAGCTAAAGCGCTGTCCCAGGGTGAGGAGTCTTGTATGTTTGTGGGAAGTATTTTGTACAAATATGCGTTGGAAATCATGCGTGGTAAAGATTCGATGTTGCTTCATGTACAGCGCGAAGACCGAAGGTCGAACCATCGTCACCCTACTCGGAAATGCGTAGCCAAATGACAACTGAGGTATATAGTGAGGTTATGTTAGGTGGTATATGTAAAAAGAAATTTACGATAGGACGATGGAAATCACATATGGACACTTTGCCCAAGCCTTAGAAACTATCCACCAACAGTCTGATCTCTTTTTCTCACATCTAACTTGATATTCCTAGTCACCATAACGGACTCCTTCACCTACACTAGCCACTTGGCAGGAGCTAATGTGCGCATCATTTGCAATTCCAAGCATTTTCTTCGGCGGGATTCTTCCACCCATTATATATAACGTGACCAACATGTGAACAATTGGCAAACTGGCCAGATTGGGCATTAGTCATAACAAATATTACAAATAATTCACCCACTAATTAAGTTCAATTGTGGAAAAGTGTAGAGGCGATGTTAGAAACGTAAATGCCGACAGGCGAAGTCTGTCGCGTCGCGAATTCGATGCTACGTTTTCACCGCCTTCTCCCTGTCACCGTTGCTCCCAGTCTCCATCTGAAGCTGCTCCTGCTGGTTGCAGGCGGCGGGCGAGCGCGCGGCGCAGGCGCAGTGGGGCCACGCCCTCGCCGAGGAGACGCTGAGAGAACTTTCAAAGTTTCATGGAACAAGCGCTGGCTCCGATCGCCCTGTTGGCTCGGCCTAATTCACTGCCTCGCTTTTTGAATGTTGCACTGAGCCGTCCATCACCGTGGAGCCTGCGTGAAATCTACTCCTGATGCCCGTGCTACCCCTCATCTGGTAAAAATGACGCAGTGTGCCCATTACTGCGCTCGCATATCTATACAAAAGGAAGAGTGACAAGTACGTTTTCGAACTGCACTTATTTTGAGCACTCAACAAATAACTGCAAATGTTTTTGAATGTATTGAAAGGTAACTGAAAAAGGTAACAATTGACAAGTTTATGAAATATGAAGCGTTATTAACTTCTGGTCTTAACATAACAAACTGGGGCACAAGCAAAATTTTCACACTGCTCTCAAATCAATGAAGTGGGTAATGTGTTAAATGATTTCAGGATTTTTTAAGTTCCAAAGGCGCCTGCTTAGCTCGAAATGTTAATGGTGGGGCAGGCAAATCACCCTCTTCCGCTTTACTTCGTATGAAGTAAAGTGGAAGGTGTAGGTGGTTTGAACAACTGTGGGACTCAAAAACAATTTGCGAGCACTCTCGAGCAGAAGCTCGTGGGTAGAGGCATCCAGGAAAGCTCTTTCAAAGGTGTTTATCGCGTATCATACTGCTTACGAGTGTATGGACTGTTTGTGTAACATCTTGGGTGTTATTGTGTTCAAAATAGTCCATGGTATGTGCAATGAAATAAGTGGCTTTACTGTGCGCGCCGCAAGGACCCTCCACTCCGCCCCACTAATCTTATTCCTAAAGCCTGACTGGACACAGAGGTAGCTTGCGTTAGAACTATTCCCTTTTACTTTAACTTACTGAGATAACAAATTAACCACTACTACCCTAACCTATCACACCCGCTTCTAATTTCATGAAAATGAAAACCAAGCACTCCCGATTAATGGCGTATTTAGGGAAAAGCTGCACCCTGACGCAATATTGAATTCGCAGCGAGGGGTGCTGGAGAGCATGCGTGTCTAACTCCGCCCGAACAAGCTACTTGCCCGCCTGGGAAGCCCGCCACTCTTAGCAGAGTGGGGAACGTCCCCGACTACGCTCTAATTTGCCCCTCCAAATCCAGAAGGGAGTGCACATGCGCAAGCTGTAGCGGCGTGAGACGAGGAATAGTGGCTTCATACGAAAATATGTTTGCCTTATTTGTTCTATGAAACAACCGAATTTTGTATTATGCTTATATTCTTTACTACTTTTCACTATTTCATGATTATTTTCTTTCTAAATTCTACCTTGTATAAAAATCTTTGACAACTGACAGGAATATGTCAGGGCGTCGAATTCTATCCTTTATTTCGTTTTATGTTAAGTTTTATTAAATGAGTCTTATTTATTACACATAACAAAATATAAATTAATACCAATAAAAAACTAAAATTAGAATATAAAATAAATTAATAAGACTCCATTTAGTATATCTCCTGAAGCACTTCCACTAATAAGGGAATGTTACAATATCATGTCGAAAACGGCCCCATTTTTTCAGGCAAATTACAAACTCGTTTTTATCACATTATCAAAATATCGATGCCGATACACAATGCAAAGTACTTCAAAAAATTCCCAAACTTGCCAACATTTTCGCACAGATTTTCGTTTCTACAGAGAAAATGGACAACCCTTGCAAGCCGAGCGACGAGCGTGAGGGCACTGAGGCTAGCTAGTGTTGTGAAGGATTGTTTCTTCGAGGTTAGATAATACTACATTGGAGGTCATTCAAATGGCACTCAATGCTTTTCTTAGGGTGAAAATTCCTTTATTTGAGATATTCATTTCCTTTGACATTTCTCTTTGAAAATTTGTAATTTTCTACTGAACCATAAATGCCATCAATATGAGAAGTTATTGTATTAAAATAACTGTGTAACTGCATTGAACCCGATCTTCCCGAATGCAAAGTCAGCGCGCTACGCCCTGAGCCACTTCGCTCGGTACTTTACATTTAATTACTCTTATTCTGTCAAGCAAGATTGTACAATTTGTAGAACAAATTGAAGAATTGTTCCTGATTGTCAATATATGATTGTTAATAAAACTTTTCCAATTTTCTTTATGACAATCGTTTATTATTCACCATTCGTAACGTGTTTTGTGACATCATCAGATTCCTAAAATTACCGGATACAGAAATCAATATTCTATCACCATATCAAATTGGTTAGTTTACAAACTATTTCAATTTGTCACTTAAGTAAAAGTTAATACAATTCAGTTAGAATTATTTTCAATGTCTATTGAGTAAAAGTTAATCATAATACCAAACATGTCAACTACCTTAAAGAAAAATGTTCACCAAAACTTGTTAAAATATGAAAATATAAAAATTACATTATTAAAGATAAAACAAAACAAAACAAAACAAAATCAATATAATTCAAAGAGACGGAACTGTTGTCCCATTTTGTTATCTGGCAAGTTTCAACTGTGAAACATTCGAGGACACCTGGAGAACTTAGCAACGACCTCACCCCACAGGTGTTCTAAAAGAATATAAACCGACTCCACGATGTCTCGGGAATGAATGACGTAAGCACGACGTATGAATATGCAGTGTGGCAACTTTACTAAATAAAATTAGGCATTACTCCTGATCTCTCTTAATTTTGTATAACACATGGTCATAGGCGTTGGTAAAACCATTCACTTCTACATTGGTATTAATAGTTTGATTTACTTTAATCTGAAATGTTTCTGAAATAAGTCGAGGGAATCTCCTGACCTCGGTGATCAAAATAAGTGGGTTTTCAAAGTCAAATTCGTGTGACAAATTAAGTCTGTCTAGAAACAGAATTAAATCGTAGAGAATATTCTTTAATATTTCTAAAATGTTCTTTCATTCGTCGTCTAATGGGGCGCTTAGTTTGTCCCACATATGATAGTTTGCAATTTAAGCAAGGTTACCACGTTCTCTCGTTCAATAAACGGAAACTGGTCTTCGACATTTTTTATCAGATTCTATTTATTGATTAATTTATAGTATATTCAAAGTGTAATGTTCGATGTAATGTTCGAAAGAATGACTTCAAATAAAGGTTTTTGAAAACTGAAACATTTTCTGTGAAAAAGAGCTTCAAATTTTGCATTTTTAGTAGTACTTAAACGCCATTTTCTTAAAAACGGCTACAAATTTTTAAAAGAAAATTGCCATTTAGGACGAGGCTTTTGTGTTCTTTAAAATCAAAAATTGAGAAAAATCGCAAAAACTGACCTTCGTGGTTGCCGTGTACATTAAACTTACTGTACGTGTACATTAAATTTAATTTATGCACATGTACACAATTACTTTATTGTACTTTCACATTAAATTTACTGTACGTGTGCATGAAATTTACTGTATATGTACATTAACTTCAGTATTTAAAATTTGTTCAAAAAAAATATTCACCATGGCCAGGATTCGAACCCGGATCTTCAGGTTTACGCCAGTTGCTCTAACACCTATCCTATCGAGACGACCAATTCTTCGAACAGGTTCTTTGGCCTGATGTATTACCCGTTGGGATATATGCAATTGTAATCACCTTGTCATCTTTTGGGACGCTTTTATGCCCACAAATGCGTCCCACAGACGTAAAGAATACTGAGTTCTGACCTTGTTACTGAGAAACAAATGTATTATAGTATTTAAATTTGTTCAAAAAATAGGCACCTCGACCGGGATTCGAACCCGGGACTCATGATTTACGCGCAATTGCTCTAACTACTGAGCTATTGGGATATCCGAGTGATTGAACAAGTTAAATATATACATATATATATATATATATATACATATATATATATATATATATATACATATATATATATATACATATATATATATATATATATATATATACATATATATATATATACATATATATATATATACATATATATATATATACATATATATATATATACATATATATATATATACATATATATATATATATATATATATACATATATATATATACATATATATATATACATATATATATATATACATATATAGCGACCTACATAGCTGGGTAATTCTTTAGTTAACAAATTTTTCGAATTCACCGGAAATATTTAAATTTTTTCAAAAAATTGTCACTGTAACAAGGTCAGAATTTAGTATTCTTTACGGCCAAGAAACATTTCCGAGCCTAAACGCGTCCAAAACAGGTGACGAAGTTCTGAAAATTATATATATGTATATATATATAAATATATATATGTATATATATATAAATATATATATGTATAAATATATATATATATATGTATATATATATAAATATATATATATATATACATATATATATACATATATATATACATATATATATATATATACATATATATATATATATACATATATATATATATACATATATATATATATACATATATATATATATACATATATATATATATACATATATATATATATATACATATATATATATATACATATATATATATATATATACATATATATATATATACATATATATATATACATATATATATATATATATACATATATATAATTTTCAGAACTTCGTCACCTGTTTTGGACGCGTTTAGGCTCGGAAATGTTTCTTGGCCGTAAAGAATACTAAATTCTGACCTTGTTACAGTGACAATTTTTTGAAAAAATTTAAATATTTCCGGTGAATTCGAAAAATTTGTTAACTAAAGAATTACCCAGCTATGTAGGTCGCTACAATTTTATTATTAGGTTTTTACAATTTTAGTTGTTACCAATTTGAATGTAAATTCAAATCTTAAAATTTATATTTTTGTATAAACGTTGAAAATATATTTCATATTTATTATACGTAAGTTCAAATAGTGGAAGAAAATATTTTTTAGTTTTTAAACAGTATTTATGTTTAATACATTCCATAATTTTTTATCAAATCTGCGTGAATTTTAAATTACATTAAATTTAATTTCGAATGATATTAATCTATCTTTATTGTAGGAAAAGGTACATAGTTTCTGATACTGTTGTATATTAAAGCTACATTATTTTCATGTAAACATTAAATTTAATGTACAACACATTAATCTCGGTTTAATTTACAAGATACATTAAGTTTAATGTACTCCCACATTAAATCTACATTGATTTTACATATTTACACATTAAAATCAATGTACGCGCACATTAATATCGTTTTAATGTACACAGTACATTAAATTTAAAGTAAAATAGTGTATTAAACTGTATTTAATACCCTCTTTTTACATTTAATGTCATTTCTGACAGAGTACAATATTGCATGAATTTTGATAATCATTCAGTTTTCTGCGTTAGATGAGATTTATATTTGCTTTTGGACAGAGATCAACGTTTTGCGAGCTTTTACGAACGTAAAGGGTCATGGTGAAAAGAGCGTTGCAGTCTTTGACAATACAAGTGCTGCCGTATGGGACATCCGCGCGCTCAGTAACTGATTAGGAGAGACTGTCTACTCTCGTGGGACTCATCCACCCTGTAATCCGGATGTCGCCCCAAGCAGTTTCCATCTCTTCGTACACCTCAGTGGGATACACAAGAAGGGGTGTGTTCATGCCTTCCATTTATGTGCTGACGTGTACAATTGTTGGACCGCGACTTCCGCGTCCCGCGCACATGGCTCCGCGTATTTCTTCTCGTTCTGCCTAGACGAAACCACGGCCGTAACAACAAGAAGAAGCCGCTGCCTTCTTCCTTCACGTCCGGATCAATACCACAGGCGGCCTCATCACTGGTCAGGCAATCCCGTATGGAGGATTTTGCTAACACATTTCGAGCGTCGCAAACCGAGATGGCGAACGCCAGCACCACTGGTACGTCCTCGCGGTTCTGCAGCACTTGCTGTTACAACCGACGCCATCTCAGACGCCCGCCTGCACTCCAAAATTCGATATGGAGCGCGCTTGGGACTACATCTTTCATGAAGCAGAGAATCCGGACATTGGAAAGCGCGACCAAGTAGAATGCCGCTACATAAAAATGCCCCGGATCAGCTTTCCGGACCTAGCAGACGACGAGCAGGCTTTGACGCGCGAGCGCTCCCGGCCGATGGCGATAGCCCCGAAGAGGGGCTGGCGTGTTGGAGCCGGCATCGCAAGAACCGAACCAGCGCTGCCACCTCCGCCGCGAACTTCCGCGCCACGCCAAGGGCCGGCCCTTCCCCTCCGAGGCGGCGACGCACGCGGGCGAGGCTGCGAGGGAGGAGCCGCGTCCGGCGCCGCCCACTGCCGCCTCCCCCGCTCTCCGAGCGCTGAGGAGACGCGTTCTCGCCGGCGCACTTCCTTCCAATTTTCGATGATCTGCAGCCACCCGTCCAGGAGCGTTCTGGCGCTAGATTCGCCTGGAACGCAGCGACGAGAGCATCCACACGATGAGGACCAGCCTGAAGAGGAGCGGGGTGCTCGACGGGCACGCCTCTGGCGGGCCGCCGCTCTCCTTAGGGCGACGCCCACGGCCCGGCCCTCCGCCGCCCCTGGCACAGCCTCGCGCACTCCTCGCAAAACATGCATCCTGCGGCAAGTGCAAAGTGGTTGTCAATCCTTCAAATGCTTCATTATACCAAAGTTAAACGGGGGGCCCGTTTAATTTATATGTCTGCTTGTACACAATATTACGTGCACGCCCTATCGATTATTCTGCCACGGCCCGCTCAGGTGGCAGACGCTGCGGATGAGAATTTCTGTGCCATCCGAATCGACCTGCGGAATATATTTTATTACATTCCCCTTCATCGTAACAGCCTACGTAACTTCGTAACAACCTATTAGAACAGCTCTTACGTTTTTATTGCGCGACCCATGAGCGCGACCTATGGCGCAATCTATGCGCGACCTATGGCGCCGTATTTTATGCAGTCCGCCATGCGTTCCAGTTCCATTACTGCTCTGTATTTGACTTTCTCGTCTACAGCGATGGCATTTTACTTGTAACTGACAGTCTCCAATTTCTAGAAGACCTGGTGCGCTCGCGGTTCGCTAATTTTGATATTCGTGACGAGAAGAGCCAGCTCCACCCTGCGCAACGTATTCAATACCTTGATGCATCGCAGGACTTGCGGCACGAAACTATTTCAACCGAAGACGCCAGTCGCTCGACACCTGGTATTGGTTGGATACCTGAGTGGGCTGTTGCAGCCTGGATGTGCTGGTATGATCACGTGGCAATTGCCACCACTGTATTATACCAAGAAGCAATGAGCTACCAAGACGACCAATTGTTTGAACGGTTTCATACGCCTGATGTATAGCCCGTTAAATATTATTGTTGCTAATTATAATACAGTCTGAATACTCGATCGGGAGATATGTCCTGGAAACATGAACATTGAGTACAAGCTCTTCTGAGTAAACTGTTAATAGTGCTAAGATATTTCTTGAGATCCTTGCTTCTGTGGATGTATGTCTCATTTACAGACATAATTTTGTCCATAATTATACCCTAATTCTCGTTAGGTAGGTATAGGACCGAAACAGAGGAGTTCATAGAGACTTTCTTCGTAATATAACGATCTATTAAATACTGAGTTATTCACTTTCGAGATAAAACCGAAAAAAACGTAATAAATGCGATTTTGTTTTCGTGACAGATTTAACTGTTATGTCAGAATTCATGATATTTTCGCAAATCCTCACGACTTAGTTTATTGGCTTTTTTCGCAATAAATACTCATTGTTAGCGAAGCTCGTTGATAGGTCAAACATTAAACTAGTGGTGCTATAACAGCTCATACTTTCTCAAATTAGGTGTCTGTAACGATTATGATATATAATAGTTCAACTTGTACCCTGCTAATACTTCAGACTTCTCTCGAAAAACATTCTTCACCGAAAGAAGCGTGGGAGATACATGTATGCACAGAAAATGACACGTATGCCAAGTTTTATTGAAAATTGGACGTGCACCACTTTATAATAAGTGTGCTTTGCTCTGTTAGAGTTAGACTAGTGGGAATGTGCGGCGTATCGAACATTTTTTTTCTCCCTTTAGTATTATCACTCCATTATTATTCAGATATTTTTATAAGTGCATGACTTCACTTAAAGATCTACAATTAAATAAAGTTCTGCAAGAAACATCCAAGCCACGAGAATCAATATGGTTTGAAAAATGGCTTGAAAAGTTGGGACATCTTAAAATATCCAGCAACAAGGATTCACGCCAAAAATTTTGTGTAGGGGATATTGCCGTAGACAAGTTAAAAAAGTTATATATATTCTCTATACGGAAAACAGAAAACCCAAATCCATTGTTTCATGTCGTTCAGTATTAAGTCTCAAAAATAATGAAATAAGAGAGGTTCACAAATTCTGAAAACAAAATACAATCACTAATCACTGCGAACATAAGAGTTGAACACGATTCTGAAAATGTATTTGAAAATGTTTTATATTTACCAAGAGCTGTACATGAATGTTGTAGGGAACTTTGGCAAAGAAAACCTGTTCTTCACCATAATTTAAAAAAGTAATTTATTACACATAATCAGAATCACTGAAATTCTTTAGTAACAGTTCACGTGTCAGACGATTGCTGGACATTGCGTTGCGACATCTCTATTCTTTCCATTTAAGATCACTCAATCTTCGAACTTAAAATATTCGCAATTTTCGATTCTCTAACTCTAACCTCACAGTCACGCACGCTTGTTCGCGGTAAACCATAGCCTTTGTCAAGAACTTGACATAACCAAAGAGGCTTTCAACAAATGAAGGCAGATAAGTGGCCATACTATTAATTTTATGGTTTTATTGAAATGAAGGGCCGACCTGGATGGCAGAGGTGGCTCAGTGTGTACCGAGTAAGCGCTTAGGTCTCAAGTCTCGCGTTCGAAAACCGCCTTGGACATGGTTGTTTGCAGCTTGTTAAAACGCGTAGTTTTAAATATAAAGATTTTTGTAATTTTCTAAACGTCAGAAGTTTTAATGAAAATCGAAACTTTACCACACATATAAATTCACTTTCCGCTGTTCGAGCAAACAAAGATCAGCAATATTCCAGAAAACTTTGAAAATGTCACAGGGTCTTAATGTAATGTACTCCAAAAATTAATACATCTCAATGATATTAGGAATTGCTTAACTAGAACTTAATCCAGACGTATTTACGTTTCAGCTCAAAGCTTTTAATGTGACAGTTATGCGTGACACACCCAGATGGACCGTCATCCGGGCATCCACCCCGATTTTCAGGTAGAAAATTGCGTGTATCTCCTCTCCATGCACACTAACTTTTACCATCTTTAGAACAACTCTAAAATACCTAAATGCTGATGAGTGTGAAGAGTTGCAACTAAAAAGAACCTTTAACATTAATGTTACTGCCGAAAATTCGAGATGAGGTGATTCCTCCCAATACTATATTGTAGGGAGAAAAAGTGAAAATAAAGAAAACAATTGGAATAATTTTGAAAAAGTTCAAAACAACATTTATTTAAAATAAACGTGTTTGAAATAACATACAAGAAGCTGTACATAAAATATATGATGAAATACTTAGCAAAAAATGTAGGAAAAAGAAAGTTCTTGCGGACAGAAGAAATAGACTACACTATTAATAAGAAAAATTATTCATATAGAAGATGTAATAATCCTACGGAAGAAAATATAGAGCTGAATAGGCAAAGACGAAATTTTGCAAAGAAGTTAGTGAAGAAAAGCCAAGAGGAGTCTTGGGATAGATTTATCTCATATATTGAAGAACACTTACAAGGCCGACAAACCTTTGCATACAAAGCCTTGAAAACATTGTGCAGCGATCAAAGAGACCTGGAGAAGATGGAGGTCATTTGCGATGAAGTATGGACAGATCACTACAAAAACCTGTGGTATGAGGAATCTCCAGAAGTACCACCCTATATTAGTACACATGGTTTGGACAGCGTATCAGTGGAGGAGGTAACAGAAACCATTAAAGCATTAAAAAATAGAAAAGCAACAGTATAAGATAAAATAAATGCTGAGTATTGGAAATATGGTGGAATGCTTCGAAAGTTAAGATTGTTACATTTGTTTAACATGTGCTGGAAACAGGGTAAAATACCATAAAGCTGGTTAAAGTCGAAAGTAATCCCATTATTTAAGGAAGGTAACAGAGAAAACTGTGAGAATTATAAGAGGCATCAGCTTGTTGGATAGCGCGTATAAGGTATATGCTATAATCAAAGTCTGAAAATAATTGCTAATTGCTTAATAGACGAAGATCAAATGGTATTTAGAAAGGGTCGCGGCACGATAGATGCCATATTTACTATCAAACAGATCGTAGAAAAACGGCATGAATTTAACTTGGAAACTTAGATGGCGTTTATCAATTTTTGGAAAAGCTTTCGACAGCGTAAATAAGGCGAAGTTATGGAGCATATTAGTTAGAAGAGGTTTACTTTTCTATCTTATTAATGCCATCAAAAGTCTGTACCAAGGCACGACAGTTGGTATTGATATCGGCAAAAGGTTGACAGAAGAAACTAAAAACTGTATATATTTCAAAATGAATGTGCAGATGATACCTTAAAATATCTTATTAATAAAACGAAAGTCATGACTTTTCATCGACAATATACTGTCAGATCAAAAAGAGTATTGAATGGGAACAATGTAGAGCAAGTGTCCAGTTTTAATTACTTGGGATGTGAAGTATCTTTTGTATTTAACGACGATGTCGCAAACAAATTAAACAGGTTTAAACATATTTGTGGGACAATTCACCGAATCCTGAAACATAAAACAAGAAAAGAAACCAGGATAAGTTCTATTAGATGATGGCAGTACCAGTAGTGTTATACGGAAGCAATACCTGGGCCCTCTCAAAAGAGAAGTAAATAGTGTGAGAGCCGTAGAAATGAGATTTCTTGAAGCTGTAAAAGGATGTACTGTAGATGACAAAATTAGGAGTGAAGAAATACGTAAAGAGTTAAAGATATTTGGTCTTGAGAAGATCAGTGACAATAAAATGAACTAGTGTAGTCATCTGGAGAGAATGAGCAGAAGCTAAATTCGTCGACGGGCAAGGGACTATAACCAGCCAGCCGAAGGAGTCGTCAGAGAAGACGGTTTCCGGAACAGACAGCCCTGCCTAATCCATGAAATAAAGAAGATGGTACTTAAAATATTCTAGGGTCTACATAAAAAACAAAAATAAGAAATCAGTTTGAAATTCGAGGAGTCGCGACATCAATCAGATCGATAGGGTAATATCGATTTGGGTTGAAAAACTGTACAAGGTTTAGGAGCTGGTGCTGCTCGCTGAAAGATAGACTGACTAAAAAAAAAAACTTTTTTGAGTCAGAGAACCCGAAAACTTTTAATCCATTAAAATCTGGGGATCAATTTTTTGCAATATTACATTACTTTCTTCGTAAACGTATATTGTACTATTTTTCCTTTTTCTGCAATAAATTTAAAAGAAAATTATGATTGGAAAATAAAAAGCCACTGAGAAAATAAATCTAGGGCTGATTCACACAATATATCGTGATTTTTAAACGATAATCTTACTCATGCAATTGAATCACAAAATTTCAACACGTCATTGAATCAAAAACATTTATTGAGAAAAAATAAAACTAAACAATTCCTAACATATTGGAAATATTTTGAAGTAAATGAATAACTTCTTATTCTTCCGAGGACAAAAAATTATTACACTCTCTAAAACAATAACTTGAAAGAAACACATAAAATACTTAGTTTAACACAACAGTAACTTGAAGAAAACATACGAAAAATTAACTTTAATCAGTTTGTTTTACAACTTAACGTTTTTCCAAAAAGTCTAAATTGTTAATAGAATTTTATTTTTAAATTGAAAATAACTGATCACAATTTTTAAATGTCCTAATTTACGTAGACTTTTCCGTTCATTCCTTCTTATACTTTGTCTCCTTTTATTATCTTAAACTTAACTAATCATACTTCCATAATTTCTTGTTAAGTTCAAGTTCTCCATAAGCATACATTTAATCTCGAAATTATTCCGATATTATTCACGTTTCTTCACAGATGGGAAGAGCATGTAACGTGCCAAAATGGAATTCGAACCACGGCGACCAGAAAGAGTATACTTATGTATTTTCCTTTTCCAAGGAGCCAGAGCGTCGAGCAATGAGGATACGAAGTATTCACGGAGAAGATACTTGGTCCCCTGGACAGTATTCTGGTGTGTGCATAAAACATTTTGCAAAACAAGTTTCTGTACAACAAATTTTCTAATCGCGGAGAAATTCCTTACTCTAATTAGTCTAAGGTATTTCTTAAAGAGAGAATTTAACTTGAAAAAGCTTTTTTATTTACTTGTTCTAACTCAGATGGTCTTGAATATCCTGAAGTGGAAGCAAATTTAAAATCAGTTATTGATGATGCAGATTTTGTAGATTTATCCAGTGATGATCTGGAAATACTGGTATTCATTGGAGGATATGTTAGCAGAGGGGCAATCCAGAACAACCAGTGTGCATTCTGTAAAGATTTTTTAACTGTCCCCAACAAAAATTTCAGTTTGAAGGACCCCCGTATGTTGTTGGATACTATCTAAAAATTATTGGCAGGAGAGGCCTTATTTATCCAAACGAATTCCCTGTGCATTGTATTAATGCATTTCACGTTTACCAAACATTAATCAATTCAGAATATGACTCCCTACAGGATTAGGATAGTTTGCATCCTAATTTGTTTGCAGAAAATTAAATTAAACATTTTCTAAAGTAACTAAAGAAGCTGCGCTTCGAAAATTTCTATTGGGTAAATGGGAACCGAATCGGGTACTGCCAGTGCATTGCACTCAGCTCGTGACGTCACGTAAACTATGCTACCGCCTGCTCTTCGAGATGGCCATGGTCCAATATTTCCATCACCATAGAATCCATCCAATCCTCCCTATACACTTCTCCTCTTGAGGCATTGATCGTATATCAATATGCATTCATTCCAATAAAGGAAGGTAAAATTAATATGTGCGGGTGGGAAGACTCACAACATTCTTATCACTCTATTCCCATCTTAATTTATGTAATTTGTGGATTACTTCTGCGTTGTTTGCATAATGATAATGAAAACATTACTGCGATTAGCAAGTTATTTTCAACGATTGTTTAGGGGTGTACTTTCTCTGCTATCAGAATCCATCCCGATCCAGGTTTACATTCCCTACATTTTCGTGAAAACGTAAAAGTTACATCACCAGTGGGTCCATTACTGACTGGTGGGCGTGAAAATGTTTATTTGACTCATTCGTCCTGACAATCGCCAATTTCTAATAATTCACGTTTAAAATTTAGAAATGGTCAAAGGATCGTCCTTAGGCCAGTTTCCCCTTTATTTACGGTCGGGACTACATTTCAATTAATGCAATGAACATAATGACTTTCTTGATCGGAAGATTCGACACAAATACGAAAATTCCTTCCAAATTGATAATAGTTAACGTTATCGTTATTTTATACAAATTCATAGTGCGGTGTTTACAGCAACATAAATACGACACTCTTGATACAAGATAGATAGGTATGAGACATGTTACGTCCATAGCATCAAGGTCATCCATAGCATCAAGGACTGAGGACTGTTCTTGCGACTTGCGGATTGACAGCACACTTCTGTGAACAAGGCTCGAACTAGGGAGGTCGCGAGTGCTCTCGAAGCCATTCCCCGACACGGCTGCACAATTACAATACAATCAACATGCCGGGCAGCGGGCTCCCCCGCGCGATCGCTTCCCTGGGTTGCCATGGCGACGCAGGAGTGCGCGGGTTCCGCGGCAATAGGTGCAGGGTGGGATGTCGGGCGGAGAGGAGAGAGAAGAGGAAGGGCGGGAGAGGGAGGGGGAGTGAGAGGGAGCGGATGGCGAAGGCGGGTGTGGGCAGCAGCCACCACGCGTACGCAGCTTAAGACGCAGCACTCGCTTCCACTTCGCCCGCGCACACCAAATATTCCCGCGCTCCATCCTGACACCACACTATGGTTTCTAACACCCAATTTTGCAACCGAATTGTAATTTTTTAACTTTCATCTATGAACTCTTTGTATCACAATATGAAGTTAAAACCTTCAAAGTTAACTGTTTTGCACATACTTCGTTGATAGTTCGATAGTAGTAGAAGACGATACTTCCCGCTCAATCACAGCGCTCAAGTGCAAGCGGTCTGGCCAAGGCGAAGTTGAAAAGTGTAAACACATTGCATCCTTATACTTATACTTTCTCGCATTTACATTGTAATAAGAGAAACTTACGAAATCGTACGCCGGAAAATGACGAATTTTCGGCAAAAAAACTCTTATTGCCGAGCCCTGGTAACGCAAAAGTGGACAAATCCTGTTGCTTTACCTTGTAAATTATCTCCTCTAACACGTGGTGCAGCCAGAATCCATGTTTTGTGGGTTCTTGATAACAAAAAATCGATTGACGGCAAAATGCCTGTATGCCTGTTCGTCTGTGGTCAACGCTAGCGCCAACGCTAGGTGCCAATTTTCTCAAAAATAGCATCACAGTTTTCGATTAAACTTTTTCCACCGATTGCGTAAACGACGCTTAAAAGATTGGTGGAGGTCTCATGTTCCTTGAAATCCCAGATTTTCGAAAACTGCAAAAGTGCAATTTTTGGGACATGGTCCTACAACTATAATATTGAAGATACAGATTTTTTCATAATGAAATCTATTCAAGACCTGCCTTTAGGCAGGTCTTGAAATAAGGTCATGAACAATATTTTCAAAATATCAGTCGTTTTCGCGTAATTTTGCTAGCAATACGGGCACTTTTTTTAAACAACGATTTCTCAAAAACTACTCCAAAATTGTTTCCTTAAATTTTCTCCTCGCATGTATCAAGGGACGGTCAAAAATATTATGCGGCAAACACTCAATTTTTCGAAAATTGTTAAGTTATTTCAAATCATAAAATTGAAGATATTTCTGCTCTTGACAAAGTCGGTTCCAAAAAACACCTCTTTAAAAAAGGTCAGGTACAATGTTTAGAAAAAACAAATAGTTTTCGCGTAATTTGGGCACGAAATCAATTTTATTTATCAACTAGTGGTGCTACACAATGGCACAGACTTTCCCATCTTACGTTTCTATTTTCTTTGGTCTCGGCTAGTTATTTGGACTTGCCACATACGCTTGCCGCCATCTATCGCCGCCCAAAGTACTTTTTTTTAAACATTTTCTTGTTTCTTAATAACATTTTTCTGTTTCATAATAACAGAACGGAAATATTATTTTAAGAATATTAAAGAACAGTAAAACCTCGTCTTAAATGGCAATTTTTCTTTCAAAACTTTGAAGAAATTTATCAGAAAATGGCGCTTGAGCGTTTCTGAAAAGGCGGAATTTTGAGCTAGTTTTCACAGACAACGGTTGAGTTTCCAAAAAACCTTACTTGACATTATTTAAAGCACATGTACTCATAAATATAATAATGCGAACAAACCGCCGCTAGTGTAAATATTAACGACGCGAGAGACATGTCAAAAAAATTAAATTTTTGTAATTTTTGTGAAAAACAAAGAATAGAGCAATATGGCGTTTATACCATCTCATAGAATACATTTAGTACTATCCCTCCCAAAAGCTTAAAGAAAAAATTTGGATCCGTTATTGAGAAAATCTTGTTTTGTAATTTTTTAAAATTGGACATATTGTACGCAACATGGCGCGGAAACTACTAAAATTTGCAAAAAATGTATATGACCTTAATGAAAGAATTCACTTTGGAAAACAAATTTTATTTGGAGGAAAAATCTCTATCTTTAATTTTGTAGTTGTAGGAAGACGTCGAAAAAAATTCAAACTTTTGCAATTTTCGAAAATTCAGAGTTAACCGTGAAAATCGGACCTATGCCACCTTTATAAGTGTATTTTTACCCTACTCTTACAAGAAAATTAAAGAAAATATTTGGAGCCTTTTTGAGAAAAATTTGAAAATGTCCGGGGGCTTAATGTAAAGTATATTTTGATGAATGTTTTTCAAAATCGCGGTGCCTCGAGTGGAACCACACCGACCGAGGAATATTCATTTTGGAAGATATCGAACTTATTGTTTAGGCGCTAGGGTTTTTCACAGACTCACGGACGGACGTTTTGAAAAGATCCACTTTTTCGGTATCAGGGGTCACCAAAACTGGTATTTCCATTCTCTCTCGAAAATAAATATCTCGTAAATCTCGAAATCGATTTTCAGCAGAATTACATAACTTCCATAGGGAAAGTTATGTAATATACATAGTATAGACTAAGTATATTACTCAGTATATACATACGTATTCGGGAAAGTAAAACATATTTTCTCAAAAACCGCTCCAATTTTTTTTTTTTGCCGATAGAAGATGGGATGCTTAAAAGAATGGGGTGGGTCTCATCTTCGTTGAACTCTCTAAAACTGCAAATTTATAAATACTGTGAGAAAGTATCTGCTGTTGTAGCGTCACCAGTTTTGTTTGAAATCGGTCATTTTGTTATCCTCAAGGAATCTATTTTTCATAGCAATTAGTTTTAATGCGCATTTTCATATAGAGTAACTAAAAATAGCTTCATTATCCAATGTTGTGAATTTTAGTTCTGTAACCGATAACCTCTAAATATGCATTAACTTTCAAAGTACTGATGGTATATCACATACTTTCTTGCATTATTTGTAACTTCTCTGCAATCATTTACTACTGCATGAACCTCCGAAAGTGTTTTCAAGCAGGAATTTTTTTACCGCATCGTGACTCGAACTCAGGTCCTCCGTATTAAGTCGCCGTGCTCCTTACCTTTAAACCATACAACCAACTTGGGGCCGACGCTTAAAAATTTAACTGTCTATACCCAACACGCAATTTTCGAAGTCAGATACATCAACGAAAATGAGACAATCATTCTTTCAAGCGTCCCTTGTTTTATCCAGAGAAAAAAGTAATGTACAAATTGTAGAAAACGTTCTTTTTATAATTTGCATTAATTTCAATCATAAATTACCCGAAAACTTCTATTTTTCAAAACCTTGTACGTGACCTTTTTGAATGAGCGAATTTTTTGAATAGATTTTGTTTAAGGCAAAAATCTCTATCTTCAATTTTGTAGGTTTGAAATGTTAACGTTTTGCAATTTTCGAAAATGCAGAGAGTTTGTCGAAAATGGGGCTACCACCATATTCTTGCCGTCCCTTGATACATACGAGGAAACAATTTAAAAGAAACAAGTGGAAGCGGATTTTCAGATTTTTTAAAAAAGCGTAAATTTCAAGCGCAAATTACACAAGAAATACTCGTTTAAAAAAAATCATGTACAATTTTTTCATGAAAGAGCTGATTTTTATATCAGATTTTCTTTACGGTAAAAATCACCATCTTCGGTTTTTGTTGCATTGAAATGTTAAAATTTTGCAATCTTCAAAAATGCAGTGTTCGCAGGAAATAATACTAGCACCACTTTTTTATCGTCCTTGAGAAAATTTTAACAGTATTTTTGCCGTTTTGAGAAAAAATGTTTAAAATAAAAATTGCTTTTATTTCACACAAAATTACAGGAAAGCTACTCATATTTGCGAAATATTGCGCATGACCCTATTTCAAGACCTGTCTTCAAAGACCAGATTTAATTCAGAAACAAATGGTGCTAAAACAGCACATACTTTCTCACCCGTATTTTCCCGCAAAATTAGGCGAAAAATACTGAAATTTTTGAAGAATTGTATAGGACCTTATTTCGAAATCATCTTTAAGGAACAAATTTTATTAAGAAAAAATATCTCTATATTTTAGTTGTAGGAAGACTCCGAAAAAATTTTTAACTTTTGCAATTTTCGAAAAATCTGCATTTTCAACGAACATGAGAACTGTAGCATTATCTTAAACGTCTTTTACACTATTCAACAACAAAATTTTATTAAAAAAGATAGAAACATTTTTTTGAAAATTTGGAAAATGCCCTAGAGGCTTCATGTAAAATACCCTCCAAAATTGAAATATCGGTTTCAAATTCAAAGGGCTGCGATATCAAGCAGATACATTGGGGAATATACATTTTGGAGAAAATCGACTGAACGGTTTAATCAATAGCGTTGTCCACAGACCACCAGACGTTTTGCCGTCATTCGATTTTTCACTATCAAAGGATCTACAAAACATGGATTCTGGCTACACCATGTGTTAGAAGACATTTTTTCTAAATTTCGAAAACTAGACTTACCCACTTTTTCGTTAAGAGGGACCTATAATAAGAGTTTTTCTGCCGAAAATTCACCGCGTCTTCGCGCAGCATTACTTAACTGTCACTCTACTCCGTAGCGAGAAAGTAAAAAATAAACGTCTTAAGTAAAAATTGTATTTATTACATTGGTCTGCATGATTCTGGGGTCTGCATGATTCCGGGTTTTTTCTTCTAAATACGTCTTCTTTATAAAGTACATCATCCCGATTTGGAAAATGCAAACTGTTTTTCTCTAACACGTACATTTTTTTCACAATTACTACTTTCATGAACAATGTATTGGACATATCTGGTATGTTACTTCTATTGAAAGCAAGCAAATAATGAAATTCATGAATATCAAAATCATTGCAATCACGTACTCAATATTAACCCCAAATACATCATCCATTGGATATATCACAATTAATTGCTACCATAGTATCCCAAGTAATTGCAACCATCATGCAAATACAAAACCAGATTCAACACTTAATTCAAACTATCCTATCGACTCAATACCAAAATGTCAAATAATCAAAATTCTCTTAAACTTTTGAACTGGAATGCAAACGGCCTCAAAAGGCAAAAATCAGTATTTGAATTATTCCTACAACAAAACCAAATATACATAGCATGCATAACTGAAACGCATTTAATAATGAATGACAAATTTTACATACCAGGATACAAAATATACCGAAATGACAGACCCTCTGAAACAGCAGCTGGAGGTGTTGCCATACTTATATCAACTAAAATCAAACACGTACTAATTGAAAGCCCAAACTCACCAGACCTTGAAACAATTGCAATACACATCATAATATTTAACAAAGTACATCATGTAATTAGCGCGTATAAACCGCCAAACAAACCTTTTTCACTAAAATCTTATCAGGAAATATTTAACACAAACAATAATAATCTAATTTTGTTAATAGGAGATTTAAATAGCAAAAATTCATTGTGGGGTTGTAACTCGACACCACAAGGCAATAAATTACAAGTATTTGCCACTGATAACGATCTCCAAATAATTGCACCATGCGAACCAACCCATTACTCCTACAACAGCAACATAGTTCCAGACATCTTAGATAACACAGTAACAAAAAACTTCAAACAGCCAATATAGCAAATTGTTCTGCCTGAACTTGACTGACCACAATCCCGTAATTTTAGTTCTAGGAGCAACAAATACTGCAACCACCAATGAGCATCCTGAAAGTACTTACGTAGGTCGTGTGAACTGGCAAAAATTTAAAGAACCAATGGATCTATATCTTATATTTCCTAAAACCATTAAAACAACAACAGATTTAGACAAAGAAATAGTAACATTCACAGAGACTATACAAAAATCAATTAAATTATCAACCATACTTTACAGAGTAATAATTACTAAAAAACTATAAATGCATTCCCACTAAAATACTAAACTTAATTAAATGTAAACACAATCTTAGACGCCTATGGCAAAACACAAGAAGATCAGACATTAAACAAACTTTCAAAAATAGTTTAAACTTAAACTACATGACTACAAAGTCAACGAATTTCAAAAAATAATCAAATTCACCCAAACAGTAGACAATTATGGACCACAGTTAAAAAACTGTGTAAAGAGAAATCTATCATACCAACCTTAAAATACAATGGCTCAAACCTACTCACAGACTTCGACAAAGCCAAGGCCATAGCTGAACATTTCAAAAACACATTCACACCTAATCCTATTTCAGATATTCTAACACGCCTCTTGCTCCCCACAACATATAGGTCCCAAGCGGGCGTGTTCGAATGAATTCTCGCGTTGAAACGAGCTTTTCTCAGGAGGCAGGATCTTTAGGGTATGAGAAAGGTATGAACCCTCGGCACAGAAATCAAAGTGGATGAGTAACCAAAGCACATATATTCTAAAAATAGGAAGTTGTACAAAATCATACACATATGCTCCCTAATTACTTATGATCGCTCTCGATCACAATCGGCTTAACCTGGGTTGTAAAACGGAAACTAATTGCAGTGCCGTTCATTCGACAACTTCAAAGTAAATCTGCAAACTAATAAATTTTAAGAAAAAAATGTACCCTCGGGTTTTCTTTGCTTTGCCTTTGCTTCTACCTTCATTCGTTCATTCTCCGTGCACGGACCCTTAAATAACCTTATTTCCTTAATGGATTCTGCGATACCCACAAATACTGAGTCAGAATCACTCGCAGATTACCAAAGCAAAAAAAAATAATACAATTATCTCAGCAATATTGAAGTGTCTTCTATAGCATACCAATTTACCATTAAATTAATCTCTACATTTACACTTTCATAAAACGATTTCACAATTTAATGTTCCCCGATTACGTAATGAAATGAAATTTTACATCAATTGCAGCGAAAACAGTACAAGGAATTCAATTTAAAACAGAGAAATGAATTGTGATCAACTTAGTCCGTAGAAGTTTTAAATTTTCTCACTTTCTGCCTGATTAATTGCCTTCTGAATAATAGTTCAGGAAGCCTCTAACTCTTCGTACGACAGTGCAAGAAGAGAAAAAAAATGTCGCAAGTTCTTTTACCTTTGCGGCGTTTCTTTTGGTTAGTACATCACGGTCTCTCACGCTTCGACTGCCCTCGCGTCACCTTGCCGACGTTCCTCTGCCTCGCTGCTACGAAGTCCAATTTTCACATCCCGCGGCGATCCACGCCCTTCGTACGTACTCTTCGGGACGTCCGCTACGCGAGCATACCAAAGCCCTTCTCTCACTCGGCTCCTCCTCCGCCTGAATTCTTCTTTCCCCTCTTCTCTCCAGCCGCACAAACGTACACGCCCACGCACCAAGTCTCTCGGGCTTTGCAAATTGAATTTTTGCGTCGGTGAACTATGTGTTGTAATTGCGCTTTAAAGAGACTGCAGCGATAACCAAATCACGTTTCCTGCTTCCAGTTCGTCCAGCGAATTTTGCACCACTTCTTAGCTCGGCACAAAATTATTTAAGCCTGTCCTCTGCTCGCGATGCGTAATCTGGGCAACGCACACAGTTCTTTCTGGATAGTTTCACGAGCCACACTCGCCTCACATCAATTTTCTCCGCACCGTAACAAATTCTCACATTACTATTGCCGAAAACTCCCGTATTCACAAAGTACTTTTCCTGAATCATAAGCTCGCATGAGCTACCATCACCTCAGCCACTGAATTATTAACGCTGGTTTCACTTACTACCACAATCATAAGAGCTTGTTTCACTTCGACTACCGAAAGGCGAGAGAGCTTGTCCACCGTTGTCCCACCGTATTTACGGTGTGTCGATAGGGGTAAAACGTGAGGGGGACCTTTTCATTTCTCCACCCGTCGCCAGCTGCAGAAAAGACTCTCCACGAAGTCGCGCTCCGCCGCTTTGGACCAGCCACGGACAGATGGCGTACCTACTGACCGCTTGGTCTCACGCTCCGTGTGCGCGCCCGCTCGTAAACTGAATTAAGATGGGTGGTTATGGTGATATGGGATATATTTCCCATATCGCTGCATTGCCCTTTCCTCTCCTCTTTAAAATTTTCCCGGCATAAACAAAATCTTCCGCTGGCCTTAAATTGTAAAATTTGCAATTTCCCATGACTTCTTATGGTGATGTGGGGCATATTCCCCATATAGTTACAATATAAAATCATTAAATCATATAATTAACAATTTTCAACAAAAAGTACAAACAGTACCAATAGCAACTTCATTTATTTCCCCCTCAGAAACCTCCAAAAATATCACTCAGATTAAAACAAAAAAATCAACCGGTTATGACAATATCTCCAACAAAGCACTTAAAGAATTAAGCAAAAAATCAGTAGCCGCACTAACTGAACTATTTAATGCTGCTCTAAGACTACTATATTTTCCTCAAAGTTGGAAAACAGCTATAATTTTTTCCCTTCTGCTAATCAGGAAAAGATGCAAGAAACCCGTCAAATTACAGACCAATTAGCCTTCTTCCATCCATCGCTAAACTTTTCGAAAAATTACTGCTAAGTAGACTAATTAAATTTATTAAAAATAGCAACACATTACCTGACTTTCAATTTAGCTTCCGATCCAAATATTCAACTAACCACCAACTACTGCGCCTAACCGAATCTATAGCCACCGCATTCCATCAACGAAAACATACACTAGCCATTTTCTTAGATATAGAAAAGGCCTTCGACACTATTTGGCATACTATTTGGTTTCCTGTACAAGTTACAACGACTAGGAACTCCAGAATATCTATTCAATATCATTCTTAGCTTTCTGACCAACAGAAATTTTAAAGTTAAAATAAACTACACACATTCAACACAACATACAATTGATGCAGGGGTTTCACAAGGATCTTGTCTTTCTCCCCTCCTCTTCCAAGATCTATTTATCAGATATTCCGCAACCAGACACCTCAGAAATCGCTTTGTGTGCTGATGGGACGGCACTATTCACATCACACGACGATCTTTTATACGCACACGATCAATTACAAAATTACTTACTTAAATTTTTGAAATGGACTGAAAAATGGAAAATCAAACTTAATGCTTCAAAATCAAGCAAAGATTTTCACCCTTCGTAAACCTAAATTACCTCCTCCTCTACTCATTCGAAACACACCCATTCCGTGGCTACCAAATAAAACACCAGTTAAATATCTTGGACTTACAAATGACACCAAATTAACCTGGAAAGCACATATCACAAACACAATAAACAAAACATACACAAAAATTATAAAACTCTATCCATATTAAATCGTAAATCTTATCTTAACATAGAATGCGGTAAAATAATCTACAAAACAGTAATTAGACCATCGCTAACCTATGCAAGCCCCGTTTGGATAAAAGCAGCCAACAGCACATTAACAAACTCCAAATTTTCCAAAATAAGTGTCTCAGAAAAATAACCAAAGCTCCGTGGTTTATAAGTAACGACCAACTGCATAGAGAACTAAAAATAGAATCTTTTCAAGACTACATAATCAAAATTTCAAAAATCTGCTATGAATACTACCAGAATCCCCAGCTACAGCAACTTACCATTAAGGTACAAATTACAGCCAACCACGGACATTCACGCTACCCTAAAGACATTTTCAAGCCTCCCTAAGTAACTGAAAATATAACCTGTTTCTCTCTCTCTCTCACACACACACACACACACACACACACACACACACACACACACACACACACACACACACACACACACACACACACACACACACGCACGCGCGCGCGCGCGCGCGCACAGACACACAACACAAACTCTTTTTTTTTCTAACAAACTTCTACAGAAAGAATATTGACAGACCTGAGGATGGTTCATCCTAAACGTTATGTAATCGTATGTAAACGCCCCTTGAAAGGCAGAAATGCCGAACAAGAAGAAATAAAATTTTTAAAAAATCAAAAAAATCATGAAATTCGTTGTTGCAATTGTTACGTTTAGCAACAATGTAGCACGCAAATATACTTCTTACATTTGCTTCGATTCCTGTAGAGCATACTATCAGATTTTAGTTAGCGAGCAGTTAAATTTCTGAGTGGACGCATTATTTACTCGATGAGTGTCTTTTGAAATAATATGCCTTCGAGAAAAGGTAAAAATTATCCTGACATATTTTGTCACATTTCTGGGAGATTTGTGGCAAGAAAAATAAGACGGAACATCACAAACTAAAGGCATACCATGCTTACTTTGGTATAAAACTAGGAGATCTTGAGAGAAAACGGGCTCCCCAAAAAAAAATGAGTCATAGTTGTGTTGAACAATTAAGATAATGGAGTCAAGGAAAGAAAATTAGCATGCCTTTTGCTGTTCCAATGATTTTGAATAAGCCTCGAAATCTTGTAGACCATTGTTATTTTTGTGTATGTGGCGTTGTAGGCTACAATTGAAAAAACCTGAAAAATATCGTTTATCCAAATCTCCTGTCAGCAAAACGGCCTGTCGCTCATGAACCAGGTTTTCCTGTGCCTACTCCATCAGAAACATTTGGAAACGAATGATCTTCAGACTCTGAAATAAACTCTCAAGACAATTGCAGTAACTCAGATTCTGTTCAGTAGGAGGACATTAAGCGGTCTCAACAGTTCTCCAGGAATATCTGATGCATAGATTAAAAAGGGAAATTTTTTGGGTCACAGATAAGACACAAAGATACCGTATTTGAAGGCACAATGACATAGACCGAAAAATAAGCAATGGACGACTTTCACGGAAAGTAATTAAAAACCTTCCTAGAATATCACAAGGATCCAAATTATAAAAATATTCTAAAAAATTGATTGAAACGTTATAGACAGCAAGGGTGCAATATGAGTGTTGAGGTACATTTCCTACACTCTCACTTCGATGTTTTCCAGAAAATATTTGGTAGTGTCAGTGAGGAGCAGGGTGAAAAGTTTTACCCTCGATATCAAGGAGATAACAACGTTATCAGGGAAGATGGAATGTGAGTATGTTAGCAGACTATTGCTGGTCACTGGTAAGAGATGAAGAAAATACTTTTCACACAAGGAAATGTTAAAAGCGTTCTTTTGAAAAAATGAATTAGAAAATGCTATTAATGTTCAAATAAATGAGATTACATTATCACAGTGCTCAAACATCGTTTCTATTAAATAGTTTTGTTGATTTTTTGTATTTAAAAAGTAAATGTATTTGAGTCGAAGTAAAGCTGTACTTTTGTTGTTTTTTTATATTGTATAAAACTGACACGTGATGCGGCAAAATGGATTTCAAATTTATATTCAGCATTGTCACATTGAAGTTATTCACCTATTAAAATAAAAAAACCCAGCCAAAAATTTAAAATTTGCCAGACCAGTGTTATTGAAGCTTTCACAGCATTTCCTGATCAATTTCCATGTAATACACCGAATCCCATCTTCCTGTTTTATCATTAATGATACAATATTAAAGTCTCTCATCATTCATTTCAGTAATGTTGTACAAAATAGTTCTGGCAGAAATAATAGCTCCGATAAAATTCATCTGGGAGAGAATACCCGTCAGTAGGCAATGAAACCTCCATTTGCACATGACAGTTGTATGTTTTATTGTTCCTAGTGCACACATGTGCTGAATTGTATCTGTTTTCAGCAGAGGTTCGGGGATTTGCCACAGGTGTCGTAAAATAGGTACGGCAAACATACCCGCTATCGCTCAGCATGTAGCCGTTTCCATACTCATTTTCCTCTAACTGGGCTCAAAGATAGCTCGAGTCAAACACCGTATTGTCGTTAACTGACCCTAGCCATGTTACAACATAACAAAGCTCTGATCGCTAATGCGTTACACGCTATTTGTAGCATAAGTTCGATCAATACAGTCTACAACATTAGGGATCCCTGCAATACCTTCCAAATCGTGGTTTGGTCTTTCTTAGTTGTAATTCATTGCCAAGCATTTTCACATATTCTGGACGCAGCAGAGAAATTATAATATGTCCTCTCCTAATGATGCGACACACAATACTTTTATGGACTTTGAATATGTCCCCTATGATATTCTACAAGCTACCTGTGGCATAAACTCTTGCAAATATGATCTGAGTTAGGGCTGAAATGGTCATGTTTCCCTTGATTCGTTGTTCCAAATGATGCCCGATTTCACGAAGCAGATCCATGATCACGCCATGGACAATTGGAACCGCAACGTGAAATCGAACTCCGTCTCTACCATCAGGTTTTCTCTCTCCTGAAATATTCTCGATTTTGGAAGATAATACAGTAATCCCTCGATATCCGCGGATTCGCTATTCGCGAGTTCCGAACATTCGCAATTAGAGAAATGCTACCGGTTTTAACATTCCCGAGTGCGTCTTATGGTCGTACTACATCTTTGAAAGAGAGCATATTTCATTTCCTTCATCATCATCATCATCATCTGGGAAACGAAACTCGGCATACCTCGGAGCTCGAAATATAAATTTCTTCAAAAATTTCACAGATGAAATGTCAATTCACATTTATAGAATAACTCAATTGTAAAATAATTCAATTCAGTTGGTCAAATTAGAAGTAAGGATTTGGCAAATGAACAGAAAAGCCTTTCAGAATCTGTGCAACTTTCATTATAATAAGCTCATTGTAGAGAAGCTTTGGGAAATCATCAGTGAAGAAAACCTCGACGGAATGATGACGTAACGGAGCGAAACTGCGTTCTGGAGCAAACTTCAATGTCAAAACGTTGATGGCGTTCTAGAATAAACAAGCTCCGGTGGAACTGGCTTTCAAATGTAATCCAAACATGGAAATAACTTCGACAAGTAAGAGAGAATAGAAGCAGGAACTCTTCCGTATTTGGATATTAGAAAAAACGAGAAGGTGAAAACAAAAAATTAGCAAATCCTATATCCAATAATTTTCAACTCAGAAATAAGTTTAAAACATTATTTTATTTCTTAATTTTTGAAAGTTAATTGTGAATTTCTGTTTGTAGAAGCGCTTATTCAGTTTGACTGTAATTGATTGTCCAATATTTCTTTCTTTTTAAACAGTTTTTCGATATCCAGGAACCTAAACCACCTTTCATCATTAAAAGATAGACTTAACATTCGCGATGTTTTGGGGAACCTAACTCTCGCGAATGTTTGAGGGATTACTGTATTCATCTTACGATGATGATGACTATGACGATGATGATAATGATAAGGCTGATAAATAGGGTTGAATGCTGTAAAGAAATATATTATTTTATAAATGTATTTGAACTTGCGTTTCTTTGCAAAAACAAAAACTAAATTTCTTCTGTCACATCTGCTGAGATGAAATACCAAAAGCCAACGAAAAAGTAATAAAAAACTGCGAAGAAGAAATTGGACCGTTAATACACAAATATTAGAGAAAAAATTAATATATTATCACAATCAAATCAAACTACATCGTTATTACTCATCACAATATTATACGCAAAAAAAGTGATATGTTAATCTGTAAACCTTACAGTAAAACAGCATTTACACTCTTTTCCCCAACCACGAGATTATTTAATAATCTCGAAAATGCTGCGAAACCACAACTCCACATAACACACGGGCGCCAAGGAAACAACTGTTTGCTGTAGTGCACAGAGCCTCCATGATGCTTATTTGTAAAATGTAGAAAGCTTTACACGTTGTATAAGCCCTGCTGCTTCTTCCAGAATTATTTTTTGCCGCCATAGAGAGTGTTATCGAACCAATAAGGTTATGGATTCCATATAGAACATTTATGCAACAGGGACTTAGTTTCTAGAATGGTAGTCTGCGACAAATTTGATTTCAGTGTGCACTCTTAAAACAGAAAATTAGCGAATTCAAATAATCTGATGAATCAACCACACGAATGCTGGATTTTATTGTATACTCCATTGCTAGACATGACTACAACAAACGATCACTGCTACACACAAATTATCCTTCTTTCCCCTCCCCGTGAAAGGGGAAACGCAAGTCGACGTGAAGATCAGCGTCAGTTCTCACGTTCCAACAGAGCAGAAAAAGTGCCGCTTCCCGTGATATAATATTCACTACCCTTGCAGGACTAATACCTTGCAACAAGAATCAATGTTCATTCACAAGTACCACTGACATACCACTTCAGTAAACACAGTAGAAGAGGACCTGCAGAATTATTTTTCTTCTTTATTTCCATAACAATTTCTTCAAATCAGCAGAAAAGACACACTAAACTGTCAAAAAATGCTTGTATAATACAAATAAACTTAGTCAAACAACGACGGACTGATGAATTAGTGTAACATATCTCATCTCTCCAACAACGCGTAGATGCGCTCAATCTGGCAATAAACATTTCAGTAACTAGTGACCTGCAGTTATAAATGTGTGAGAAAAATGGGGTCCGGAGCAGCAAAACTGGGCTGTTTGGAAACGGCAGATGTGAATATCGTAGCTTTCTTCCTCGTGAATCACATCAGCGGCTTAAGTCGTCACACATGAAGCACGGAGAAGAAAATATTGTAAAAAAATCAGATAGGGAACATTACGGATTAACATAGTCAAATATTTGCATTTCTCAGTCCAAATTGAAACTGTTTGAAAGTTGTTTTTTTTCAGTGTTCCACAGATTTGTATTATTCCAGTCTTCCACAGACACTTCTCACGGCAGAAGCTGCTTAGTTTTCCAAATTAGGCGCATATTCGAAATTAGTAATTCAGACGTCACTTTTTAAATCCTTATGTTGCTCAATTATTTTCATTTGTTTTTTGACATATTTATCAGAGTCGGGATCAGGGGGGGCAACTGCCCCCAATCTTGGAACAATTTAAAAAAAATTATATTTAATTTCATGTCGTGAATATTCAAATTTATATATAAAAGATTTACTTGTTTCTGTATTTTGAGAAGAAATAATTAATAATAATAATAATATAATAATAATAATAATAACAATAACAACTCCACCTAGGGAGTACACGACCTTGGAGTTGGTGGTGGAGCTTGAGTACCCCCATGAGCCTGAGAGCTATGTCAGTGGAGCCTAGCTACTGGTAGGGTCTCCCTTGCTGAATAGGTTCAAGGTGAGGGGTCCGACGAAGAAAGTACTCCATTTTGAGGAAGTGGGTAGCAAGTGAGAGGGAAGGGTCATGAACCTTTGGACTTCCTGTTGTCGGCCCATAGAGGGTACAGGAGAGAAACTGGGTTGGCACACCAGGCCACTGATAGAGTGGAGGCCCGAACCTTGCATTAGCAAGCGAAGGAGCTGCCTTCAGCAGTCAGTGAAAATCCCGTAGGGTTTAGTAATGCCGACTGGCGATCGGAGGGACCCCTTGCTGGGCCTGCGGGGGGATGCCCCGAGGCCACTATGGGTCGCAGTAACGGATCGCAGGAAACAAACCCAAATGTTAAGTGTGATCTGCGAACTGGAACTTGCTACCTGCGAATCTTCACTTGAAACCATGAACAAAATGAATAGAACAAGCAATGTAATGAATCTTAACGTGCCTTGTTCTACCAATGTCACATACCTGCTCAGAAAGCGAGCTAATGTCACCTTGTCGACATCTGTCCATCCCACGGATATTAGTCCCAGGGACCCAGAGCCGGCAGTAGCTCGAAACCATCGTCAGAGATGGACCCGGGCTGAATTAATGGAGGTGATGTGGTGATTTTACTATGCAAAAGCGAAAAATGGGGGCTCAGAAATAGAAGTTTTTAAGATATGGAGAGAGCGGAACCCGATATGAGACCTACCCTAGACTCAAAGAAGCTTGCCAGTCAACGACGATACATACTCACAGTGGAAATTCACAGCAGAACAACTTGCAGCCATCCAGAGAAACGCGGAGTATGTTCATCAATCAAACCATCCACATGACGAACATTTAGAACCATCTAATATCCTGAAAACGATGATCCACTTCAAGGTTCATCTCTTCCAAATGAAACATCCGTCAGTGGTGAAAATTCATCTAGCCTTGAGTCACACGATAAGGACATGATGCAGGACCTCCTCCGACGCGAGATAGAACGAGTTCGTCTACTCCCATTCGAATCTCGTGCACCGTTGAGGAGAATTTACGAAAATGCTAAAGCTTAAGAGAGTGATAGAAACAGCGAATTCTGTCTTAAATGAGGTTGTAGAGACCTTCAAGTAGAGATCTAGATATTACTGAAAATCAATCACATCATGTATGCAACTAGATATCTAGTATCTCAGATAATCTTGGGACCAGCCAAGAACACCGATGGCCGACAGCCAGGACAGAATAAAAAGCTCCCGTACCTCCGTGGATGAAAGAATTATGAAACGGATAGCCGGCACACCGGCGTGAAATATCACTCGTAGCCGAGGCATCTTCTAAGTCAAACCACACGTATAAAGTTCAACAAAAAATACTGCCATGTTGAACAAAAATACCTAAATTGACAATGACACAACAAGGATAATGGTAGCTGAAAAGCTAAAAGAAAAATCCAAGCTATGGGGCCTCAACGAATAAGACGGTACAAACGTAGAATCGATTTCCGTGTACAGAACCGGTTGTTTGAAACAGATGCGAAGAGATTCTATCGCAGTCTGACTGAAAAACCGAATAGCAATGCTGCTCCTTCCTTCAAAAGATGACGTCGAAACATTTTGGTCAGGAATCTGGAGGAAACCAGATTCTACAACAAAGAGGCATCGTGGCTCCAATCTGAAGTTGATGCTGCCAATGGACTCGTGGAAACAGTGGAACTTGTTCAAGGATTCTCGAAAGAGGACCTATGCCAACAATTAAGAATATGGGAAACTGGAAATCCCCTGGGTTGATAAGATCCGGATTTATTGGATTAAGAAATTAACAGCACTACATTCTCATCTTGCAAAGGCTGTAATAAAATTTTAGAAAACCCTAACAACTCCCCGAATGGCTCACTCGCGGCATTACGTATTTGCTACCCAAAGGAGGAGACAGCTCTTTGGCGAAGAACTACAGGCCAATTACTTGCTTGCCAGTAATGTACAAACTTATAAGTGCAGCCATTGCTGACAAAATGTATAGGCACCTAGAGAAGAACCATCTGTTGCCAGTTGAACAGAAAGGATGTCGTAAGGTTCCTATGGCTGTAAGGAAATCTTGCTTCTAAATAAAATAATTTTGAATGATGAAAAGAAACGAAAACGTAATTTAAGCATGGCTTGGATTGACTACCAGAAAGGCTTTTGACAGTGTACCACACGATTGGATTTTTAAGACCCTGGAGATCTATCGATTTCATCCTAGACTTGTTGAGTTTTGCAAGGCTAGTATTGAAGTCGTGGAGCACCAGGTTACTAATCCACAGCGGAAAGGGAGTAGTAGAAACCAGAAGTATTCAGATTAACAGGGGAATTTTTCAAAGAGATTCACTATCCCCTCTGCTGGTTTGCATTAGTTTGATTCCTCTATCAGGACAGCTGTCGCACACTGACTTTGGTTACAAGCTCCATGGTGATGAAATGCCTGTATAACATTTATTTTACATGGATGATCTGAAAGTTTTTGCTAAGAAATGAAGCGATTCTCTCCCAAATGCTGTCTGTCATCAATGATTTTAGCAATGACATCTGCATGAAGTTTGGTCTTGACAAGTGTGCAAAAGCCAACTTAAAAAGAGGCAAAATGACCACGTCCGAGAACATTGAAGTTGATAGACACACTGTGATTCAAGATCTTGAGCCAGGTAAAACTTTACAAATATCTGGGCATTGAAGAATGTGAGACCATCTCGAACGACACAATGAAAGAGAGAATTCGTAGGGAGTATTATAGACGAGTGAGACTTGTCCTGCAGTCCGCTCTGAACTCAAGGAATAAAATATCAGCAATAGGTAGTTTGGCGGTGCCTGTAGCCGAATACAGTTTCGGACTAGTAGACTGGACTGACAGGAAATTCGCATCATGGATCGAAAAACCAGAAAATGCTTACAATGCATCATTTGCCCACCCCCGAGCTGATGTACATAGACTTTGTTTCACGTAAGGAGGAAGAGGGCCTCAGACAAATTGAAGCCTCCTGGCACAATGCAATAACCGGGATGAGAAAGTATGTAGTCAGCCATCAAGATGACCCACTAATGAGGCAGGTCATGAAATCTGACCGAAGAATGGGAAACAGAGGCATTGTAAGTTTCGCAAGAATCTTGCGACAAAAGACTATGCAAGACAACCAGAAGACAGACGCACTGAACTTCTGATGCTACTTAACAAGAAATTTGAGACACAGAAAATGCTAAAGAAATCGTGGAGAGACAAACCACTCCACGGACAATATCTAAAAAGAATGGACAAGGTGCAGATCAATAAAGATCAATCATTTATGTGGCTTAAAAGGGGAAGAGTGAAGCCAGAATCGGAAGCACTTGTAATAGCTGCCCAAGATCAGGCCTTGAGAACAACGACATTATGATAAAGCGGTTCTCAAAATTTCCAAGATGATAAATGCCGCATTTGTCAGGAACACGTAGAAACCATTGATCATATTGTCTCAGCTTGTCCCATCCTAGCAAAGACCGAATACTTGAAAAGACACGACAGGGTGTGTAGCTACCTCCACTGGCAGATCTGTACCGCCCTCGAAGTTCCGAACACATGCCCCAAGTGGTACGAACACTCACCGAAACCGGTGACGTCTGTTGGATTGTGTACGATATTGTACGACCAACAAATTCAAACTGATCGCAGGATAGCAGCAAACAAACCGGATATAGTCGTCCGGAATTTGGAGAACAAATCGTGTTTACTTGTCGATGTTGCTGTACCTTGCGATCAAACGTCGTTACCAAGGAGGCAAAGAAACGTCTTAAATACAAGAGTTTGGAAATCGAGATCAGCCGAATGTGGGGCGTAAAAGCACAGGTCGTACCGATAGTTATCGGAGCTCTGGGATTTGTTCCGCAAAATTTGTGTAAGAACTTGTCTAAACTCCCAGGTAATCAAAAGACTGGGGAAGTGCAAGAAATCGCTTTATTTGGAACAGCCCACATTTTGCGCAAAGTATTGTAGAGGCACCGACAGTCCCTAGATCTGCTCCTTAGGTAGCTGGTTGCAACCTGGAGTAGATTTTATATTCAGCCGACACATAAAATCTTAAGTCGTGATTTAGAGGAATAATAATAATAATAATAATAATAATAATAATAATAATAATAATATATAATATAACTAGCCAACAATAATTTTATGAAGCTGAGCTATTAACATACATTAGTATATTGGTGAACTTTAATTCAGTATTATAAAACGCGCGGGATAATATTCAGAGTTTTTTTATATCCTTTATTAATAAATCTTCTTTCAATTATATTTTGCTTTTAAACGTTATTTACTTGGAAATTAAACTGTTTCATGCCTTAAATCATGAGTCATAACTAGACCTCGGACTTTAGGACAATTTCTATTTAGTTCTTTAGGATGTTGTGAAATTGCGAGATGTTTCGAATCATAACAAAATAGATGCACTGGAAGCGTCCTAATAGTGCCTAAAATTCATAAAAGGCGGTTGATGCCTATTATATTCCTTTACCTAAAACTGCCTAAAGGCAAGCGATTTTCATGAACGATATTTTAAATACTAAAATTTTGGAATTCGTTTTTTACGGAAACGCAAAAGCTTTTCCGAAATGCAAATATTGTTGATCGAATACGCAATCAACCACGCACTGAAATCTTTCCTTCACCCAAAATACCGAACAAAAGGAGTCCTGCAAGTCAACACAATAAGGATGTTTCACGCTCGTTTCCGATCAGCACGCACTTCTTAGGCAATTACATCCATTCCTGATGCAGCTGCGCTGTTGACAGGTTGAGGCTTATCGTCACAACGCTTCGTCTGCGCAGTCAGGGCGTGGAAAGGCACAGGTAAGCAAGAGAATACTCTCGGACAGGGAAGATTACAAAATATATGGTTTAAATGGGTCGTGTAGTACAAGTTTTTTTTCTTCTGTGTGGGAGGAGAGAGAGTGAAGTAGTTCTAGGAGAAGTGAGCATGAGAAATGTGACCAAATTTGTTTGCTCCTATAAATTTGTGTCAGTGAAAAGTTTATTTTCAGCCTTCAAAATGATTTTCATAGATAAGACAGCCTTTTTGTAAAAATTTGGAGAAAATATTGATTAAATTATATATACTCCTACTCCTAAAAAGTCAGTAAATATCCTTTTAGTCTCTCTCATCAATGTAAAAATACTTTTTCCTGCATATTAAAAATATCTTAATTTAATCCTTTTGAGATCAGTTCTAGAAGCCAAAAATTTTACTTTTTCATGTCCATTTTTTTGCTTGGCTTACTACATTCTGTAACCTATTTTAAGTGCCAAAAACGTCGATTTTAATGCCTATTAGAGCATAATTTCGTAATTTTGTAGAGTATTTTAGGAGCCTAAACCAAATCTTTTTGGGGCCTAAAATTCCGAGGGTCTAGTCATTACATCAAATTTTTAACTCTCAAAAAGAAAGAGAATTTCCCGTTTATTATAGATATAGTGGTAAAGATGGTGAAACAAGCCATTTATATAACATGAGCCACCTGGTAATCTTTTCATAACAACACAAACATTCTACCAGGAAACGATTTAACAACTAGTTAATAACTCCTTTTGTCATCATAGCTCTGTTGTT
>JAHLJT010008446.1:151220468-151253304 GCA_031308135.1 Acheta domesticus
AAAGAGTGGGCGAGAGAGGGGATCCCTGGGGTAAGCCTGCGTTTATTATTTTGGGATTTGAATGGTGATTATTGACTGTTACTGAGAATGTTCTGTTTTCTAAGAATTTCTTTATGATTTCCGTTAGATAATACGGGGTACCGCTGTTTTTAATTTTGTATATTAATGATTAGTGCCAGATTCTATCAAACGCTTGTGAAATGTCTAAAAATATTGCTACTGTATGATATTTTTTTTGAAATGATGAATATAAATGTTCGGAAATTCTTAACAGTTGATTTTGCGTTGAAATAAGTTTCATCAAGCCGAATTGTTCTCTTGGTATGACATTAGTAGACTCTGTGTTTGGACAGCCTTTTAGGATTAATTTTTCAAAAATGTTTGATAGAGAAGGTAGTAAGCTTATAGGCCTGTAACTGTTGACGTTTGCCATATTTTTATTCGGTTTGGGAACTGCATGGTTGCATTATAACTGCATGTTTCCAAGTAAACGGGAAGTGACTTATTCTAAGACAAGAATTGTAAATGTTATTTATATATGCTATTGCTGGTGATGGTAGGTTTTTTAGTATCATATTATTTATTTTATCGTGTCCTGGTGATTTTTTATTTGGTAGTTTTCTGATTATTTGTGTGATTTCTTTTGAAGACACGTATTGGATTCTATGGTGTGCACCATATACTGGTTGGTTTAATGCTGTATTGATTGTTTTTATTTCGGGATGGGGTTGAGATGGGTTAGTTGTGAATGTTGAGGCAAAATACGTGGCTAATTCTTCCGCTTTTTGTATTGAAGTGTATGCTTTTCCTGTTGTTTGATTTAATGGGGGGATTATTGTTTTTTATTTAATATTTTTGGTAAAGAGCCATACTGAGTTACTTTTTGTGTTTAGCGATTCGATTTTGGAATGGAATTGTTGGGCGTTGTGCTTTTTGATTAGTCTTTTGACTACATTGGTAATTATATTGAGTTCAGTCTTTATTTCTGGGGTTCTTAAGTTAGCCCACAGTATTCTTGTTTTGTTTTGTTTTATTTTTATAGCATGTAGTATTTCCTGGGGCAAAATGGTGTTCTTATTGCTTTTGGATTGTTTTTGTGGACTAATTTGTGAAGTATGCAGGGTGGATTGTATTAGTGTGTTTAGGTAAGTAGCGGCATTATCTATTTCAGTTGGTGTATTTAATATTTTAATTTTGGGAATTGCACTACTTATGGTGTTCTGGAACTTGTACCAGTTAATTTTGAGTGTGTTGCTTTTCGGCGTAGGGGAATGAGGTGGAGGCATCTGTTGGGAGGTTATTATTACTAGTATGTGGTCCGAGTCTAGTTCAAAAATAGAGATGAATAAAATTGGGTCGTAGAGTCAGTAATTCCTATGTCGAGAATATCTGGATTTGAGTCGGTCGTAAGGGTAGTAAGTGGGTTCTGTTGTGGATATTATTTTTAAGTTGTGTTGATTTACTATTAGTTCAAGTATTTTTCCGTCGCGGTTGTTTGCTTGGCATCCCCAGTTGGTGATTTTGCAATTCAAGTCACCTAATACTAATGTACTTATCTGTGGTTGAAATAAATTTGGTAGATTCGCATCAACTATTTTCGTTGTAGGGGGTTTGTAGGCTGATACTATGTTCCAGTCATGGTTATATATATTTAGTCTAATTGCTATGGTTTCCAAGCCGGGTGTGTGAGCGGTATTTATCTGGTGGTACTCTATTGTGGACTTTCCTGCTATTAGGACTCCTCCACCGTTGTTCTGTTCTGTCTGCTCTGTGAAGTGTGTATTCCGGAATGTAAAGCTTATTTTTTGCTTTAAGATGGGTTTCAGTAATGCATGCTACATCGATTTCGAAGGAATGCAGAAAATTTGTTAACTCGGTTTTTTTATTTAGGATTCCATTTGCTTTCCAGTTCATGAATGTTAAATTTCTATGGAGATGCACTGGCATTATTATTGCTTAGAAACGATGTGACTTGAGTTTTGGATTGCTGACAGATGACGGTGGGGATCAATGAGTTTATGAAGTTTACGATACATGAAGTGATTGTATTAATGATTGTATTTATTAGGGAGTTGTCTGATAAGGAGGCTTGAGAATTATTTAATGGGTGGGCGTTACGTTGGTTTGAGGATATATTTTGATTATAATTGTTTCTTATTTGAGTGAAGTTTTGAAGTGGTTGGGTTCTCGGTAAGTTTGGGAAGTGAACTTCTGAATCATTTGAGTTTAGAGGTGTTGAATTTAGTTGGTGGGGATTTCTATTTCTGTAGGTTGAGGTGGAAGTTTTCTTTTCATTTATTTCTTTGAAATAAGAGCAGTTATTATTTCTAATATCCCCGCGGTGGTTTCCTTTACAGTTAGCACATACATGTGTTTGAAGTTTTTGAGGGCATGTTACAGAGTAATGGTTTCCTGAACAGAAAGCACAGTTTATCTTATGATTACAGTTATTTTTTGAGTGTCCGAAATCTAAGCATCTTTGACATTGCAGGGGGCCGTTGGGTCTTCGTCTTCTTTCTGTTGTCACTCGATGATAGCATATTTGGTTGATGGTTAAAATAGTTTCTAGGGGTTCGTTGCCACTAAATTCAGCTGCTACTACCGGGATGGGATTATTGTTTTTTTGTAAGCGAGTTACTTTTATGATGGATGGATGGCGTTGAGTGAGGTCTTGAATTATTTCCTGTTCTGAGATTGATTTATATTTTTGAAAACCACTGAGAATTTTTGTTGGTAGGGTCTTTATAAGAATGAAAACTTCTATGTGTCTGTATCAGGTATATCGCTATGTTTCTGAAGTCGATTATTGATTATGCAACTACTTTCACTTTATTATTTTTATTCTCGGCAACGAAATTGGAGGTCACTTTAGCTTTTAGTTCTCTTATAAATTCGTTAATGTTTGTGATGTTGGCTACAATTATTGGAGGAATTCTGTTAGTGTTTTGATTCTGCTCACTGATATTTTCGTTTAAGTAGTTGAACCTATTGTCATCTTGTTTACACGTTAACTGACCTAATTCACTGAAACTGTTGCATACAGGAACATTGTACACATAGATTAAATGGTGTGCTTGATCAGACGTCACACTATCATGACTGGTATCCGCACTTATTCTTTTTGCGTCTTGATGATTTGAATTGTCACCCACTGACATTTTACGAATTGTTCCGTTGCCTGATGACTGGAGGTTGATCCCGTCTGGTGTTGTTGCAGTGTTGAAGGCTGTTGCGTGGTCGCCTACCTCACTGCTTCCCAGGTCGGGGGTTGGCAATGGCGTCGCTTCCATGGCTTCGCCGTCTGCTGCGATATGGTGTAATGAAGACACTGTTCCGTTGAATGAATAATTATCGCAATTGACTGCATTCAGAGCTTGGCTGATAGCCTGCCCTGTTGATGAGGGTATGTCATAAGACATTGACCAAAAGAAAACAACTCGCTGTGAATACTACTAAGTAGAACTTTCACTTGGAACTGAAACGATACGGAGCTCCGCTCTAGCGATCTGCTCGGGTCGGAGGCTCATTCGCGAATCATAGGGGTGAACGTAGTCGAAAAAATGAATGGGGGTTGAAAGTTCCGTTTGCCTGGCTGCGAGTGAAAATATTGGTTTTTTTCTTTACCGAAAGGCAACACTGCAGGCTTATCTCATTTTGACCTGCAGTCGTAACTACCAAGGACAGTTGAAATTCTGAGGCCTAATACTTAGGAAGAAAATCGATAATGTCTCTCAACAAGAGAGTTGAATTTATTCAACTCTCTTCAGAACTATAAAATTGTTGCCAGCAGAAAGACATCCCTAGCATAGTTGTATAATAATACTAGAAGCAGTCATATTTTGCGTTAATTTTTTATACAAATCATTTTACTAAATCGAAATTACATAATCGTCAAATATGTACTTTTTTCAGAATTCAAATATTCGCCTTTTTTGCGAATGCAAATTTTGGGTGCTTTATGCAGAACGTTAGCAAGACAAATGTAGTATGTTGTAATTTAGACGATCTCGTGGAAATGTAGAATGAATAAAAATATCTACCTAGACCGGGAATCGAACCCAACTCTTCTCCAATTCTGGAACAGCACTTTGGCTCTGAGCTGTCTATTCGCTGCTTCAGAACCCTTCTTATAACACATTTTAAATTAACGATACTTGAATGGAAAATTACATATACAAACATTATTGTCAATTTAGCTTCATGGTAATTAAACATCAATGCCTTTTACCTGTGTACTACTACAGTTAGCTGTCAATGAACGTTAAAATATTTTATATGCTCGCTAATCAAATAAATTTAATCTTCATAGTTCGGCCTAGAGAACGTAGTTTTCAAACCCACCGATAGATCTCGTTGTCGGCGGTCAGGGATGCCCATCGTCATCAAGCCCGCGGGCCAGAGCATTTTCGACGCGAAAATTTTGTTTCCACGAGGGTACACAACTGAATCGCCTCAACCCCAACGAGTCGGCGTTTAACAGCCGCCATATTGGCTTTCAAAAACTGCAGTGCGCAGGCCTTGTATGTCTAGGTGGTGTTGGACGGACGGACGTTTTGCTTTCAGTTGTTTTCGCAGTGTCCAGAACCCAAAACACAGGGATTCTGGCTACGCGACGTGTAAGAGGATTTTTTTTCTTAATTTAGCAACTGCATTAATCCTCTTTTTCGTTAACAGGGCAATGAATTATTTTCTGCCTAAAAACGGTCGTTTTCGCCCAGCATTACATTATATATATATATATATATATATATATATATATATATAGAGAGAGAGAGAGAGAGAGAGAGAGAGACCGTACGGTCAAAACGTAAATATTAGGCACACCACAACGTTCAAATATGGCGCGTCAGTTGATGAATCGTCGCGGGATGAATCGGGCCGAGCCGTGAACGAGCGCCTGGAAGGTGGGGGATTGGTCGGTCGGACCGCGCGGAAGAGTTAGTTGGGAGTGGAGCAGCGAGCAGTGAGGAGAGAGGCGTGATGGCGACAAGAGAGCGAGGTGGTAATGTACGGATAAATCGAGAATAATCGGGACGGCTGGTGTTAAAGGAAGGAGAATTGTGATAGACTTAATGATGATTGCGAGTAAGGATTGTGGTAAACGTGTTTGGAAGGAATAATCACGAAATTTGATAAGAGAAGAGAACACTGCACGGACACGTGGGCGATTCTGTTCAGTGGTAGTTCGGTGTAGCTGTGCGGATGCGGGATTACATGGTGGAGCCGTGTGAGCTGAGACAGTAAATTCGTCGTGTGGAAAAGGAAATTGTGGTGAGACGACGCCGGTGTACGAGAACGGGCGTCGGCGACGCGTGGGTAAGCAGAACATCGTTGGCGCCAAGGTCACCTCTCGGCAACGAGTCGGGGCACGCGGTCGCGCCGCGTGGAAGAAGACGGTAGTGGAAGGTAGATAAGTAACAATTTTGAACAAGAATAGATGGGTAATCGAATATAAGATGCCGGTTCAGGGTGCTCACTGAGTAGTAAGAAGAGCAACAGTGTCTGTAGTGGTTCACGAATGGCATGTAGTTTTCAGAGAAATGGAGGTTACATAAATAGAAATAATAAGTGTAAAGATGATAGGAATACTCGGAGGTGTATAGTGTAAACCATTTAGTCTGCATTCAGTAAGGATTTGCGACCAGGTCAATGATGTAAATTACGTTATTAATTTGAAGATGTTTTGTTTTTCTTAATAAATCCTGTTTCTGTGATGATAGATTCTTTGAACTCAGATAATGATGATTAAAGTATCCCCCTCAAAGAATCCCTGTGCCCCAACAAACAATCACAAAATTATGATATGTGCACCCATGAAAGCGACAAGGATAAGTACGGTCACTATATATATATATATATATATATATATATATATATATATATATATATATCAAAGAAAAAATAAAGAAAACATTTAGAGATTTTTTAGAAAAAAATAAATTGCCTTTAAGTAACGTTGTTTAAAATGGTTTTTTAGAACGCATTTCCTCACTCCGGGGGGAGAAGCGCATTGACTATGGTGACTATAGTGTGGATATGATTGGTGCGAAATTTAAAGGGGTGGAAAAGACGCTCTCCCGGGACCGGAGCCTAGTTTGTTTACGTAAGAGGCGAAAATAGACCTTGCTATCGATGGACATATTTTGTCTGCGCATACATCATAATGATTGTATGCAGGCGTTTTTGGTCAGTTATTAGTATCAACAAACCAGTTAATATTTAACATTTTAGCAACATTTAAACTCTGTATTTAGCAATCAATTAGCAACTCTTGTCAACATTTTTATTTTGCAATGTTCGATTCAGGTACAAATCGGAGGTATAAAAACAGATACGTGGAAAAGATTACAATACATACGCCTTACTAGTCAAAATATGTACAAAAGTAAACTTGTTAGATATTTAACATACCTTCAGATGTATAATCCATTCGGCAATACAGAAAAATCCAAGCAAAGATGTTAAGAAACGCCGTTCTTCCTGACGTAAACTTACTTACTTACTAAGTCAGGAAGAACGGCGTTTCTTAACATCTTTGCTTGGATTTTTCTGTATTTCCTGACGTAAACTTGCTTCACAATCTCGCGTATTTTTTCGACGTTCAGATACCGCGAACTTCACCGTCGGATATGAGAACGAAATAAGGTTGGAATTTCTTTCACACTGGAATATGATGTATAAAAATCTACACGATTTGATGGGACTAACCTCTAAGCGTGAAGTTCGATTTTTGAATTAGGGACAGGTTTTTGGTCAATTGGAACCAGTGCTCGTTCAGACGGCGAAACAGACTGTCTGACGTGTCGGGGCGTGCCTCATCGGAGATGGCAAAAACACCTATTGTTTAAGCTTTTGCACTGTTGCTACTACATAATCAAAGTCACAATGTAAATTCTGTGAGCGATAGAAGAAGAAATAGAAACTTTAAAAGAATAATCCAAGAACGAAACCCATCACAGTCAACTGCACGTCTTTCGAAATGGAATTTTTTTCTTAAATTAGTTTTTAATAATATTAGTATTCGCCCTTCTACCAATGCCGTCTCAAAAAAATTATTTTGTGTGTTGTGTATGTAATTTAACCCTTACTGTTTCTCACAACTCCAACCCAGAGCTGCTCCCTCCTGAGCAGCTCATGCCGGTGTGCATGACCTCATAAATTCGGCCACGTTGCATTATACCACATGACGAGTGGCCTGGCTCCCGGGGTTATCAAAGTTTCCCTGATCTATTGAGCTAATGCTGATATGTCTGCTAGGTTTGTTTCTGGACATAAATGTAGCTTCACTATTTATTAACATTCTCTTGAGCACAGTAAAGAATATACTTATTCAAAGAATAGTTCTCCATATTCTCGCAGCAGTACTTAGATTCCGACACGAAGGTCACAAGAAGGGATAATAGCTGATTTGTCTTTGCAAATAGTTTCTATTACACAGGAGCGAAAATTTTGTTATAAATGCTTGCCTAATTCCATCGTTGGAACCTGTAGTCATAATTCAACCTAATATGTATATGAGTTAGGGTAGAGATCGCAGAGCTGAAGAAAACTTACGTAAATTGCACTTCTCCTCATACAATGCCACACACAGTTTTTAAAGGTTTTCGGATATTAAATGAATAAATCCTTAGGAAAGATGACAACTACATCATTGACATTATAAAATAATTTGTTGACAAAAATATATTTTTACGCCTTTCAATATCTTTGCAATTTCATAAATTTTCACCACTTTGTTGAGATAAAGCTGCTCTTCAAGTCGTTCATTAAATTCATATTCTGCTCACCCAATTCAACATAAGAGAGGATTATTTATGGTTTGGTGGATCGTCCCATTAAACTGTCAGACCCTTCGTACCATAAAAGTAATTTATCTATAGTGGAGGATATTTCGGTAGAAAACTATTATCGTAACAGCTTTATAAAAAAAATCTATATCAAACATTTTGTAATGCTGAAGGAAACTAATACTTCCCCTTCCATTGAACAATTGTCTACTAACTCCAATGACAATTACAGTAAAATCTTTCTTAACCGGAATCCATCGAGACACAATAAATTTCCGGTTTATGCAATGTTGTCCATTTTATGATACTTGTGATATTGACGTTTCTCCCCTGAAAGTAGGAAATTACATTACTTTATTATAATTATCACAATACATTAACATATAACGTGATTATGGAAGAAATCACCAGTAAATGATCATTAAACACTCTTCATTGACAATTTCTTAGTTGAAAAATACACACCTTACTGGGCGTATTCTGCTTGCTGACTCTTTCTACACACAATGCGTCACAACCCGGTAATATGACTTTCTGATACCCTCACATGGCCTTAAGAAATGCGTATATAGTCGAGGGATTGTGATTTTCAACGCGGGGCAGGAAGAAGCGTGAATATACTTCGATTTTTGTTTCTTGGAGCGTGATGGCCTGTCTTCACGATGGAATATCTCACGGCATTCCGCATCTTTCTCGGCCGTGCCGCTAGATGTCGCATGATCGCGACCGTATCGAGCAGTGCTCGCGACCATGCAACATATAGCGGCACGGCCGAGAAAGACGCGAAAAGTCGTGAGATATTTCATCGTGAAGACAGACCCTCGCGCGCCAAGAAACAAAAATCCCAAGCATAGAAGCCATACCCGTACACTTTCCCACGCTCAGAGAGTCGGGCGAAAGAGAATTCCCCTACGGCATACACCTTCAGAGACGAGCGACCTCAAGGCCGAATTGTACGCTGACAGCTGAAGCCCCTCTCCTTCGGTGTCCGGCTACCACGACTAAATCGCGTGTCACAGAGACTGAGAATTTAAAACATATTGCAGATGCATTCAGTTCATTAAGAACATCTCACGTCTCTCTGCCAATTGCATTAAATCCATAGGATTTCCGTCTTATAAAGATTTTTTTCCCTCCAGGATATAAAAACCGTTCCGTTTCCGCGTTGGAGAGGTTCCATTTACGCTTTGTAAAAGACTATTTAACTTCACGGGCAGGAGAAATTTTCCGGTTAAGGCTTGTACAGGTTCTGGTTTAGACAAATTTTACTGTTTATCATTACAATACTATGTTGATTCCTTTTATCATAAAAATTCTAAATAAGTTTAAAAATAAATGGCAAAGCTCGGCTAAGTGTAGGCTATTCGGTGCGAGAGTCATGGTGGCTGTTTCGACCGAAATACTGTGGACTTTCTCGGAGCTGCAGTTCGACCACAACAGAATGTTGGTCGAAACGGCAGCCGCTACGAAAAAGTAGAGGCTCATCCCGGATAGCCTACACAATACAGCACGGCCGTGGAAGCCTACGCAATCAAAGTTCGGCTAACATTAAAATTCAGAACCCTTTAACCAAAAAGCCACAAGAAGTTAGAAACATAACGGATTCTCTACTGTTTTTGGAGGATGATAATATGATATATTGCATACCATGTTTGAATTGTTGTTTTATGCATAGTATTCAGGCAAATCCATGGATTTGTTATCCATTTCTTTTCTTGTACTTTCATCTGTTTAATTATAATTAAACATATGAAAGAAGAAAATATTAGGGAGATAAGCCTTAAATTGTATTGTATCTCAGACCATTGTCACATAAATTTGGTTTTGAATATCTTTTGATATTGGACATGGAATCCAGGAAGTATCCATATCTTATATCTGATTATTATCCATATCTTATTCTCTTCATATTAATACGCATCAAACAGTGAATACTGATGTTGAAGCTATCTCCCCAGTACCCGTTCCCCTTTCCCTCAACGTATTTTTACTCCCCATCTGACTGTTAATGTTGCCGTTCATTAGACTACCAGTACTACATGAACTCTCGTCCTTGTAAAAGATGACGTACCTGTTCTGAGTTTTCACTAAAAATGAGTATTTCTTTTATCACATCGTTATTCAATGATTATTAAAATTATTTTTGGGAATGTTATTATGGTAATTGTTACGTTTCATTCGAATATTGTAAGTCTTCTCTTTGTGTTTTGTACATATATATTCTCAATTTTCCACTTTTTTATTTTAAAAGTAAATAATTATTGTTAATTAATTGTCACATTTATAAATATTGATTTGTAAATGTGACTTCTTCTCTCTTGTCATGTTTTTAAAAAGTATAGTTGATATGAAGTTTATTATTTTACAAAATATCCGTTACAGCAAAGCTGCTGATGAGAACATTCAAATCATGCAACATTGTATAACAATACTGAACATTTGTTGACCTATAATGCAATAATAAGAATAATTCATGTTTAAGGAAATATTGTTTGTCTTTAACTAATGAGAGCACCTTTCATTTTTATATAGAACATGTTTTCTGAAAGGATTATCTGATTGGTTTTAGTCATCTTTCTTGAGATCTACATCTTCCGCGATTTTTTTTTCAAAATTATTTCATTTTTTCGAGAAATAACTGTCAACACTCTTCTCTACCCATCAGTACAGATCAGTGATCTAAGAACGTAGATTCATCTATTCATGCACCTTACCTAAGACACTCTCGTAACCAAATGGCTGAGATGTTTGAAAGAAGCCGCGTGTTAATTGCAGGCAGAGCCTGCCCAGGTGGCGACGGGGCAGCGACGTGTGAGCTCCGCAGCCTCCCTGCGCAGCCCTGCCCCGGCGTTTGCTGGGCCAGCGCCGCAGCCCCGGCCTCCGCCAACCGTCGGCCGGCCTCATATTTTACAAGTGCCCTAAACCAAAGTTTGCCACTTGGCGCCGCCGTGCGTTAAGCAAGACTTCAGCATAAAGCTGCATAACTTAACATAATTCACCCCAAGGGGGATGTAAGGTAAGGAGAGGAGCTCGTCCCTCATGTTAACCCGACACTAAATTGTTGCTCCACAGCCAGTGTTCACGGCAACACGCGCATAACTCTTGGCAGCGGGCTGCAGCGCGGGCGCGGGCGCGGGCCGGCTCCGCGTGAAGCCGCGTGCAACCGCACACCCCGCGCCGTTTAAAAGAAGCATGCATCTCGGCCGCCGCCACGCACCCCTCACTAAATCACGTTGGCCTCTCCGAAGCAGCCCGGCAGCACAGCAGACGCCCGACGCTCACCGCATGCTGGCGCTCCGCCTCCCCGCCGCACGCTCCTCTTCATCCCACGAGCCCCAGCACCCTTCCCCTCTTCGCGCACCCCTGCCCACGCGCCCCTCTAGACCCGTATATGAACTCCCTCTCGCTTGAAAGCACTCTACAGACGATGTTTACTAAATTACATTACGCACCACTGAAATTGGGTCAGTTCAATCGAATCACATACATTTGGGGTAAGAAAATTAGAAAATTAGATAATTTAGCAAAGAGAAAAGAACAATTTCAACAACAAAACGTCCTATTATTCACAAAAATTGACTCCCAACAGAGAAAGTTCTGTTTTTTATTGCATGGAGTACTGTGTACCGAGATGTCATGGTGTCGTGTAAAACATGGAGAGAAACAAGAAACGAGTTATTGACATAAGATAGAAACACGTGGCGCAATAGCGTCTACGCAGTATTATAATTTATAATACATAAGCTCCATCAGTGTTAACAATCAACATTTTTTCCACACTGGACTTGAACTTAAGTTCTTAAACTTAGCACGCCATTCACATTACTACAACACCGCACGCATGATCTTAACAATCAAGCGCGCTGCCGCGACACCACGTGACGTTTTAAAAAATAAGTAGAACATTTGCATTTACAATTTTAGAAGATTCAGCGATTTTTGATTATATCATTTCAGGATCGAGTTATAAAGAACAGATTTCATTAAGAAAACAATCTCTCTCATTAATATTGAATGCTGATGTTTAGTTAAGAGTGTTTGCCGAAAATGGGACTTTCATGATGATCATTTCTTTAAGCGTATTTTGCTCTGAGGAAAAACTGAAATACTTTTTTAACCTTTTCGCTCTACCACCTTTCATTTTCACATTTTCGGAAGTTCTCGCTTGGCAGCGGCGCTGTTCGGACGTGTCCGCAACTCGGCTAACCTTATCGTGCTTTGTGATAAGGAGTGCCGTAGTGATTGTGTATACCTGCGTAGATTTAAAACTAAAATAGTCCTTGAACTAGTTATTATTAATATTTAAATATTAATAATAACTAGTTCAAGGACGTAAACAATATCTAAAAGAACAATTAACTATAAAAGGGTTTTCGTGTGAAGTCACGGAAACGTGTAGTAAGAGTGCTGCGTATATTACGTGGACGACTACAAAACCAACAACATGAAATCATCAGAATTATCAAATGGTGGCGACCACAACATGGGTGAAGGCTCATCAGATACAGTGGATTTAACACAACCGCCATGGCAACAATACAAACCAGATCAAAGAGGTCGAACACAGAGGACCTCGACCCTGGAGTTAGAAGGGTAAAGCAAAAGACAGCGTCTAGCGATAATAATAGTACTTATGTCGTTACAATTCCTGCTGCAAATAAATTCAGTGAACTTGGTTCAGAAGATCTACCAGAAAACAATGAGGAACGTTCCAAGAAAATTGTAGTTCCGCCTATCTTTGTCCCCAGCGTAAACAATGTACCAGCCATGATAAAATTTATGCAAGAAGTTGTAAAAACAGAAGACTTCGAAATAAAATCAATGATAAATGATAAAATTAAAATATTACCAAAAAACCCCGGATGCATACAGAAACATAGTAAAACGTCTACCTAGTGGAAAACGTGTATATTATACATACCAATTAAAACAAGAACGAGCGTATTGAGTAGTTTTGCGTCACATACATTATGCTGTTGATGTGAAAGATACTCATGATGCGTTGCTCGAAAGGGACATAAGTGAGAAACATAATGAATGTCCGCCATAGGTTAACAAAGTTACCACTGCCTTTATTTTTATTGACCTTGAACCAAACGAGAACAATATAGAAATCTTTAAAATTAACTGACTTTTGAATTGTGTTGTCACATTTGAACCACCACGCATGAAGCGAGACATAGTACAATGTAAAAACTGCCAAAGGTATTGCGACAACCTCGTCTCCAGTTGGGCGCGGAAAACGTGGCTGCCGGTTCGCTCAGTGGGTAGAAGGGCGTGCCTAAAATGATGATGATGGTGGAAGTCGGTGGCCGGTAAGAAATGAGAGACTTGTAATCATGTTAACAAACAAGTGGCATTTATTCAGCAAAGTAAAGAAAAAAAGGTCATGATAGTACCACTCATGTCGGCGAACATGCTCTCCTTTTCCCCAATTCCAAAATTATATGCACACAAAAAAATTGAAAGGTGAAATTATTACAATAAATTTAACGAACTTCCACGCTGATTCCTTCTTGATGGCCAAGCGCGGCCGGGAATCTTAGCTTCTCCGCCTGGTCAAAAGGTAATGGAAATTGTTCTCTCAACTGTTTACACTTTTGACCACGGGCGCGCCTGAAGGGCGTAGTACCGCCTTAGCGGGGCGACTTACAAAACCAACCAGCGGGTTGAATGACCTGGGCGGCCAGCTGGCGGGGAGGGCGTCGGGTTCGGCGCGCACTCTGAGGGCGCCGCTCGGAGGGGTAGAGCGAGCAGGTCGAATCAGGTAGCGGTGCCGGGCTCTTGAGTGTCGACCAAATACACAGCACCGTTCACTCGCAGCCACTAATCACCAGATAATGTCTGCCTGACACAATGTTCTCATCACCTTCAGTCCACTGCTCTGCACTTTGGAGATCGCGGCAAGTTCGTAAGTGATCTGATTACTTCACTATAACACGCTCAAGCACGAGTACGCGTCAGTCACTTTCCCTGCGCGATTCTGATTATAAACGAGGCGTCTCAAAATTCACGGTCTACGGCTATTTAGAGACCGCGCACATATTCTCCCCTGATGAATTTAAACTTTCTCACAAGTTCAACACAGAAAAAAAAATTATCTCTCCGGCGCCGGATGCCGCAGTGATCACGACCGGCTTCTCTGACTGCCTCTTACGTTCTCTCTCGATGCTGCGTCCGCGAAGTCCTTCGAACCTCCCTTCCCCCACCAAATTCATCCAAAATGTTCTAGAACTTTCGAAAATTTTCCTTAAGTCCGGCGGCTATTGGCGAAAGGGTAGTGCGTCGCAAAATAATTTCGTCCAATCATCGGAGGTTTTCGAGCCGAGAATTGAGAGAGAAACCTGCACTCGTTCCCTCTCACTTCAGTTGTCTGTCAAACAGGGATAGTAATTAATGGCCGGGGGAAGAAACTGAGAATCTCAAGGGAGGAGGTGGGCTGAGGGGTGCCGCGGAAAAGTACCGGGGGGGCAGGCTCGGGCGCACGTGCAGCTCCCTGGCGTCTCGAACACTTGTGCGTGTCTAAAGGGGGTGGGTCAGCGGGGGGCTCGGACAGAATCCTGGCGCCGCCACCGATCTCTGTCGTGCTTTCGTGGAGCAATTCTCGTGTTTGCAGCCGTAATTAATTCGGTGCCACTACAGTATGAACATATCAGAACCTACTGTGCCTACCCATTCCGATGTGTTAAATGCGGCAAGGAACATGCACCTGATAAATGTGAAAAAACAAGAGAGATACTGCCGACATGCGCGCTGTGTGAAGGTAACCACCCGGCCAACTATAAAGGTTGTCGAGTTTACCAGGAAATTCTAAAAAGGAAAGGCCGCAACTACTCAAATAAAGAGAGAAGAATCTTCCAAAATGAAATGGTGATACAGCAGCAAAATATAACAATTCAATAAGTAATCCTCAAAATCACGAAAGAAGCTCCCAAATAAATAGAAGAACGTATGCAGGTATTGTACAACCAAAGCACGCAGAACAATTTCAACCACATCATGATGACATCCACTCCATTCTTAGCATCATCCGACATTCCTTTGAACGATTTGTAAATGTTCTCATGCAACAAAGTCAACAGATAAATGCACTACTAAACTTAGTATGGACATTAGTAACTAAATTATCCCACTGTATAACTTCTTCGCATAGCAGCCTGGAATGCCAACGGTCTGGCGCAACATCGCCAAGAAGTCGAAATATTTCTCTCAAAACAATAAAATTGATATACTCTTGATCTCGGAAACCCACTTCACAGAGAAGAACCATTTTAAATTGCAAAAATTGTACCCTGTATGATACAAAACATTCGGATGGTAATGACAATGATTATAACCAGGTGCCTTTGTGGTATAAACATTGGTGTCTATTTACTTTTGGACTTTTGAAAACCTATTTCCTTTTGAAAACATATGTTTTTTCACATTGTACATACTATCAACGGGGTGAACACACACATTCACAGACAGAAATGCGGACCGGACGTTTCGACAAAATTAACACTCTTTTCGTATCAAATGACCCCAAAACGTGTCCTTCCGTTGAAATCTCGAATCGATTGCAGTATTCTAAGAAAATTATGGGAACGATGAAGGACTTCTCGAAGAGGATACCTTGAAACGTTTGCTTTTCATTTTTTTAAATTATTTTCTCTTCTGCAAATTTACAATCCGTTCATTTTTGAACCTTAAGCAAATGGTGCACAGTATGGTATACAAAACAAACAACAACTAATTCATCCTAACAATGGTTATTATTAGTTTTCATAACCGTGTTAATGTTTGCTTTTTGAGGGACAAGGGGCGAATTTAAAGGACACAATAAATTAAATAAATTGTGGATGTTATGACTATTATAAGGTAGTGTCGTCGTCGATGAAATGACTGATTCTTTCAAACGCTCAGAGAATTTGTTCGTTGCCATAAGATTACCTTGGTATTTACGTATTTAGGGAACATTTGTAAGAACGCAAGTTTCCATTGTTTTGAGTCGATAAGTAATGACCTCAAACTTGCATTCTGAAGATAAGTTTCAAAGAGCATTGTGATGTCAGGGTCGGATGGAAAAAGTGTCGGTAAATGCACTTTGCATAAGCAACACGTCTCGAAGGGTCTATTTTGGTTGGAACCTGCGAATGATTAGCTCCCAAAGAAATGGGAGTTGTCATGACTTTCTAATTTCTTATAAACAATTACATATCTCGAAAACAAAGGCGTTAGCGCCGATCGCATTGCGGAATTTTCTATCTCGTTTAAGAGACAGTTTAGAAAAGACAATAGAAATTCAACAATTCAATTTGTGGAGTATTTTAATATTTATTAGGATTTGTTTTCCTTCTTTCGTCCTTTTTTTTGTGTAATGGAATGTAATGATTTAGATTTTTTATGGATAGTATCGGAAGTCAGATATTTGAAAACAATACTGCTCCGTGGTGCATTGTATTGTTGTTGATGATGGTGTTAAGACATTTTAATTTTGAGTGATATTTTTCCTTCGAAGATTGTTTTTGTTCTTTGGCCGAGTTGCGCCATCTTCCTGCTCATGCGTGTCGTTTTGTTCAATTTTTCACAAAACTATTAGAGCAAATAATCAGTGCAAGAGTAGTTTATTAGAATGAAGTTTTTATTTTGATTGTTGGTGAAGGACAATGCGAAGTGTATTTAGTATTTAGTAGGATTGATGTGCCTCTATTGGTGCGTTTTTTCGGTACTCAGTTAAAAGATATACATTTTTTTCATCGATAGTATCGGAAATCAAAAATTTTAAAACAATATTGTTGTATAGTGTATTGTAATGTGGTTGATGTTATGAGGAAATTTGCTTTTGAATTAGTGTTTTGCCTTGGATTTTCTTATCCTGCGGGAGTGCGTTGTTCCGTGTGACTCGTGAGTGGTTTGTGTGAATTTTGCAAACAACGGTAGAGAGCAAAAACATCAGTGTTGGTGTACGTTTTTAGAACAATGTTTGGTTCTGTTTGTTGGGAAAGGACATTGCGAAATATTGAGTAGTTTAGTTTTTATGAGGAATTGTATGCCTTGAAATGTGTTGTTTCTTGACAGTAGTGTAAAGAATTATTATTATTTACGGGGAATATAAATGTTGAATACTTCGATACATTGTTGGATAGATAATTGTTTTGTGGTTATTTCTGTGTCAAGAAAATCTAATTTTGCTGGATATTTTTCTACGAGTAGTTTTCTTACGCGTTGTTGCGCCTGCCGGGGATTTCGAAAATTCGTTTTTTCTAAATTTTCGAAAAACGGTAAAAGCAAAAAAAACTAATGTTTATGTATTTGAAAAGCAAAAAAATAGCACATATTTTGTATATAAAAGAAAATTTGTTTTGGCTAATTGGCTTTGCCAGCTTATCATTAAGTCAGTAAAGCCACCAATTTTTGGAAAAAACCGTTGGAGCAAAAACATTTTTGGATTTTTGGAAAGCACAAAAATAGCACAAAATTCTGGGTATATGAGAAAATGTGCTTTTCGAAAATGGCTTTGCCAGCTTAAACGGACGTGTGAAAGACGAAGCGAGTACATGGCGAATAGAAATGACCGGTGCGGAGTGTTGGCACGTGCAAGTAAATACTATTGAAGACAAGGCGGGACTAGTGTTCAGAGTGATCGTTATCAAAGCGGCGGCGAGGTGATTCCAGTGGCAGCAGCGCTGGACGGAGCGGCCGGTGCGGGGTCCCACGGACAGCCGTTACGAGGCAGAAGCGAGGGCTTGCAGGTCGGTAGGCCAGGGACACGCCGCAACGCGCTTCCCTCGACCGGCATCAGCAGCGGACGTGGTGTGCGCATCAGTAAGCATCAAGGAGAAGCTCTTGACAATAATACGTTTGTTTGTACCTCATTTTTTTCATCTTAAATGAACAATAAAACTTGTGTCTCACGTATGCGTCTGTTTAGCAGGGAGTACCGTTTTTAATTATTGGGTAACGGAAAAAATTGATGCAATTTTAGTATTTTTTATTTCAACATATACCGTGGGGGCCCACCTAAGCATGTTCACTTCAATTTTTCCCTGAACCGTTTGTATATACTGAGATGCGTTTTCACTAAAAACTATTAATGCAAGGGCACATATGTTCATACATAATATTTTCTATTGCATTTGTATGCAGAGATATTCACCCACAAACTTCGTTTTTTTAAATGGAACCATAGATTTTTTTAGATCATCATTAACAAGCGTGAAGAGACGAGTTCATAAAATATGCGTATCGCCATATGTACATAACAAAATTTTCGAGAAATGTAAGAGTTGGAAAGACGCAATTCGACTACTGGTTTCCGTACGTTAATCTGAATTAGAAATTCCGGTGTGATATTGCGGCGAGGCCATTCCTTCCGCCAAAAAAATTATTTAAATAACGTGAAAACTTATTAAAGTTTGATGGTTACGATATCGAAAGGTTAGATATATCGATCGCAATATGCCAGGGGCTTCTGCTGTCGAACATGTAAATTCAGATGCCATTGCTTACAGCGATGCTGGCGCCCAAATGTTTCCAACCCATATGCCATGATTATGACATACCATTTGGTATGGTATGATTGTCTATAAAGATTCAGATTGCAATTTTCCTCATTGCTCCGAAATCAGGACATTTTATACATTTTCGATTGCTAACTATCGGTGCTACTTCTTATAAAATTACTTTCTCTTTTATTTGTAAACATTTGTAATTTTGGAATATCCAGAGTTAATGAAAATATACACCGGTGTTTGTGATAACTGCAACGCCCAGAAGGAATGGCCTAAATCACTTAAAAATCGTTGGATGTGTAGAACAGTGTATTCATAACAAGTGATTAAATTTGCATAGAGATGGTTCAGATGTTCCGTGCTGTGGGTTGCCAGATGGTTTGTACAACATCCGCCGTTAGATGTGTAATCGCCCAATTCCGTCCAATAAGACAAAATTCAACTTTCCAAGAGGGAAATTTGAATTTGCAATAAAATAATATGTATTTGAAGTTTTTTCAGATAGAGACCCAGCAAAGCAAAGCAAATTGATTAAAAATTCATTTAATAAACAAAACTAGCAACAACATCAATATATGTTTACCTTGTATACGATGTTTCGTAGAGAACAATGATAGAATCAGTCAGTATCGGTTTTACGTTTGAATATACCTTCATTGAAATCTTATAGAGATTATGTTGATATGATGCTTTTGCGAAAACTTTTAAGTGGTACTATTGATTGTCCACTTTAGATTAATATATTGTGTTTTAACGTTCCCAACTTCAGTACCAGAAGACCGCAAATTTTGTCACAGGACGTTTTATAAGCATTTGTACACAGCTCACAACCCTATTAACAGAATGTGTATAGCTGCTAACAAGTGTAATTAAAATTTTTATTTGTCAATGATGCAGCATTCAGCAGTGATGTGAAGAGTAAACCTTTTTAAGTTGATATGATGTATATTCATACTATGAATTAATGTTGTTTTTTTCTGTTTTGTTATTTAAGTTCGCATCAACTTTTGGTCATTAGTGACCACTATTGGAATTTAACGTTATGGTATCAATGAGGATGAAATGTTATGGTGAAGATAGGGGGTGAAAGATAGTTCAATTGTTTTGCACCTGGCTGATGAAAGGCAATAATAAGTTGGATGCATTCACTGCCCATAGTGTTTCCAAGATAGTGGCATACTACACACTGTCTTGTGGCGCCATGTCAGCTGGAAGCCCAACCCGGCTGATCTGCTGACCCTTGGAATCTCCCCACAGGTACTGCAGCACAGTCCACTCTGGTTTAAAGGACCGCTGTGGTTGAAAGAACCTGTCTCTAGCTGGGCCAAGCCTTTAGGTGCGTGAAGTTGGCACCTCCACTTGTCGAAACTTCAAACGACATATGCCAAAGTTTTGCCGAAGTCACACAACGCCGGAAATCGAAAATCAAATTTTGGACTTTAAAATGACTAGCACCCCCACTTGCGAATTTCAAGGTCTTGAACATACCATCGTGTAGAAGAGTTTTGCAATTTTTCAATCAATTCGTAGTACGTTTTCCCAAGTCAAATAAAGCCGCAAATCGCAAAGCACAATTTCGAACTTAAACGTCCTGGAGCTCTCCCACAAAGCTATTTCCAACTTTCGAACATGCCATCGTTTTGCCCACGATGAGACCAAGTGCATCGAGTCATAAAAACGTTTTGCCAAAGCCACACAACGCCGGAAATGGCGAAAATCGCAAATCAAATTTTCGACTTTAAAATGACTAGCACCCCCACTTGCGAATTTCAAAGTTTTGAACAAACCATCGTGTAGAAAAATTTTGCCCATTTTTGAATCAATTTGTAAAACGTTTTGCCCAAGTCAAACAAAGTCGGAAATTGCAAATCAAAATTTCGGACTTAACACTCCTGGAGTTCCCCTGCAAGGCAATTTCAAATTACGAACCGAACACATCACCGTCTTGCTTACGATGAGTCCAAGTACATCGAGGCATAAAAAAGTTTTGCCCAACTCAAAGAAAGTCGGAAATCGCATATCAAATTTTCGGACTTAAACTTCCTGTAGCTCTCCCAAAAACAAATTTCAAAATTTCAAACATATCATCGTATCGCTCAAGATTGGTTCAAAGTCATTGAGCCTTAAAAAAGTTTTGCCCAAGTGACACCACGCCAAAAATCGCGAAATAGCAAATCATATTTTGGACTTTACAGTAACTAGCACCCCCAATTGCGAATTTCAAAGTTGTGAACGTGTAGAAGAGTTTTGCCCATTTATGAATCAATTTGTAAAAATTTTGCCCAAGTCACAACCACGCTGGAAATCGCCAAATCAAAATTTTGGACTTAAACTTTCTGTAGCTCTCCCACAAGTGGTTTTTTGAAATTTACAACATACCACCGGTTTGCCCACGATGATCCCATGTGCATCGAGCTATAAAAAAGTTTTGCCCAAGTCACAGAAAGTCAGGAATCACAAATCCAAATTTCGGACTTAAACCTCCTATAGGTCTCCAAACAAAAATTTCAAAATTCCGAACATGTCATCGTTTTGCCCACGATCGGCCCAAGTTCATCGAGCCTTAAAGTTTTTGCCCGAGCCACACAACGCCGGAAATCGCAAATCAAAATTTTGGACTTTAAAGTGACTTGCAAAAAGCGTCAAAATGGCTCCCCCACTTCACCGAAAATTCAAATGACATACAGCAAAATTTTGCCCATGTTTTGTTCAAGTTTGCCCAACCTTTAAAAAGTTTTGCACTAGTCACACAACGCTGGAAATTGCAAATCAAAATTTTGCAAATTAATTATTTTCGGAATTTCGAACATACCACCGTTTTGCCCACGATCAGCTCTAGTTCATCGTAAAAGAGTTTTGCCAAAGTCACTAAGCGCCAGAAATTGAAAATCAAAGTTGCTTTTCAATGATTTCGCACAATCAAAGCAAGTTTTTGAAAAATAATTGAGATTTTTTTAGTTATTGAGAGCTTAATAATGAAGTAAAATACATTCTGGGAACTGGGAAAAAAATAGTTACGTGCATGAATTTTATTTTCGTGGAAATTGATAAATCTCGTGGTGCTACAAAAGCACATAATTTATTGTATTATTTAAATCTTATATAATTTCCAAAATTCAGAAGGTTCAACGAAAATTATACCTGCGTCATTTTTATTAGCCATTCCAGAAATATATTTTAAAAATTCATTTCGGGCTTTCTTTGAGAAAATATTTTCTTTAATTTTCATTATTTCAAGTACAAATTACGCGAAAACCACTCATAGTTTCGAAAAATTGTAAAAGGCCTTTCATAAAGCTATGCCTTTGTTTCCAATTGAAATCTCTTTTTCAATCTGTATCATTTAAACATATGGATGCAAGAAGAGGCCCAAAACCTTTTAATGCTGCAATTTTTGAAAATTCAAATTTACAGTGAAAATAAAATCCGAGGTACTTTATTGTTCGTGATGGATGCAACACACATTCCGATGTGCCCAGCCCTGAGTGCCAACACAAACTCGGCAGAGGACGACTTATACAGAGAGACAGCCCGTCTATACTGGTCAGCGCGTCACCAAATGGCTAATTTGCCAAGGGTGGGCGTTGGCTAGTAAGTAAGTAACTAAGTACTTTAAATTGTTCGTGAAATTTAATACAAACGATTGGAGCCGTATTTGAGTAATTTTGGAAAATTATATGGCTTCATGTAAAGAAGGCTCCTCCCAAAATAAAATATTCGTTCAAATTCGCAGGTTCGTGAGTTCGGCATGATCAATTAAGGGATTTCAATTTTGAATTTAAAATTCTTTAAATGTTTTTCTCATGACTGTCATTGCAACAAAACTCTCATGCCGTCATATTTTTTTCACAATCGTTTAGTCATAAAATGTAATTTATATGTAATAAATTTCTATTTAATTGTTCAATTTTTTACTTGATTGAGCTCGATCCTACTATTTGTCTATGGCAGACCTGCACAACGCCTGCCCCCGCGGGCATTCTGCACTTGCGAACCGATCGCCTCCCCGCGGCAGCGCCGAAAGTGCACGTAGTGGGGAGTAGGAAGCTTGCGGGGAGGGGAGAAGTCTGACGTAGCAGGACGCGGCGCGTAGATTGAATGCCTGGGCGTCTAATACAATGATCCATGCTTCAAAATTATATTCCATTTGTTTAAATGGATTATGTCTAGTATTTCAAGTTACCAAGGTCATAATTCATTTTACGTTCTGTGCACTGCTGTATATCCACCTTTGTATCCACCACTGTATGTATTTTCATTTCCCTAATTTTTTTTAAAGAAAATAACATGCTCATTGTGACTCTCAAGCATTATTTTAAAGCAATAGCTTTAAAACATATGCTTATATGTATAAGAAAGAAATATTATTTAATTCTATCTAACAAAAAATTGTAATTTAATAATTGATTGTTCACTAGGAATGTTATAATCTCCAAATCATAGAAAAATGAAGAAAATCATGAGAGCAATCTCTCACATCAAGATTGACATAAAAATAGAATATGAGGCAATTCCAGGCACATTTGTGACCATTTTTCCCCATTATAAAACTGAACAAAAGAGATCAACGAGCAAACTTCTGTGACGATATGTTACGAACAATCATAAGATATTTATGGGTATTGTTAAATAGAATGCAAAGGGCTTTATATTTTTATACGTAAACGACTCTATACTCTTGTCAGAAATTAGAACAGAAAATAATCCTGATTTTTTTCAAGAACAATATGTTTTTGCTTTGAGAGAACCGTCTTATTCAATTAAACATAGTTAATAAAAATAGTGTATTGATGTCATCATCAAACAAAAACAATTCAGTATCAAAATTTTTTGTTTAGCACAACACTAAATTTGTGATTACATCGTAGCAAAGCGCCCTTATTATCAGCCCTACAAGCAATTGCAATACTTGGTGTCGAAATCTAATATATATATAATTCGTTGTAGTTGCATATTTTGCCCTGTCATACATAATATACGACATAATATAAAATATTATGTTGCAAATGTTTGTTCTCGGTATATGACAGGGCAAATATGCAACTACAACGAATTATATATATATTAGATTTCGACACCAAGTATTGCAATTGCTTGTATTACTTCAAATGTATATGACCGTCAAGTTCTTGCCGATTGCTCATTAAATTTACGCGTTATCTTTCGAATTGCGCATTCTGATTGGTGGTCCCCACTCCTACATTGGGTCACATCCCCACCCTTCATCGATTTTCTCATTTGTCCCCGAGTTGCCCGCGCGCAGCTCCTGACGTCAGTTAAAGTATAAAATGCTTTGCAAGTCTGGTCTATGGACATGATATGTATGTACATTCCAAACACCACTTAAGTCATTTTTGGCATTTTTCAGTTTATTTATAAGAATGAATGGTAGCATTGACTTTTATTAACTGTCCTGTCGTAACATGCAAAATTCTCTGCAGTCACATATCCATTAAATCCACTATTCCAAATTTCAAATTAAAGTACACTAATAATGTTAAAGGTTTTTCCTTTATCCTGAAATAGTAAGAATAATGACTTAAATAGTGTTAGGAATGGAGATCTTCAATTATTGGCATCGCAGGATTACTCGTATGCAGTCATAACAACATTTATTACTTTCCTGTATACGTACGTATACACAGAGTGATATAAGTAGTATAGGGAAAGTTATGTAATACTGCGCGAAAAAATGGCGAATTTTCGGTGGAAAAAAAATTAATTGCCGGGCCGTGATAACGAAAAAGTGTATAAAACATGGTGTAGCCAGAAACCCTCTTTGTGGGTCCTTGATATCGAAGAAACAATTGAAAGGAAAACGTCCGTCTGTCCGTCCGTCCGTCCGTCCGTCCGTCCGTCTGTGAACACTGCTAGCGCCTAAACCATATGTACGATTTCTTCCAAAATGGATATTCCCCGGTCGATCTCGTAGAGTCTAGTCGAAGCTTTGAGATTTTGAAAACGAATTTTCAAAATTTGTGGGTACTTTACATTAAGCTCCCGGATATTTTCAAATTTTTTTTAAAAAAGGCTCCAAATTTTTTTCTTTAAGTTTCTTATATGAATAGAGTAAAATACACTTACTAACATGACATAGATCCGATTTTCACGGATAACTCTGAATTTTCGAAAATTGTGAAAGTTTCAATTTTTTCGGCGTCTTTCTTCAACTACAAAATTGAAGATAGCCATTATTCCTTCAAATAAAATGTGCTCTCCAAAATGAGTTCTTTGTTTAAGGTCATGAACATTGTTCTCAAAATTTTAGTAGTTTTTGCGCATTTTCGCGCATTATTGCGTGCAATATGTGCAATTTTAAAAAATACGAAAACTATATTTTCTCAAAAACGGCTCCAAATGTTTTCTTTAAACTTTTGGTAGGGATAGTGCTTAATGTACCCAATGAGATGAGATAACCGCTGTATTCTTTTGTTTTTCAAACATTGCAAAAATGTATTTTTATTTGTCTCTCACGTCGTTAATATTTACATTAGCGGCGAATTGTTTACATTATTATATTATGAGGACATGTGCTTTAAATAATGTTAAATAAAGTTTATTGAAAACACAAGCGTTTTCTGTGAAAACTAGCTCAAATTTCTGCATTTTCAGAAACGCTCAAACGTCATTTCCTCATAAAAGGCTAAAAATCATTTCTTCAAACTTTTCGATCGGATAGTGCTAATTGCACTCTATAATATGACGTGAAGTTTATTTTGAGTTATTTTTTTGTTTTTTTTCAAAAATTACACATATGTAATTTTTTTAAAGGATCTCTCCCATCTTTAATATTCACATTACCAGTAATTTATAAACATTATTATATTTGTGAATGTAAGTGCTTCAAATAACTGCAAATAAAGTATTTGAAAACTCAAAACTTTTCTGTGAAAATGAGCTTCAAATTTCGCATTTTTAGTAGCGGTAAAACGCAATTTTCTTTAAAACGGCACATAATTTTTAAAAGAAACTTGCCATTTAGGGCTAGGGTTTTGTGTTCTTTAATATTCTAAAATTAATATTTTCGTTCTACCAATAGGAAACCGAAAAATTAAGAAAATGACAAAAAATGTACTTTCGGTGGTGATAAATTGTAGCTGGCAAGAAAGAGTATGTGACAATTCCAAATAGCTAGCGAAGACCCAAGGAAATAGAAAACTAATACGGGAAAGTCTGTGCCACTCTGTAGCACCACTAGTTTATTAAACCGGAACAGTAATAAATATAATTATTTAATAATAAATTAGTAATAAATGAGTACTTAATTTTCTAATTGGTTGAATTTCATTGGGCTTATTACGAGTATATTGATTTGTTTCTTTTGCATGTAAACTATAACTGACATGCCAGCGTAACTGTCATTCGAGAAAAACGGTATTTACGTAATAATCGATAACAATAATACATTTTATTTCGGGGTAATAATTTAGCAGAAAATGAGTTCATTTATATATATATATATATATATAGTTGGCACTTTTATGTGTTTTTTCACCGAGAAGGTTTATGTTTTGTTAATTCTGTTGTAACTCCACTGCATATCCACTTCATATTCACGTCAAATGCAACCTACAACATACTCCCAACATTTTGAATCTAATATGAGTAAATAACTCCTTAACGAGGCGTTTTATGGCCTTTAAAAACTAAACTTTTGAGGCCAAAAGCCTCAAGAAACGTTTCTTCACACCGTAATCTACAGAATGAACTCTTCCTGAACATTCTGTTACATTTTTGCTGGTACGACGCTTCCCGATATTATCTCCCATGCTCAGAGACGTGCAGAATCTGCAAGTAAATGTGAATGAGAGGGACAGAGAACGGCAGAGACAGAGACAGGGTGAGGGCGGGAGGGAGAAGGAGGCAATCAGAAACGGTGATGGGAGGGGTCAGAGGTAGATGAAGGGCAGAACAACATCTGCGGGGTCGCCGGAAAACGGCTAATTTTCGCCAGAAAATCTCTTATAGCTGGAGGTCTGGTGAGGAAAAATTCGATAAAACCTTTTGCTAAATTTAGGGGGAAAATCCTCTACCTCGTGGTGTAGTCAAAATCCATGTTTTGTTGCTTCTTGATACTGCAAAATCGACTGACAGGAAAAACGTCCGTCCGTCTGTGGCCAACGCTTGCGCCTAAACCGTTCGCCCGATTTTCGTCAAAATTGGTATTCCCCAACCTTTTTTTTAGTGTCGAGGCTCTTGGAATTTGAAACCGATATTTTAATTTTTAGGGGTACTTTACATGAAGCCCGTCGGAGATTTTCAAAGTTAACAGAAAATGGCTCCAAATTTTTTGATTAAATTTTGTTGTTGAATAGTGCGAAGAACGTTAAGGGAATGATGTAGGTATCATTTTCGTTGACATCCCCAATTTTTCGAAAATTGGAAAAAAACAATTTTAAAACTGCAAAGTTGAAGATAGAGATCTTTGCCTCAGACAAAGTCGGTTGTACAAAATAAGCACTTTAAGTAAAGTCATGTACCATTTTTTTGGAAAAAACGAGTAGTTTTTGCGTAAATTGCGATTCAAATTTACAAAAAACATTTTTCTCAAAAACCACTCCAAATTTTTTCTTTAAAATTTCTTCACTTATGTAATGAGGGACGATAAAAATTATGGTCTTAGTCCTACTTCTGGGAAATACTTAGTTTTTTGAAAATTGCAAACAAAATATTTTTAAAACTACAAAATTGTAGGTAGCAATTTTTACCTCAGACAAAGTCTCTTGTACAAAGCTAGCTCTTTAAAAAAGGTTATGTAGAATTTTCTGAAAAAATAAATCGTTTTTGCATAATCTGTGCTTCAAATTTACAAAAAAATTCTCAAAAATTGCTCCAAATTTTTTCTTTAAATTTTCTCCACGTGCGTTATAAGGGACGGCAAATAAAATAGTGGTGCTATAGAATGGCACAGACTTTCTCGTATGTGTCATCGTATAAATTGTTTCTTTATCATGCATTTACCATTTTTTAGCTCGGTTCGATTCTTTTTATGGCTCTGTTCGACCCATACGGTGCTAGTATGGCGTAGTAGTATAAATGCCGGTTCGTTAACTTTGAGGATCGGATTTCGGGTCTCGGAACGGAAAATGTTTGCTGGTAGAAAACACTTTTGCTGGTTTATGAATTAGTGGAATAACATGTAGAACCATATAGAAGCAGTGCGAGAAAGTATGTGCGTTGGAAGCACCTGGTTCAAATATGACACAAATGTATTTTTTTTCTTATCTCATAAGTCATAAATATTTTCATTACCGTCGATTTTATTTTCCTTGTAGAATTTGTGAGAATGAGTGCTTTTATGCCATTTTGTAAAGTTTCTCCAAAACTGAATTTTTTCTGAAAATTAGGCTCATAGTGAAGTACTACCCCCTTTTTTGACGCAATAAACCAAAAAGCTGCACCGCATGTATCCCTCATGACAACAAATGACCGCCATGCCAGGGACATCGTCGGGGGAAAATAAAAAAATAAAAACAAACGACGGATAGCTAGCATGAAACTTTTTTCCCCATTTGCGTTATATGATATTATTTTGGGTGGTTCACAAAATACCTGTGTAAGAGCCTAGTGGTACATTTATGTACCATCCTATAACTTGTGAATTAAGATACAAGAGAAATAAACACTAATTTCGTAATCTATGTTACTATATGTGAAAATTAAATGCAAAAAAAAAGTTTTGCAATAACAAATAAATATGGCTTTAAAGGTTTCATGCAAAAAGTAGTTCTGATATAAACTTTTAAATCCAGCAAACGGTGAATATTGAAAAATTTAACATGACAATATAGTAGAGCGTCGTCAATCGTTCGGACTATAAAACCCAGAACGTCGATAATACGGACCACATTGTGACGAAAACAAATCGCGTGAATTTCATACTGTATGTATACACTGAGATGTTTAAAGGGTTGTTGCTTCATATTTATTTTAACTACTAATTACAGAAAATTACAATTCTTTAACCATCAAATTGAATTAAAAATGATTTTAGTAAGTTTTCTTAGTTGAAGACGAATACAATCCCATTTATTCTTCCGGGTTGAAATCCGGTTAATTTGATAATCCGGAAGAGTATACGGTAGCTTTTAAACCGGATTATCGACATTCTACTGTAGTACTGACATAATTCTCCGACGGAGCTCATGGCGCAGAGGACCCGCGCTTTGCCCCCAGGGAGCCTAGACAAAATTTGCAACTCAACGGGTTGCGTATTTCAGAATTCATTTCAAACACCCAGCCGCCAGCACTAACCAGTACCGTTCACACGCCAGGAGCCTCTGCTGGGAGGAGAAACCTGTCGGTTCACTAATATTTGTGATCTGTTATTCGTCAATGTGTGCGGTTAGTAACAACATCTGTGGTCGAGGCGCAATCGTTTCGGCGCTTCCTTTCTATTCGGAGGCGTTGGCTGTTTTATGACACTACCTGGAAGGAGACCCAAGCTGTCCCGCACTTTCTTGCGGCGTCGCGGGCGGTCCGAAGACTCGCCTCGGAATCTGCATGTAGATTCCTAGTGGCTATGCATTACTGTATGAAGGGGAAAATTACGAAAAAACGCCCATTGAAATAACCAAGAGGTTTTCTAAATACGAACTCACTCTTTATGTATTACTATTAGTTATTTAAAAGGCCTAAGTACCGGGTGTTTTTTTATCGTTCGCCGAAGATTCCGGCCGCGTCGAGGGCTTATTCGCCCGGCAAACCGCTGACTCAACTCCCGTGCTATCCGAGAACTATCGCTGCGCCGCTTAACGTACCTTAAAGATGATGCTGAAAGTGGTGTCCTTCAGCTCGAATGCATTCTTGGCACCTTCGAAACACGTTCTGATTTGCCCTTTGAAGTAAGTCTGCCAGAGTAGGAAATCACATCATCCCGGGAATTAAGAACAGGTTCAATGAACATGATCTCAATGAAAATGGAGAAACTCTCATAGATTTCTGCATTGAAAACGAAATAAGAATAAATAATACTTTCTTTGATCATAAAGAACATCATAAATATACATGGATGAACACAAGAGGACAAAATCCACCATCGATTTTATACTTACTAATCGGGAAATTCACCCATCCCAGATACTAGGAGCCTATCAGGAGCGGATATTGGTAGTGATCATAACCTGGTATTAATAAAACTACGAATGTTCATTATGAAAAAAAATATTGCAAAAGAAAAACCGGAACTCATTCAAAAGATAAATAATTGAAGCACTAAGTGATGAATCTACCAGAAATCTATATAAAAACAGATTGGATGACAAAATATCTCGCAATTCGGTCCTGGATAAAGATAACATAGAAATGTCTTGGCATAAAATAAAAACACATATTATCGAAGCTGCTAAAGAAGCCGCAGGAATAATAGAAACAAATGTAAACAAGAAAGAAAGAAGACACCTTGGTTTACTAAAGAAGTGAAAGACATAGCACAAAGAAAAGATCGGCATATATAAATTCAAACAGAATAAAACACCAGAAACACATAATGATTATAAAATATCAGGAACCAACTTAATGCAAGAATTAGAGAAATAAAGAAAGATTATTGGATCTCCTTCACCTTGCGACTTCAGCATGACTTCTATGGGCGGCAAAAAGATGTCTGGAGATTCATTAGAGGCCAGAGAACAGAAAATAATGAACTCATTAGCACATATAAAGTATCTGATGAAACATGGATAAAATACTTTAGAGAACTACTCCACGATGATACTCCGGAGATAATAGACTTGGTTGAAGACATTACATCGAAAGAACAGTGCGTAGAATGGGGAGAAATATCAAAAGTAATCGGAACACTTAGAAATCGGAAGTCACCAGGAGAAGATGGAATAAATAATGAGCTCATTAAATATGGAGGGAAAAACGTATGGAGAGAGATAACTAAACTTATTAATAAAAATTTACATAATGCAACAATACCAAAGGAATGGAAATCAAGCATTCTTATCCCTCTATTTAAGAAAGGAGACCAGCGCGATCCAGATAATTATAGAGGGATAAACCTCCTGAGCAGCTCATTGAAAATCCTCACAAAGTATATAGCAAACACTCTTATGAACATGATAGAATGGGAAGAACAACAACAGGGGTTTAGACGCGGTAGATCATGCACTGATGCAATTTTTATCACCCGACAAATCGTGGAAAAAGCTCTAGAATTTAATAAACCAACTTTCCTATGCTTTGCAGATCTAAGCAAAGCATTTGACAACATAAAACTAATTGATGTCATCAGAGTACTGAAACAAGAAAAGATACCCTCTAACCTCTTAAAATTAATAATTGACATATATTCAGAAAACAAAGTAAAAAGTAAAAACCAGGGGAAAATATTACCTGCTATACCTGCTTCGAAAGGAATAAGACAAGGAGATTCATTAAGTCCATTGTTATTTAATGTAATAATGAATAGTATTATTAAACATCTAAAAACAAAAAAAGGATATAGTATGGGAAAATATAATATAAATATTTTATGTTACGCAGACGACACATTGTTAATAGCAGAAAACGAAGATGACTTACGATTGTTGTATGAATTCAATAAAATTTGTAAGAATTTTAATTTAAAAATATCCACTCAGAAACGAAGGCTATGACAATTGCTAAGAATCCGATTAGATGTAAATTGGTGGTGGATAATCAAATAATAGAACAAGTTCTAGAGATCAAGTATTTATAACTTTAACTTTAACAAGCTCGCGGCAACGGAGAAAGAAATCAAAGAGCAAATAATAAAGGGTAATAGGATCGCTGGCTGTCTCAACTACTCAATATGGTACAATAAACATCTAAAACAGGACTCGAAGGTTAGAATATATAAATCAATAATTAGACCAATACTAACATATGCAGCAGAAACAAGAAGCGAAACAATACGTACCCAACAACAACTTGAGGTTGCTGAAATGAGAGTTCTGAGGAAAATTACAAATCACACTCTACTGGATAAAGAAGAAACAGAAACATTAGGGAAGTGTGTAAAATTAAGCCAATTACAGAATGGGTAGCAGACCGAAGAAAGGATGGAACGATCATATTGAGAGAATGGAGGAGAAAAGACTCGTGAGGATTGCTAGAGACGAAAGGCCGAGGGGAAGAAGAGAAGTTAGTAGACCAAGGAGAAGATGGAAAGACTCGTTATAATTCTTGGAAAGGAACAAGTCTTAGACTTTTTAAGAAGATGAAGATGAAGAAGAAGTTTTTATAGTTCCACCATGTCTCCATAAATTCTTCTTTTTGTCAATATGATTATCTGAGATATGTACTTGAGTTTTAAAAGGGTTGGGAAATTCTATGTCGGTAAAGTAGCTTTAGAGTATGATGCGAAACACCTACTTAAAAAAAGTAATATCGTTTCAATATACTCACCCACGCACAAAGATACCTGTGTTGCAACATAATCTTTCTATGAATTTAGAGTTTACTATAAACTACTGATGTTAATTTTCTAAAGCTCTCAAAATACTATTAATAAAGGATACAGTAAATCATAAGTGAACGTAATTTTTGTTCAATCAAAGGAGTGTACAAATGAGTTTTTTCATCAATCTTCACAAAAAGAATTATTCGCATGTATTAGTAAAACAAGTATGGTAGAACAGCCTAATAATACAAAATTAAAATAGATATTATGTCACCAAGTCAGAAAAACATGAATAGCGACGACTACTACAAATTATGTTTCATACAGTTTATTAAGTAAAAGGCTCTAGCCGGATAGAGGAGTTTCCGGCGTTAGATTGCAATTCGACTCAGGTTTTTTCCACATGTTTGGATGTAGTAAATAATATTATTTTCAAATATCAGGCTAAATACCCACGCGGTAAGTACTTACAGCGAAAAAAAACAGTTTTTCGTGTTTAAATTAAGAAAATTATCATTATATGGCAGTCATTTTATTTCCTTGCTTCTGGTATAAACTTTGTCGTAATTAGTTTAAAAAAATTGACTTGTAGATGCCTTTTAGTTCATAAATAACGTCATAAATATATTAAAATATTTTTTCTATAAAAATGTTAACCAAAAATTTACCTTTTTAATAAAAATTCACCTAATTCATAAATTTCCACAAGTAATTTCAGATAGTGCAACTTATGAAATGTAGACAATTTCATATGCTTTTGAGTGCTCCAACTGGTAAATGTCTAGGATTTGATTACGGCCTGACTGGCCGATTTTATAACCACGCTTTTGACGTTTTCCATGCCTTCAATAATATAATATGTTTTAATATGTTTATAAAATAAGTAATATAGACAATATTGATAAAAAATAATAGAAAAATGCCTTAGTATTGTTGGAAATCTTTATTACGCATCGAATAATATTTTTATTCAAATAAACATGCTTTGTATGTCATAAAATAATAAATCGCGAGCAAATTGGTAGATTCTCTGTGTCAGAAGAACGTCTTGTTTAAGTTCATTGCATTAACTGGAGTCTGAAACGTTCCTACAACAGGTAGGAGTTTGTCTAACTGATGGTGTAATAATTTTAAACATTTTTTAACATCCATTATGCCGTGAACGGCTTCTACGTAAAAACTAC
>JAHLJT010008446.1:151254304-151287553 GCA_031308135.1 Acheta domesticus
TGCCAGAGTAGGAAATCACATCATCCCGGGAACTCTTAAGAAAAAACAGGTTCAATGACATGGATATCTCACTGAAAATGGAGAAACTCTCATAGATTCTGCATTGAAAACGAAATAGAATAGATTAATATACTTTCTTGTTGATCATAAAGAACATCAAAATATACATGGATGAACACAGAGGAAAAAATCCACCATCGATTTTTATACTTACTAATCGGGAAATTCACCCATCCCAGATACTAGGGGCCTATCAGAGCGGGATATTGGTAGTGATCTACATGGTATTAATACAACTACGAAATGTTCCATTATGAAAAAAAATATTGCAAAAGAAAAACCGGACTTCATTCAAAGATAAATAATGAAGCACTAAGTGATGATCTACCAGAAATCTATATAAAAACAGATTGGATGACAAAATATCTCGCAATTCGGTCCCTGGATAAAGATAACATAAAATGTCTTGGCATAAATAAAAACAAATATTATCGAAGCTGCTAAAGACGACCGCGGAATAATAGAACAAATGTAAACAAGAAAGAAAAGAAAAACCACCTTGGTTTACTAAAGAAGTGAAGACATAGCACAAAAAAAAGATCGGCATATATAAAATTCAAACAGAATAAAACACCAGAAACACATAATGATTATCAAAATATCATGAACCAACTTAATGCAAGAATTAGAGAAATAAAGAAGATTACTTGGATCTCCTTCACCTTGCGACTTCAGCATGACTCTATGGGCGGCAAAGATGTCTGGAGATTCATTAGAGGCCAGAGAACAGAAAAATAAATGAACTCATTAGCACAATAAAGTATCTGATGAAACATGGATAAAATACTTTAGAGAACTACTCCACGATGATACTCCGGAGATAATAGACTTGGTTGAAGACATTACATCGAAAGAACAGTGCGTAGAATGGGGAGAAATATCAAAAGTAATCGGAACACTTAGAAATCGGAAGTCACCAGGAGAAGATGGAATAAATAATGAGCTCATTAAAATGGAGGAAAAAACTTATGGAGAGAGATAACTAAACTTATTAATAAAAATTTACATAATGCAACAATACCAAAGGAATGGAAATCAAGCATTCTATCCCTCTATTTAAGAAAGGAGACCAGCGCGATCCAGATAATTATAGAGGGATAAACCTCCTGAGCAGCTCATTGAAAATCCTCACAAAAGTATATAGCAAACACTCTTATGAACATGATAGAATGGGAAGAACAACAACAGGGGTATAGACGCGGTTAGATCATGCACTGATGCAATTTTTATCACCCGACAAATCGTGGAAAAAGCTCTAGAATTAATAAACCACGTTCCTATGCTTTGCAGATCTAAGCAAAGCATTTGACAACATAAACTAATTGAGTCATCAGAGTACTGAAACAAGAAAAGATACCCTCTAACCTCTTAAAATTAATAATTGACATATATTCAGAAAACAAAGTAAAAAGTAAAAACCAGGGGAAAATTCTTACCTGCTATACCTGCTTCGAAAGGAATAAGACAAGGAGATTCATTAAGTCCATTGTTATTTAATGTAATAATGGCAATAGTATTATTAAACAATCTAAAAACAAAAAAAGGATATAGTATGGGAAAATATAATATAAATATTTTATGTTACGCAGACGACACATTGTTAATAGCAGAAAACGAAGATGACTTACGATTGTTGTATGAATTCAATAAAATTTGTAAGAATTTTAATTTAAAAATATCCACTCAGAAAACGAAAGCTATGACAATTGCTAAGAATCCGATTAGATGTAAATTGGTGGTGGATAATCAAATAATAGAACAAGTTCTAGAGATCAAGTATTTGGGAATAACTTTAACTTTAACAAGCTCAGGGCAAACGGAGAAAGAAATCAAAGAGCAAATAATAAAGGGTAATAGGATCGCTGGCTGTCTCAACTACTCAATATGGTACAATAAACATCTAAAACAGGACTCGAAGGTTAGAATATATAAATCAATAATTAGACCAATACTAACATATGCAGCAGAAACAAGAAGCGAAACAATACGTACCCAACAACAACTTGAGGTGCTGAAATGAGAGTTCTGAGGAAAATTACAAATCACACTCTACTGGATAAAGAAAGAAACAGAAACATTAGGGAAGTGTGTAAAATTAAGCCAATTACAGAATGGGTAGCAGACCGAAGAAAGGAATGGAACGATCATATTGAGAGAATGGAGGAGAAAAGAATCGTGAGGATTGCTAGAGACGAAAGGCCGAGGGGAAGAAGAGAAGTTGGTAGACCAAGGAGAAGATGGAAAGACTCGTTATAATTCTTGGAAAGGAACAAGTCTTAGACTTTTTAAGAAGATGAAGATGAAGAAGAAGTTTTTATAGTTCCACCATGTCTCCATAAATTCTTCTTTTTGTCAATATGATTATCTGAGATATGTACTTGAGTTTTAAAAAGGGTTGGGAAATTCTATGTCGGTAAAGTAGCTTTAGAGTATGATGCGAAACACCTACTTAAAAAAAAAGTAATATCGTTTCAATATACTCACCCACGCACAAAGATACTGTGTTGCAACATAATCTTTCTATGAATTTAGAGTTTACATAAACTACTGATGTTAATTTTCTAAAGCTCTCAAAATACTATTAATAAAGGATACAGTAAATCATAAGTGAACGTAATTTTTGTTCAATCAAAGGAGTGTACAAATGAGTTTTTTCATCAATCTTCACAAAAGAATTATTCGCATGTATTAGTAAAACAAGTATGGTAGAACAGCCTAATAATACAAAATTAAAATAGATATTATGTCACCAAGTCAGAAAAACATGAATAGCGACGACTACTACAAATTATGTTTCATACAGTTTATTAAGTAAAAGGCTCTAGCCGGATAGAGGAGTTTCCGGCGTTAGATTGCAATTCGACTCAGGTTTTTTCCACATGTTTGGATGTAGTAAATAATATTATTTTCAAAATATCAGGCTAAAATACCCACGCGGTAAGTACTTACAGCGAAAAAAACAGTTTTTTCGTGTTTAAATTAAGAAAATTATCATTATATGGCAGTCATTTTATTTCCTTGCTTCTGGTATAAACTTTGTCGTAATTAGTTTAAAAAATTGACTTGTAGATGCCTTTTAGTTCATAAATAACGTCATAAATATATTAAAATATTTTTTCTATAAAAATGTTAACCAAAAATTTACCTTTTTAATAAAATTCACCTAATTCATAAATTTCCACAAGTAATTTCAGATAGTGCAACTTATGAAATGTAGACCATTTCATATGCTTTTGAGTGCTCCAACTGGTAAATGTCTAGGATTTGATTTACGGCCTGACTGGCCGATTTTATAACCACGCTTTTTGACGTTTTCCATGCCTTCAATAATATAATATGTTTTAATATGTTTATAAAATAAGTAATATAGACAATATTGATAAAAAATAATAGAAAATGCCTTAGTATTGTTTGAAATCTTTATTACGCATCGAATATATATTTTATTCAAAATAAACATGCTTTGTATGTCATAAAATAATAAATCGCGAGCAAATTGGTAGATTCTCTGTGTCAGAAGAACGTCTGTTTAAGTATCATTGCATTAAACTGGAGTCTGAAAACGTTCCTACAACAGGTAGGAGTTTGTCTAACTGATGGTGTAATAATTTTAACATTTTTTAACAATCCATTATGCCGTGAACGGCTTCTACGTAAAACTACTTCATCGTAGTTTTGTAACGAGTTGAGATTCTTCTGATTCTTCTACATTCAACTGATTTCATTTACCTTTAATGCCGGTATAAGTACAATAAAACCATTATCTAATAACATTTGTGGTATATCCTTAAAAACCCGTTGGAGTATAAAAACATCGCCTTTCGTCAACTTTACGTATACCCTTAGGAATAGAACACATATGCTTGAGTATATAAGCATCATTTTGAGTTCCTAAATATGGACCACCGATTTCTACAATATACCAGTCAGTAGTGCAAATTGTAAACGGTTGCATACGGGGAACTTGTTTCTGCCCGGAGACCGATTTTCTCTGGTAGTTATAATTGGCACTTTTTCATGTCTTATGTACGTACCGTCCAGTACTAATCGATCATCCAAATTATGCAAACTTCTTACATCGGGTGACGTGTGATTAGCAATAAGTTCTTCTCCGTTACAAGCATCGCACCAAACTCGTATGGTAAAACATTTTTCTGAAATGATTCCATAACAGATTCGCAGAAATGCGATACAATTTGATCGCTTTTTAAACAAAAAATTGATGCCAAGGCATTATTCGAATTTCCCATTTTTAGTTTAAATTTGAAAAACAATTAAGGCCTGCAAAGAAGATAAGTTTTCGTGTTTTTCATAGAAGTTATCTCCTGTTGCAATTCTTGAATTTGTTTCCAGCTTAATCGAGTGAATGTAAACGAACGTTCTTCTAAAAAAAATTGACCAATTTGCTCGCGATTTATTATTTTATGACATACAAAAGCATATTTATTTGAATAAAAAATATTATTCGATGTGTAATAAAGATGTCCAACAATACTAAGACATTTTCTATTATTTTTATCAATTTTGACAATATTACTTATTTTATAAACATAATAAAACATTACATTATTTAAGACACGGAAATCGTAAAAAAGCGTGGTTATAAAATCGGCCCGTCAGGCCGTAAATCAAATTCTAGACATTTGCCAGTTGGAACACTCAAAAGCATATGAAATTGTCTACATTTCATAAGTAGCACTATCTTAAACTCTTACTGAAAGCTTATGAATTAGTTGAATTTTTATTAAAAATAAATTTTGGTTAATATTTTTATAGAAAAAATATTTTAATCTAGTTATTATTTTATTTATGAACTGAAAGGCATATATAAGTCAATTTTTTAAGTAATTAGTACTGCAAAGTTCGTATCAAAAGCAAAGAAATAAAATGAATGCCATAAAATGATAATTTTCTTAATTTAAACACGAAAAAAACTTTTTTTGCTGTAGTGCTTACCATATGTATATTTTGCCTGATATTTTGAAAATAATATTTTCTACATCCAACATGTGGGAATAATACACGAGTAACAGTTAAGGATGTGTTTCCGGAGATGTGTGTGTTAATCATATGTAAAGAGTATAGTCATTAAAAGTGATTGACATCTATTCTATAAAACAGTGTAACCATGCATTTTAGAAACTCCTTCTGTCTAAAAATATATATTTCCGGAAAACGTCCTAAACTCTTGCTCGTGTACTATTACAAGTTATCTTCAAACTCATAAATATTTAACATAGATGTATAGGGATCTACTAGTTTATGAAGAAATAATTGCTTATATACTTACAGACGTAAAAAGTAAAATTCGAAGAGAGAATAGGGGAAGGCGGTGTATCTTTCATCTGTTGTACCTTTAACCATTCCTTGTCGGAATGCGGATTACTGATAAATGTCAGAAGTTAGTATTCCTAGTTTATGCTCCTGCCCCAGCGCTGTTGTAAGTCTTGTCATAATTTGAAAAGCTTCACTACTGTTGCGTATAGAAAATAAATCATTATTTTCGATTTTCGATTCGTGATTTGCGATTTCTGGAGTAGTGTGACTTGGGGAAAACTTTTTTATGGCTCGATGTACGTAGGCTCATTGTATCCAATATTTGATTTTCAATTTATGGCGGTTGCTGACTTGGGCAAAATTTTCTTATAGCTCGATAAACTAGGGCTAGTCGTGGGCAAAACAGTGGTAAGTTCGAAATTTCGAAAAACACTTGTGGGAGAGCTACAGAAAGTTTAAGTCCAAATTTTGATTTGCGATTTCCGGCGTTGTGTGACTTGGGCAAAACTTTTTTAAGGCTCGATGAACTTGGACCGATCGTGGGCAAAACGATGACATGTTCGAAATTTTGAAATTTTTGTTTTGGAGACCTATAGGAGGTTTAAGTCCGAAATTTGGATTTGTGATTCCTGACTTTCTGTGACTTGGGCAAAACTTTTTTATAGCTCGATGCACACGGGCTCATCGTGGGCAAACCGGTGGTATGTTCGAAATTTCGAAAAACACTTGTGGGAAAGCTACAGAAAGTTTAATTCCAAAATTTTGATATGCCATTTCCAGCGTTGTGTGATTTGGGTAAACATTTTTACAAATTGATTCAAAAAATGGGCAAAACTCTTCTACACGATGCTTTGTTCAAAACTTTGAAATTCGCAATTGGGGGTGCTAGTCACTTTAAAGTTCAAATATGATTTGCTATTTTCGCGATTTTTGACGTGGTGTGACTTGGGCAAAACGTTTTTAAGGCTCAATGACTTTGAACCAATCTTGAGCGATACGATTGTATGTATTTTAAAGTCGAAAATTTGATTTGCGATTTTCGCAATTTCCAGCGTTGTGTGACTTGGGCAAAACTGTTTTATGACTCGATGCACTTGGTCTCATCGTGGGCAAAACGATAGCATGTTCGAAAGTTGGAAATAGCTTTGTGGGAGAGCTCCAGGACGTTTAAGTTCGATATTGTGATTTTCGGCTTTATTTCACTTGGGCAAAACTTTTTACAAATTGATTTAAAAATGGGCAAAACTCTTCTACACGATGGTATGTTCAAGACCTTGAAATTCGCAAGTGGGGGTGCTAGTCACTTTAAAATCCAAAATTTAATTTTCGATTTCCGGCGTTGTGTGACTTGGACAAAACTTTTTAAAGGTTGGGCAAACTTGGGCAAAACTTTGGCGTATGTCGTTTGAATTTTCGACAAAGTGGAGGTGTCAACTTCACACACGTAAGCCTTTTGTGTACGCTGAGGTGGCAGAAAGCGGTAACGTAGACTCTCCGTGTTGTTTGTTCACTGCTTATCAATAGGTTCTTCCTTCTTTCGGTATTGTTGAGACACAGAATCCCTTTATTTAATTTCTGCTTAGCAGGCACTCTAAGTATCATAAATTGATATTAGTGTCGGCTTGGAGGTTTGTAAACAACGTACGAGACGCAATTGCTGCTCGCGTTGCTCCTGTGTCTCCTCCACGCAGAAGAAGTGGTTGGTTATCCCCTCTTGAATTACGGGAGGCTACAGTTGTAATAGCAAGACTCATTCATCAAGATTCGTACCCTCTTGAATACAAATCATTCTTAAAAAGAAGGCATTACCTATTTAATCATCTCTACTTGAATCCCTTTCTAAGCACTGATGGGCTCATGGGGGTGGGTAGTCGTTTGATACATTCTCATGTAGAAAATATGAATAAGCATCCTGTCGTCATTCCACCCAACCACCGATTTATTACCATTTTTTTGGAAATGATACACTTTGCATTTCTGCATGCAGATCTTTCCATGATGATGGGATCTGTGCGCCAGCAGTTCTGGATTCCCTCCTGACGGCGGGCAACAAAGAGAGTAATTAATGCTTGCATGACCTGTAAACGATAGCAAGCCGCCCCTGTTGAACAGATCATGGGTTCGATACCTCCCAGCCGTGATAGCCCCTCTCAGCCATGGAGTCATTCATGCTTGGATTATAGCGAGCCTATTTCGACAAGGTGTTCACTTACGAGCTCCAAAGTCTCTCAGAAGTCTTGGATTGTTGTTTTTGTATGTCACGTACGAAGGCGGCACATTTAGATATTGTAGAAAACCTATCCGCTTCCTAATTTATTACTGCCTTTGAGCGATTTGGGAGACGGAGAGGTTACCATGTGCAAATGATAATGCTAGCGCCTTCAAAAAGCTAGTCGCATCATTGCGGAGGCTAATCGCTTTGTTCTTTCTCCTCAGGATTTGGAGGTTGTTACAAAATTCTTATCAGTTCAGGGTACCTCGTAGTACTTCTGCTCCACTTACTCTCCACACCGGAACTCTCTGGCAGAAGCATGTGTAAAAAGTCTTAAATTCCATTTATGTCGCGATTTAGGGCAACAGATTGTGCGTTTGTTTACCTTGTATATTCTTCTTCCTAAAATCGAAGCTTGTTTAAACTCAAGACCGCTTGAGGTCACTTCCAGTGAGTTGGGTGACAACTTAAACTTTATACCATATCATTTAATGCATGGGCACTCCCTATAATTTTCCATTGGATTCTAACTCGCCTACCGAACACAAAACTCCTACGCATCAGTTATTTGATCTATACAATAAATTAGCAGTAATTTGAAAGTACCGATCACGGAACTACCTCCATACCTTACAGCAAAGTGTTAAATGGAAAAAGGAGTCACCACCACTAAAAACAAATGATTTAGTACTTTTGAGGAAACTCCCCCTCCTTCTGAAAACTAGGAATCGTAGAGAGAGTGTTCCCTGATCAAGCTGAGGTAGTTCGCACGGTTACAGTAAGAACTAGCCAGGATTTGCTGCTGCGCCCTATGCAAAAACTATGCATTATAGCTGGATCCTCTAATGCTTAAACCCCCATCCATGGTAACTATCCTTTCTCAATCGGTTTGCTGTACATGCTTACTCCTGCTGAAAATTTTCCTTTAAAAATAATTATATAATTGATCACTTCTTTAATTGATGTCTTTTACTTAGACCTGCTAGCGGGCATGTTAAACTTTTTTATTGTATTCACTTTTGTATCTCTAAGATTGGCATTGCTACTCATTCCATGTAGTTTTGTTGTTGTTTGCTTTTTTGCTTACACTGAAGTATATGTTATAAGGAAATTTTCCATTATTTGTACTCGAGGCATCTGCCTGCATATTGTTTTTATTTGCATTTTCTCTGTGTAGAATTAGTAACTAGGTTATTTGATAGATAAAAAAGGGGTCTTTTGAAAGACTGTTCTGAATGATATCCACTCTATACTGTTCCCCATCAGTGTATGAAGAAATAAATATTTTGTTCGCCAGTGCCTCCCTCGACCCCGCATTGGGGCCCGGCCTGAATAAATGTTAGCACATTTGTCCCGGCGCGGGCTATCAACAATTAACTTTTCACCTAGCTGGGCGCTCTTTGTGCAAACTAGCAGCTTCCCGACCGATCTAGGGGCTCCATGGTATTGCAGTGGATTATGGGGCCAAAATATGAATTTCGCGCGTTGGAAATAGTTTCTTTCGATATGTTTCCCCCGTTCAGAGTAAACTTTTTTAAAACTGTTAGAAGTTTTCCCTTTCCTTGACACCCGTTCATAACCGCAGGTTTTAAAGCATTCCCACTCATTAGCCGGCATTCCGAGAAGTTAATTTTTTGTCTCGTGAGAGAGCCGTTTTCCAGCCCAAAAAGTGGAATTCCTAATTTGGCAAACTGGTGCACATTGGCCTAGCAGAGCCCTCCTTTGTGTGACAGGTCAGTCGGTGTAGAGCCATCAAACGAAGTGGAGACGTGCAAGTAAGTGCTGGTATGTCTCATTGACGCCAAAGGACGCTATATCAGCATGTGAGTGAGTTCGAACGGGGAAGAATGATCTGTTTCCGGAAAGCATGTTTGTCGTATCGTGACTCGAACGCGGTCCTCTGCTGCGGCAGTGGTGCGTGTGTGGAACCAGTGAATAGAGCAGGACCGTACCCAAAGACGAGCGGGTTCTGGACCACACAATGTGACCACAACGCGAGATGACCGCCATCTTGTCCGTATGGCCGTGACCGACAGAACGGCGTCATTCACAATCTTGGCGGGTAGTGGGTTTGTCATATCGTGGAACTGCGGCTCGAACAGGAAGCGCTGCTACGACAGTGATGCGTGTGTGGAACCAGTGGATAGAGGAGGGTCGTATACAGTGACGAGCGGGTACTGGGCCACACAATGTGAGATGACCGCCAATTTTCCCGCATGGCCGTAACCGATAGAAAAGTCCTCCACAGTGTTGGCTCGACATTGGAGCACGTTGCAGTATGGTCATGTGTGCGTCGACGGTTCGATGCCGTCTGCTGAGGGCTGGACTGGTGGAACGCAAACCACTGCGGGGAATTCCGTTGACTTGAAACCACCAACGCCTCAGACAGAACACGTGAACGTATTCACTGGTGTGGTAAAACTTAGTGTTTTCGGACGGGTAAAATCAATTTGTGCTACAGCGATTGCCGCGTACGTTTTCGCTTCTGTGGTGATCGCAATCTGCCATCTTGCATTATTCCGAGATATAGCGGAGAAACGCCAAGTGTGATACAGTGGGTTGCTATTGGCTACAATGTGCGACCTCACCTCAACCGTATTGAGGGAATTCTGAACAGCAACTGCTACATCAGAGAGGTTTTAGAGCCTGAGGTACTGCCCCTCCTGCAAGCAGCTGCACATGCCATATTTCAGCAGGACAATGACCGACCGCGTGGGGCGAGGAATGTGCAAGCTTTCTGCGGAGCACGACAGGTTACACTACTTCCCTCGTCTGCATGTTCGCCTGGCATGTCAGCCATAGAACATGTCTGGGATATGATCGGTCGGCAACTTGTTCGTTCTGGTCCTCCTGCAGCCACTGTCGATGCTTTGTGGTCACGCTTTGAAACCTCGTGTCAGTGTGTTCTCCAGCAGCATCTCCGCGACATCTAGAGGCTCCGATGGCGGCGCGAGGCGGTTTCACACCGTACTAAATACGCAAGGTCAAAATGCTGACACAGTTCTGTAATTCTAATCATTTGTATATTGTGATATTCCTAATCTGTGGAATAAATTTCATTGAAATAGTATGTCTCCTTCTTGGTGTTGCAATTTTCACAAACACCCGTGTAACTTCGAGGTGTTTGGTGGATGAGTTGTTGGAAGACGAGGTACAATAGAAATACCTCCCAGATCACAGTTCTCACTCCTATGAATTTTTCATTTTGGGGATTGATAAGAGATATAGTATGTGCTTCAAATCTAATCACAATCGAGCACCGAATTGTCATTGAAAATGTTTTTCAGAACATCGATTCGACCTGACTACGTAACTCACATGAATGGGTAGAGACTATTGGTCCATTCGATATTTTGAATAGAGAAAATTAGGAAGATACAGTGAAGATTAGAAATCATAAAACAAAATGCCCCGCATCGGCACGCCCCGCAATAGCCGACAGTTACGTTTGTAATCAATATTCATCGTCATTTTTATTCAGATTAAGAAGTCGCGCATTGACAACATTTTCAATGTTGTTTTACTTTAAATTCCTATAATGTTTGATTTCTCAGTAATTAAAATTTGTTAAATATGATGAGTGTTTCTATGTGTTGTACGTTGCTACGTCCCTGTCCGGCAGCATCAATACGTATCGTTAGAACCTAAGAATACAGTACTTGTAAAAAATTGATTTCATTAAAACTTACTGAAATCGAGTTTTGGACCATTACAAAACTTTATTATTACGTATCTCTTAGTAGTAGTAAAAATTGACGACTCGTGCCTTTTGTAGAACGTTTGCAATAAAACCAACATCTATCACTATTTAAATATTTTAGTTAGGTACGTGTAATTATTTGTATAATTTATAAATATATAAACTGATTTATATATGTATTTGCGTATTTGTTATTATTTATCAGTTAGGTAAATGTTAGTTATATGTAGTTACTTATAATTACTCTTGTGAGTCATCACCACATCAGAACGACTTAAACGACAATGCTTTCTCTAAACTCGCGGCGCAAATAGCGGCACCCAACACAACAGGGCACCCTCCTGCAATAAGTAACAACATAGACGCAGTGATAATATTATGTGAATAGAAAATTGTACTTTAGCTTTTTTCTAAGATTGTACAAAAATAAATTTCATGTTATATTTGAAATTATTCTCGGCACAAAACAACACGAGAATGTACTACGTAAGCGAACTATGATGTAAGATTAAAGGTAGCTCTTCTCCACAATCCGAGCAACTGCTTTCGTCGGCTGTGAAGTTAGCAATCCTGGAAGATCTTTCAAAACGGTCTTTCCGTCAGCGCTGTTAAAAGAAACACTGGTCTTGTAAACCAAAATTAAGAATGTGTTTTAAAACTTGCACTGCCGCGCGACGAACACGGAAGTTTCGGCGGCTACACGTAACATGACAGTTTGCGATGATTTCTGTCATAGTGAGACGATTATTGAAGTCAGAGTGTAATAATTTTCGAAGAACTCTTGTAGTTACTAGTGTTTTCTGTGAGCAAGGAAAATCGTGACTTCATTAGTATACGTGTTGTTTACTTATAATTTTAAGCACTGTAACTGGTGGTGGTAACTGGTGGTGGTGTTGTTTCGAAGGAAAACCAACATGCGAAATGTGTAAGTACCACACATTGTATATCTGAAATGTGTAAATTGAATATATGCCAATACAAACGAGTGATACTACACAATGGCACAGGCTTTCTCATAGTAATGTTTTTTCATTTCTTTGTGTGAACGTTAACTCACAAATGCAACAGTGCTTACATATCGCTGTAAATATGTTTATTAACGGCGTTAGAGATATTTAAAAAATACATTTGTGTACTTTTTGAAACTAGTGGTGCTACAGAATGGCACAGACTTTCCCATAGTAGTTTCCTATTTCCTTTGGTCTCGGCTAGATATTCGGACTTGCCCCATACTCTTGCCAGCTGCCATCTATCACTGCCCAAAGTACATTTTTAAACATTTTCTTAATTTTTCAGTTTTCTAATAGTAGAACGGAAATAGTATTTTAAGAATATTAAAGAACAGTAAAACCTCATCCTAAATGGCAATTTTCTTTGAAAAATTGGAGCTATTTTTAAGAAAATAGCGTGTAAGCTTTACTGTAAATTCTAAATTTGAACCTAATTTGTACACTAAATTTTTGAGTTTTCGAAAAACTTCATTACAAGTCATTTGAAGAACTTTAACTCACAATACAATGGTGTTCGCAAATTGCTGGATATGTGCCTATTAACGGTGTGAGAGATCTAAACAAAATTACATTTCTGTAATTTTTGAAAACAAAAAAATGCCCCAAAAATGCTTTTTATGCAATTTCAAAGAGTGCAATTAGCACTAGCTTTTCGAAAATTTGAAAAAAAATTGGAGCTATTTATGAGAAAATGGCGCTTGAGCGTTTTCTGAAAATGCCGAATTTGAGCTCATTTTAACATAACTGTTGAGATTTCGAGAAACTTTATTTGACATTATTTAAGGCGCATGTAGTCATAAATACAATAATGTGAACAAATCGTCGCTAGTGTAAATATTGAAGACGTGAGAGTCATAAAAAAATACATATTTGTGACTTTTGAAGAAACAAAAGAATAGAGCAAAACTGATGTCTATGTCATCTCAGAGCACTATTCCTACCCAAAAGTTGAAAGAAAAAATTTGGAGCCGTTTTAAGAAAATATTGTTTTTGTATTTTTTATTTCACATATTGCACACAATATTGCGCAAAAACTACTATTTTTTTAAAAAAAATGTACATGACCTTAATTAAAGAAATACCTAGCGAGAAAAAAATGTACATGAAGGAAATATCTCTATTTTCAATTTTGTAGTTGTAGGAAGATGCCAAAAAAATTCGAATTCTTGCAGTTTTCGAAAATTCAGTGTTATTAGTGCCATCTTAATAAAAGTACAGGTATTTTACTCTATTCTTGCGAGAAAAAGAAAAAAATTGAGAGCTATTGTTGAGAAAACTTTTTAAAATGTCGCAGGAGCTGCATGTAAAGTACTCCCAAATTTTAAAAAATGTGTTCCAAAATTTCAAGGGTTTGACTTAAGCCAAATCAACCGGGCAATTGCCATTTCTGAAAAAATTCCTACGTATGGTTTAGGCGCTAGTGGTGTTCACAGACAGACGGACGGATGAACGGACGTCTTGAAAACGTGGCTGTCTATAATACGTTTTCGGTATCAGGGACCCACAAAACTGGGATTCTGGCTACACCATGTGCTAGGGATTTTTTTTCTTAATTTAGCAACTGGATTGATCTACTTTTTCGTAATCAGGGCCTGGCAATGAATTTTTTCTGCCGAAAATTCTCCGTTTTTTCGCGCAGCATTACGTGATTTTCTCTATACTACGTACATTACTCCGTACGAGGAAGTAACGAGTTACGTCATTTACGTGGAAGTAAAAACACAGAACCTGCACATGCATCCCCCAAACCTTACCCACCGACGAGATGTGTGTCAATGGTCATGTGTAGTAGGAATTTTATTGCCAGTCACGTCTGGATAACTCCTATGTTATAAATTGTGAGCTACAAATTGTTTATCAGTGACGAACTGATAATTAACAATTTTCCTCGTACAAAAAACATTTCTTCCAGATTCAAATTTGTAAGTCCATTATACACATTTAATACATCACCTGAGAAATATGAATTACTAGCGTAGCCGTGTGAGAACTCTCGCACACTATACCCCACTCTTCCTAATTTTTTCCATTTGCATATTAAGCCTGTAATATATATTTTCCTTCAAGACACTCTTATCCTCCGTCATTTGCTGTATATGTCACCTTGTAATTGATAACAATATAATACATCTTTCTCAATACAAACCATTCTTATTTAACTTTATTATCGAGCAATGTGGTACACCCGTGTAATTAAATCGCATAGAATATCAAGTAATTAGTCGTTTCATATACAGTTGCAGATTCTATAGGCTCTGAACAGGTGGCGTAGAATCGAGAAGCGTCGAACTAGCAAAAATGTGTAGAATAGTCAATATGATCTCATCCTGTAGATTACGGTGTAAGGAACGTTTGTAACGGTGTAACGTTTGAACGTTGAGGACCGATGGCCTCAAAATGTTAGTTTTTAAGGCACTAAAACTCTTCGTTTGTGAGTTATTTAAGAATATAGATAAAAAATTCTGATGTGCGTTGAGGGTAACATTTTACATGAATATTTAGATGCGTTTCTTAAACAAATCGTTCATATTTTTAAAGTCAAAGTGCAATTCGTCACGTCTCCGTGAAATTCTCTTTCTTTAGAAACCTCATTTATAAATATTGGTTGTGTGAGAGAGCCGCAAAGGGAAGGCATACTACTGAAAAAATATAGAAGACGATTAGAAAAATCTTATATTAATTAATTTTTGTATTTATCTCAAGAACAGACGTAGCGAACGTAGCGAACAACATGCGCAACGAGAATGCGAGTGATAGAAGCGAGTTTCGCAAAGTTTACGTAATTACACTCATATGCATAAGCCAAGCATTTATTTAAGCCCTTTTTCAATGACGCTGTGCATGAAAAAAAGACCTTTATAAATATGCTATTCTACTCGTCGCTTTCACATGAGTTTTCTTTGGCAGTACTTCTGCTAAAAGAGACAGGATAATCTCTATGGTCTATCCCTTGAATCACAATGCAGGTAAAGAAAAGACTCCTCGCGAGAGTTCGTGAAATGGGATAACACATGTCAAAATGATGGATTGCCTTAAAGTACACAAAAAGTAATTTCGTTAAAATATCAGGTTGCTTGCGGAATAGCATGACCCACTTTAATTGTACCTTCGGTCTTCTGCAAACAATATCAATCATCAATACTCCAGAGGCAGGTAGGGCGTAGGCTTCTCCTGTTGCCTCTTCGGGACTTCCGAGTTACAAAGACAACCCCATCAGCCTCAAGACTGCTGTCGTCACACAGTCAAACATTTTACTTTCTCATCTTACGAATACTTCGTAAGAAGAGAAAGTTATGTGATCGTGCGCCGGAAAACGAATTTTCGCCAGAAAAACTCTTATAGCTGGGTCTGGTAACAAAAAATTGGATAAATTCTAGTGCTAAATTTAGAAAAAAAATCCTCTAACTCGTGGTGTAGCCAAAATCCATGTTCTGTTGACATTTGCATGACATTTTCAAAGTTTTCAAAAAAGGCTCCAAATTTTTTGATTAAATTTTCTTGTTGAATTGTGCAAAGAACGTTTAAGAGAATGATGCTGGTATCATTTTCGTTGATATTTCCAATTTTTCAAAAATTGCAAAAGATAATTTCAAAACTGCAAAAATGAAGATAGACATTTTTGCCCCAAAGAAAGTCGGTTGTTCAAAATTAGCACTTTAAATAACATCTACACTTTTTTGAAGAAACGAGTAGTTTTTGCGTAAATTACGTTCGAAATTTACCAAAATTTTGTTTTCTTGGTTTTCTAATCTCCATAGTTTGAACTAGTTTTTCTTTTATGAATGATGATCTTTCCAGATACCTTCTTTGAGCGCCCAAAGGACATTTCATTCACATTCTCTTGATTTTCCGGATACTTATTGCGAGAAATGAAACCACCATGCACTTATTACTATTATATAATGTACCATCATATCAATTGGTTCTTTATCATGTACTTACCATTTTATAGCTCGGTTAGATTCATTTTATGGCTCTGTTCGACCCATACGGTGCTAGTGTGGCGTAGTGGTACAAGTGCCGGCTCGTTAACTTTGGAGATCTGATTTCAGGTCTCGGAACGGAAAATTTGGGTGGTAGAAAACACTTTTGCTGGTTTATGTAGTAGTTGAATAGTATTTAGGACCATGTAGAAGCAGTGCGAGAAAGTATGTGCGTTCGAAGCACCATTAGTTTTCGCTTGATTTTATATTCATCTTTTTAAGTATTTCTTTCGATCTTCAGTATATACAAAAAATCGGAAACTAGAGTTGCTACAACGTAGCGAAGATTTTATATTTACAAAATGAGCAAAATATGTATAACTGATAATTTTACCTATCTGATGTAATACTATCTTACGAAAATGCTTGAATCGAAAATTCTAATATTCAGTTTGTAAAAGTACTACATTGTGGTTTATTAAAATTGTAACACCAAGGAGGTATATTCCACAGATTAGGAATATACAAATGATACATACACAATATATATACAAATGATTAGAATTACAGAACTGCATCTGCATTTGAACCTTCAGAATTTAGTACGGTGTGAAGCCGCCACGCGCTGCCATCAGAGCCTCTAGACGTCGTGGCATGGATTGAGTCTGGATATGCTGCTGGGGAACACACTGCCACGCGGTTTCTATGGGTGACCACAAAGGATCGACAGTGGCTGCAGGAGGACCAGAACGAACAAGTTGCCGACCGATCATATTCCAGACATGTTCGATGGGTTCGATATGTCAAGTGAACGTGCGGACCAGGGAAGCAGTGATACACGTCGTTCTTCGCAGAAGTCTTGCACATTCCTCGCCACATGAGGTCGGGCATTGTACTGTTGAAATATGGCATGTGAAGCTGCTTGCAGGAGGGACAATACCTCGGGTTCTAAAACCTTCCTAATGTAACAGCTGCTGTTCATATTGCCCTCAATACGTTCATACGTAACTAGATCGCACATTGTAGCCAATGGCGCCCCAAACCTTCACACATGGCGTTTGTCCGCTAAGGCGCGGAACAATGCAGGCTGGAAGAGTCCGATCATCACGGTAGCGTCGAACGCGTACGCGGCCATCGCTACAGCACAAATTGAATTTACCCGTCCGAAAACACTACATTTTGCCACAGCACACCTGTGAACCAGTTCACGTGCCTATTACTGTCTGAGGCATTAGTGGTTTCTGTACAAAGGAATCCGACGCAGTGTGGTATGCGTGCCACGAGTCCAGCCCTCAGCAGATGGCGTCGAACCGTCAACACAGACATGACCACACCAGTTGCAGTGCTCCAAAGTCGAACCAACACTGTGTCCCGTTCGAGCCGCAATGTCACGATATGAAAAACCCTACACGGAGATTAATTATTCTGCCCCGTTCGAACTCACTCAAATTATGATGGCTGATATCGCACCCCATTGTTGACGAAGCATACTGGCACCTGCTTGCACGTTTGCACGTTGTTTGACGTGTTTTCACAGACTAGGTGTAGCGTAACACTCCTGAACCTGAACTGTCACGCAATAAATGGCGCTGCTAGGCCAACGTGCACGCCATCTCTATGCGAATTTAATCACTTCTTATGGATACACTATTCTACATATACACCGATTTGTATGTGATTCCGACTTCTGGGTGTCCCACGGTAGTGTATATAGCAGTGGCTTCAAATTGCACTAATGGCTCTTTCACAAGTAAGCGTTTGTAATCCTCCGCAACATAATGACATAGCGCGAGCACCATCAGTACATATTCTAATCTACTTGCTAAGTCTCGTTGGTTTTATTCCATGAACGTATTGATAATTTTAAATAACTCCTTTCCTGTTGTTCCAAGAGTGATATTCCCACAGAAGAGGTCTTGAAACAATTTATTTCCATCCACAGTAAATCTCACGTAGCAGATCAAATTTGCATCACTGTTGCTGTCAGATGTCTTATCCAATTAAATAGCAAATTCCTTCCCTTTAAGCTGCTGGATTAGTTGCTCATATATGTCCTTGGCAAGGTTGCCTATTCTGCTACTTGTGCTATTAGTCAAAGGCACAGTTTGGAGATGTTTAGCAACACTCATCAAGCATAGTTGCTACCGTATCAACTGCTGCCGGCAAAATCATTTCCTCCGCTTTGGGGAGAAGTTTCTTCCATTGTGCTACATCATATGCAACTTTGTACGATGTCAGATGTGATTTTGCAGAAACATACACCTGTTGAAAAAAGACACTTTTATTCTGTTGTTCTTCAGTTGCTGTTCTTCAGTATTATAAAACAAATCGTAAAACAACAAATGAATTATGGGACAATTAACTTCAGTTTGTTCTTTTCTTGGAAAACAAGGTTTTGCCTACAGAGACACAACGATAATGTACTCTTGAACAACAAAGGAAATTATACGGAATTGCTAAATGAATTTGTTAAGATGGAAAATGCAATAAAATGCATTGTGCAACTGTGTTTCGTGGAACATCCCTTTTGATCCAATGCAATACGTCCCAAGAAGATGCTGAAAATGGTGTCCTTCGCCTCGAATGCCTTCTTCGGATTGACGCGACATATTCTGATTCTTTTCTGATGAAGCGTGATTTCATCTGAGTGAATACAACAGCCAAAACAACCGCTCTTGGTGTTCAGAAAACCCTCTCCTGCTTCACGAAGAATCACAACACGACGTAAGATTGGAGTGTGGTGTGCGTGGAGTTCCACAAGAATAATTCTTACGGTGCTGTTGAAAAAAAAGGTACTATAATTATTATGACTTTCTTTTCAACACCACCGTTAGTGTTGATGTTTACATAAATGAGATATTGACATTATTCTTCGAACAATTGACACCAGAAGAAAGGCTCTATTGTTACTTTCAACAGAATTTGGCAACGGTCACACTACTTTTCGATTCATCAAACAACTTTTAATTACTGTTTATAGTGACGATCGAATAAACGTCGTGGATTATGGCGTCTTAGATCACCTAATCTGACCCCATGTGACTTTTTCCTTTGCGGGTGCTTGAAAGATCAGATGTATGCAGAAAATTCGCATTTGGCGGAAGAGCTCCGGCGCCCTATTGAAGAGAAAATCGCAGCAATTCCTCGAGGCTTACTTCAAAGGTAAATCAAAATACGTTCTGGAGGTGCCAAGAATGCACTCGAGCCGAAGGACACCGCTTTTAGCATCTTCTTCGAGATAAGTTAAGCGCAGCGATAATTCGCGTATGAGAGCACGGGAGTGGAGACAGCGCTTCGCTGGGTGAGACAGTCCTCGACTCTCCGCGCGACGCGGCCTAAATCTTCGGCGAACGATAAAACGTATACCCTGTATTACTTGAACCTGCAGAAGATTTTCCAACTAGCCAATGGTTTTTCATGTTGATACTGAAACACAGGTTCTTAGGTTTAACACACCTTTCACTTCATCCAAACACCACCAGCCTCACACGTAAACACAAACCTTCCCGACGCTGTAAAACAAAGTTGAAAATTTGCATTTCCAATTTTAAACTACTGGTGCTGCAACAGCAAACCTACCATGTCAGTTGTGTATTATTTCAGACATTTGCAATTTTTGACATTTCAGAAAATTTCAGAAAATAAGAGCAGCGCCATTTTTAACTCTGTTCTAACCGTGAAAATAGTTAAACAAAAAATTGGAACCGTTTTTTTGAGACTTTCTTTAAAAATTACATTAAATTCAAGCAGAAATTACATGAAAACTACTTGTTTTTTTAAAAAAATGTACATGGCCATTTAAAAAAATATCGTTTTCGAAGATTTTTTTGTCATCAATATTGCACGATTGCAACGCTAATACTCGTATTTTGCATTTTTCGAAAGATGCAGAGCTAACTGACAATTCGATCAGCACTAATTTTTACTTTCCCGGATACATACATATGCGGAGTAATATACGTACTATGGGGAAATTTATATAATGTTGCGCGAAAAAACGGCGAATTTTCGGCAGAAAAAATTCACTGCCGAGCAGTGATTACGAAAAAGTGGATAAATCCAGTTTCTAAATTAAGAAAAAATTCCTCTAACATGTCGGGTAGCCAGAATCCCTGATTTGTACGTCCTTCATACAGAAAAAAATTGAAAGCAAAACGTCCGTCCGTCTGTCCGGTGTGTGTGAATAACACTAGCACCTAAGCCATAAGTACGATTTCTTCCACACTTAATATGGTGGTCGATCAGGTTCTATTCGAGGTGCTGCGATTTTGAAAAACTTTCTTCAAAATTTGGGGTAACTTACATGAAGCCCCCCCCCCGGATATTTTCAAAAATTTTCTCAAAAACGGCAACAAATATTTTTTTAAAATTTCTTGTAAGAATAGAGTGAAATACACTTAAGATGGCATAGGTCCTGATTTAACGGTTAACTCTGAATTGTCGAAAATTGCAAAAGTGCATTTTCTTCGGCCTCTTCATACAACTACTAAATTAAAGACAGATTTTCCTTCAAATAAAATGTTTCTCTATAGTGAGTTCTTTAAGTTCATGTACATCTTTTTTAGTACTTTTCGCACAATATTGCGTGCAGTATGTGCAATTTTAAAAAATTAGAAAAACAAGATTTTCTCAAAAACGGCTCCCAATTTTTTCTTTAAATTTTGATAAGGATAGTGCCTAAATTACTCTATGAAATGACATAAACGCTACATTGCTCTATTCTTTTGTTTTTCAAGAAATTCAAAAACGAAATTTTTTTAACTTGTCTCGTTAATATTTACATTAGCGGCGATTTGTTCACATTATTACATTTATGAGTACATGTGTTTAAATAATCGTATAAAGTTTCTCGATAACTCTACCGTTTTCTGTGAAAACTAGCCTAAAATTCCGCATTTTCAGAAACGATCAAACGCCATTTTCTCATAAATGGCTGCAATTTTTTCTTCAAAATGTTTGAATGAATAGTCCAAATTGCATCTTTAATATAATGTAAAGTTCATTTTGTCTTTGTTTTTTTTTAAATTACACAAATGTAATTTTTTTGAAATATCTCTCACACCGTTTATATGCACATTTCCAGCAATTTGTAAACACTATTGTATTTGCGAGTTAAAGCGCTTTAAATGACTTCTAATGAAGTTTTTCGAAATCACAAAGATTCCTGTGAAAGCTTCAAATTTCGCATTTACAGTAACGCTTAAACGCCATTTTCTTAAAAACTGCCCAATTTTTTAAAGAAAATTGCCTTTTTAAAACGAGGTTTATTCTTTAATATTCTTAAAATATTTCCTTTCTACTATTTACGATTGTAAAAATCACATTTTTGGGAGAGATGGACGATCGAAGGGAAGTCAGCGTTAAATAGGGGTGAGTACCTCATTCACTCTCTGCTGGATCCAGTAGATGTCGGTAACTCCTTCAGCCAGAAAGCTTTCCTATCTTCTTTCGCTTCTGATGATAAATCCGCATAGTAGATCACAACCTTGCAGAGGTTTAAGGTCAGGGGGCGACATATACCTTTAGACCGGCTATTTCATTTTTATTCCGAGAGTTTTCTTGTTTGGTCGTCAGCGCGACATTCGATGAGGATTGTGCCCATCCTCTGGTGAACTACCGCCTGAAACTTACCAAATTCATTCTCTTTTATCTATTTATTTATTCATTATTACTATTAATTTCTCTATTCTCTCTGGCAAATTTAATGGCAGTGACTCTTCATTGTCTTTCCCTCATAACTACAGAACATAAGGAAATGGGTCTTTGTCGGTCTGTCGAAATCTTTAGAAAAAAGCTCTCTAGATCGACTGTTTAACTAACTAATCTCCTCTTCCTTCCGAAAAAGGCGTGGTGAAACGTTTGGTATCCATGGAGAGGATATCAGTTTCATCGCCGTGGTCTCCACCCACTACGGATTGGATACTCCCACGGAGTGCCAGGGTTGCCACGGAGCTATGGCAGAGAGAGGCACTGATTCATTCCCGCCAAACGCTTGCAGGAGGACATCACGACCTCCACACACACACACACACACACACACACACACACACACACACACACATACACACACACACACACCCTGAAGTTTAGTACAAGACCTAGTTTGAACCGGTTAATCGGGAGTGGGTTAGCTCTCCTCTGGCTGTCCAAAAGAGGCAAAGCCGAAGCAAGTGTATCGGGGCCTACACATAATGTTCCCCAACTTACGTATATAAAATAGCCCTAGGTGCACACCTGGAACATTGCACAAGGGGAGCAGATGCAAAAGGGACAGTGCTCTCAGCCGCCCCTTCCCTCCAACACGGATCGTCATGCGCGGCAAACGCATGCGTGGGCTTTCAACACAAGGGCAGTGATATAGAAAGGATATGAGAATGAACAATACAAAAACCAACAAAAAGAGAATGAACGATAAGAAAAACGAAGATGATCGGTGAAACAAAGGAATACACGAGAATCCTCCGAGCATCGGTGTGGACGTGGACAGACACACCTCGACGGATCAAAGCACCATTTTTAGAGAGTTTTTTACGCCATCCGAAGAGAATATTTAAATAATTTAGAGGCATTTTTGAGATAATATTGAAAGTGCTGAGGCTTCACGTAAAAAGACATCCCAACATCAAAATATCCGCTTCAGACGCGCAGCGCCTTGAGTTCGTTTAGATCGATCTGCGAAAATCTTCGGAAGCACAGACTGACGCCTGAGGACAGACAGACAGACATACAGCCTGACAGACAGACGGTCAGACAGACGATCGGAGAGACAGACAGATAGACGGTCTAACAGGCAGACAGACCGTCTGATAAACAGACAGACGGTCTGGCAGACAGGTATACGGTCGGACAGACAAACGGTCTTACAGACAGAGTGACAGACAGACAGACGGTCGGGCAGACAGACGGATAGTTCACAAACGGACAGACAGGCGGACAGACAGACTGAAAGATGGACAGACAGACTTTTGCAGTCACTCAATATTTGGTATCAAGGACCCCACATCATTGATTCCGGTTACACCATGTGATAGATTTTTTTTCTAATTCTTAACGCACCTTGCATACGATCTCGACATGCCAGTTTTAAGCTGTCAAGGCTTCCAGGTAAGTTTCGTTTATGTCACACATGCATTCAAACCAGAATTAAAAATGCGTGTTACCGTTAAACAGATGGGTAAGTTTAAACAAAGCATCCATCTATATTATGGTTAATATAGACCCATTAGTTCACTTAATTTTGTATTAATTTTCGTATACCTAAAATGTTTTATGATTTTTTAAAGAGACATAAAATATTTTTTGCTTTGATCTCAATGTAAATTTTAGAACCTTCACTGCCACAGAAATGTATAGATTACGTTATTTTTAATTTAAAAATATCCAAAAATCCAGATTAAGGTAACATTTACAGATGTTATGATTAGCAATATTATTACATCAATTAATAATCAATAAATTTTGATCTAGAAATGTGGATTCTTACTCTTTGTGAAAACTATGTACCTTCGTGGAAACAGAACATTTCGCGTCGAAAATGCCTTGGCCCGCGGGCTTGATGGCGATGGACATCTCTGAGCGCCGACAGCCATATCTACCGATGGATTTGAAAACTACATTCTCTAGGCCGAACTATGAAGATTAAATTTATTTGATTAGAGAGCGTATAAAATATTTTAACGTTCATTGAGAGCTCACAGTAGTAGTACAGAGGAAAACTTACGTGAAACTAAATTGACAATTTTTGTATACGTAATCTTACATTCAAATGTCATTAATTTAAAATTTGTTGTTATAAGAAAAGTACGAGAGCAGCGAATGCACAGCTCAGTGCTAAAGCGTTGTTCCAGAACTGGAGAAGTGGCGGGTTCGATTCCCGGTCTAGATCGAAATTTTTATTCATTCTACATTCCCACAAGATTGTCTAATTTACAACATTCCACTAGGTGCTAACTTACCGTTAAGTTAGCGCACCCACTTTAAATGTAAATTTTGATGCTCTATATTGGTACAAAATGTTTAAATTTGGGTTATTAATTAATAATTAGTACAAAATTGTGGTATATTCCTTTTTAATTTTGTTATAAGTGGCTGTGCTAACTATACGGACATTCACGAAGTCATGCTTCCCCACTGAACTATTTTCCTTCACTATTCTTTGGCATAGTTTGATGCTCTTCTTCTCCCTCAAATGTGGGATTTCATTTCGTTGAAAAGTTTCCTTTGTTATTCGACGTTGTATTTACAATATGGCAACTTTACTTACAATATTAACAAAAATAGGCGTTCTTACAGCATTTTGCTCGGCTCACACGATTACAATGATAATTTTGGATGAGACCCATAACTTTTTGTACATTTCCTAAGAATGGTCACATGTATTTGCCACTATACAGAATAATTATTTGTAATATCTTCGCGTTATCAACATCTCAACAACACAACAACATTACAACATCGGTGTTTACGGATATGCGAGCTTCATAATGCATTTTTCATTAAAAAATCTAGAACACCGTATCGTTTGTTTACTCATAGTTGCTTAGTATTTTATCTCAATAGTTTCATGTACTTGTTCAAATTTCCTCGAATAATTTTACTCTTAACGAGAAGCATCGCGAATTTTTGCCTAGCTCTCGGTTTCGGCTTGTGCCTCGTCTACTCGCCTCACTTGCCCCTTGGCACGGTGTACGATCTCTCCCTGAGGGTACAACCGTTCACATAAAATTTGCAGCATGCACGCTCAGTCTTCTTATAAAATGGTCACGCGTTCTGAATTTTTCACGGTAGTAAAGGGATGTAGTTCTTTCTGCTGGGGGTGCTGTTGCATACGAATTTTCATTTTATTCAAATTGAAACTTGTGGGATCCTTGTCTTGCATAGAGATGCGTCATTAATATATTATTTTCTGAGACTCCATTTTGTTTTTCACACTCATGTACACCCTGTCAAATGATTTTTGCTTTCATTTCTTTAACAGATCTTTAGTCTATGTCACTATTAATATGATTCAAGATATCGCCCAAAAAATAACGTGGAGATAGGTGCAAACAGGTTTTTCACTTATCCCTAACCTTTTGCAACTACAAAACGGAACCTACGACTTCCCTGGCGTAACGTAAGAAGAACCTGATTAATAGACGTGTTTGGAGATGATTTCCACATGGCCATCCCTTGTCAATATAACCGAAGGCTGCATTCAACAGTAATCGTTTTTATGACCTTTTACGCCATTCCAAAAGTATTCATTGTATTATTGCTACTATGGTATGACATTCAATTAACACTCTGAATATACTATATTCAACAATGTATGTTTTAATATATTAATTGTGTAACAGTATCAGTGGCGTATCCTCCATGAATGCAAGGCATGCGTTGCATGCCTTAATCATTCTCAATCAAAATTATTTTGCTCTCCCGTATTCTTTCTCACTCAAAATCACTTCCCAAACGATACACATCTCCATTTTCGAGGTTTGAACAAGGCACTGTAAGCTTTCTTGTACTCTAAAGTACAGTAACACACCGACGTGTGGCGCTAGTAAATAGTATCTCGCTCTCTTGGATGACGTCATTACTTGCGTCCTTGAGGAGAGACAAAAGCCCGCGAAAATGCATTGGATGCATGCAGTTTCAATCTTGCATGAAGGATGCCTAGTAGTTGTTGTACAGCCTGCAGATGCCTTGCCTGCACTTGCCTTGGTGAGACACAGAATGCATGGTGAGAACTGAAACTAACTGTCCCTGTTGCTAATAACGTGAGATGGAAATTTGCAGGTGATTGGAAGGCGCTATAGCGCGTCCGAGGTTAAGAATGAACTACAGGCCCTTACGAGCTTTTCTGAAAAACAACCCCTTCCCATTTTTAAGATTTCAAAACTGTTTTAAATCCTGATTAATATAATTTTTCATAACAATAATTGAATTAGTAAAATAATACCTCGAATACATTGTATACTTACCACAAATCGTATGGAATCTCTTTAGAATTTATTAATAGTTGTAAAACGTGATACGTTCCGTTCGGCTGTTGGATCAGTCACAGCTGCTATGCCACGTGCTTCGGTTGTTGTATTGCCGCTATGTTCAGAAAGTTCGCGTTCCGGTTGTTTACCTGTGTTTGTTCGCCAATGTTTAGTTTTTTTTTAGATTTATGGTTTTAATCACGTCAAAGTTTAATGTAACTTCGTTTACTTTTCTTCATTTTCATTTTTAGGTTGTGGTAAATTTATTAATTTACAATTTTTTAAAATTTATTTTTCTCTGTAAACTTCATTTAGAATGTATGATCCACCTACTGTAAAGCGCCAGAGTGGTAAAGTGCTCCGTAATGGCGTAAAACAAATGGTTATTAATGTTAATAACTATACTTATATTTTCGAACGAGTTCGTACTCAATGTCTACCAGGAGATAAATATCAGCTCTCCGGGCGGAGGCAGCTCGGGTTCCCGTGAATCAAATCACTTTGTTCCCGTGGGCGCGACATATTATGTCGTCAAAGAAATTTTAAATATTTTGTTCGGGAAACAAAACTTATTTTTCTCTACTGTTAAAAGGAAACAAGAGGCTTGACGTTTTTGCAACTGCATGTAGTTAGCTTGAATTTTGGATTTTGTTTTGAGAAAGTGGTGCACTTTAACCCATTAAGTACCAGCGTCCTCATTTGAGGACAGTGAATTTTTTTTTATTATTTCATTACATTATAAATTGTATTCTCCATCACATTGTTGTTTGGCAACACCGCAAAGGTTTGTTCAACAGAGATAAACGTTTGTTATCGCTCAGATTTATATTCTTGTAGTTTTTCTAGCTTCCTAAGTTAGAGCATTTTGTACTTTGTTTGTGTTGATAAAAATTTGATTATATCTACTTTTCTAAATTTCATTGAGTTGCTAAACTGACTACATAGTGTTAGTTTGTGCTCATACTTTACGAAGAATATAAAATTGTGCAGTTATATGATTCAACGTTTTCGAGACGTTGATATTTTAGTGCCGTCTTCATATGAGGACGCTGGGACTGTGTGTTATGCAATTTTGTCGTGAAGTGAAAAACTTGTAAAAGAGTTGGAATTTCATTTTGTTGTTTTTTTTCTTTTTTTCCGAGGAATGATCGTGCCACTAGATGTCGCATGATTGATCATGCGACTGCTTGATCATGCACTGCTTGGTCATACGACATCTACCGGCACGCCCGAGAAAGACGCGATTTTTATAAAGTTGCCTCTCCAGGACCGTCTTCACGATGGAATACATAACGGCATTTCGCGGTTTTCTCGGTCGTGCCGCTAGAAGTCCCATGATCTCAGCTCTATCAAGCACTGCTTGATCATGCAACATCTAGTGGCACGACCGAGAAAGACGCGAAATGCCGCGATAGTTTTTATCGTGAAGACGGGCCTTGAGAGGCAACTTTATAAAAATCGCACAATAAAAGTTCCAAGAATCTGCAAGAAAGAAAGTATCAGTTTTGTCTTCTCCAGCAGGATGCTGCCTAGCGTAAGATTCGACAGAAAAAAGACTCATTATCACGAGGATTGCTTATGCACAATATCAGCAGCCATCATGCATAAGCAAACCTCGCAAATATTGTACTAAATGCAATATTACTCTGTGTGGATGGTTTTGGTCTATTCCACTTCAGAAAGTAAGTAGATTTTTCTGAAATTACTTTTGTACTACAATCTTAGCTGAGTACAAGATCATTTTAGAAAATATGTTTGTAATAGAAGTCTGTTCAATTATTACCATCAAGTTCTTTTTTTGAAAAATATTCTTCTAGTGCAATTGTATTTGCTTTGTTGATACATTATCAGCAGTACTTATGTAATTATGTTGTTTAATTATTTTATTTAATTTTTGTTTTAAATTTCAAAAAGTAGTTACAAAAATTCGAATCCAGTGGGCATAAACGTTTGTTATGAAGACTTATTTTTATTATTGCAGAAAACTTCATACCAAGTCTCAGCGTCCTCATATGAGGACAGTCCTCCACGCCTACCCAAATTAATAATTTGAATTAATTTCGATAAAATTAAATAACTAGCACTTAGTTGTGATGATTTTTTGAATTTCATTAAAAAAAACTGCAGTAAAAATAATTTGGGACTTGATGGGTTAAAATTGATATTTCTTCCTGATTTCTTATAACATTTCGAAACACACGGGTGTGAGGACCTTAACAGAATTTCCTGTGTATCTGAGTCTCATAGAAATTGTTTTAGATTTGAGGAAAGGGAGGGAAATTCGCTTTCATGAAATTGAAAAGGTTCGAGACAAACTACTTCAGCGTTAAACTAGCTCGCCGCCTCCTTGCGAGATTCGTCGTCACCATCGAGCGCGTAACTTTTGATTCAAACAGTATAGCGGGAAAGTGCCACGTTTGGCATCACTTTCGCCAAAAGAAACCGTACTTCATTCTAGTACCTCGGTTGCACCTTAGGCACTATAGGTGTGCGAGTGGCTTTTTTGGTTATGATTAGACTTTGTTCGCGATTTCCTTCTTTGCGTGTATATAACGTAGTGAATCTAGATCTGTGTTCGTGTGCTGTAAAGAATGAATCAAGACGACACAATATCAGATTTATTTGAGAAACCATTCCGCAATCGCACATTCGACGAAAAGCGCGACGTTATTAAAACGGACCACCAACGCCTGTTCTCCCTAATTTAAAAAGTGAAAACAAAACATGTACCCGGAGTTTCAACACAGAAGAGTACAATAAAACTACGTGGCTGTGCGGTTCAGTATTATTATGCAAACTGTTTTGTTAGCCTTGCATTTTATTCGGAATTGAATCTTCTCCATGGAACAATAAGAAACGCAGCTACTCTGATCTAAATAATTTACACTCTGCGATATCGAGACATGAAACATCTGATGCTCACGTTAATGCCCTTATTTTGCCGAAAGTTTGGCAACTTTCGGCAAATCAAGGATAGATATGATGTTTGATGGTCAAAGGCGGCAGTGTGTTTTAAAATACAATGAGAATGTAAAACACAACAGAGAAATTTTGAAACAGTGACATCCGTGACTTGCTTTCTGGGCAAACAAGAATTGGCGTTCCGTGGCCACGATGAAAGTGCCCATTCCAAAAACCGGGGGAACTATGTTGAACTCTTGCACATAATTTCGGAATATGATGATAAATTAAAGAAGCATATAGAGACTTCAAGCGTTTTTGCGGGTACATCTCCATTAATTCAAAATTACTTAAATCAAGCCATTTGTGACGTACAGATTGACGAAATTAAATCACAGATAGAGAAAATCCAGTTTATTTCTATTATGATACCTCAGACGTTACGAACAAATGCCAGTTGTCTTCTGTACTGCGTCGTATTCATAACAACAATGTTGTTGAACGATTCATGGGGTTTTGTGATGCCAATTCTGATAGAAGCGCAGAAGCTCTAATGAATCTTGTAATGAACATTCTTGACAGATTTCAGTGCAGTAAGAAATTGATTGCGCAGACATGTGATGGGGCTGCAGTTCTAGCAAGGCAGTTGAGTGGTGTGCAGTCAAGAGTGAAAGAAATTGTTCCAGAGGCAACATTCATTCACTGTTATGCCCACAAGTTGAACTCTGTTTTCTCAATGTGTGTCATTTATTAGTGAATGTCATATTATTTTGAGACACTGATCGGATTTGTGACATTCTTCACTTCATCATCAAAAAGAACCAATTTATTGGACAAATTTCTCCAAAAACGATTCCCACGCCTTGCCCCTACCAGGTGGAATTACTCTAGCCGAGTGGTTCAAACGATAGCCAAATACCAAAACCAATTTCAAGAATTATTTGAAGCTATTCTGGAATCATGTGGAGATTTTGATAATGTGTGTCATAAGAGAGGTAGATGGCTTCCTGTCAAAGTTTCAAGACTTCAAATAAATTCAGCAAAAAATAAATTTGAAGACTTTTCTCTCACACAGATTCGGTTTTCAACTTATAACAATCGAAGTATTCAGATATTGCGTTCTGTGCAAAATAAATTCAAAATTTTAAAAAGATTTTAATTCGAAACGAAAATCCAGAAAATATGGGGAGAAACTGAAGTGATATGTGACCCGCCGCGCAAGCGACGAAGACTGAGCGATTATTTAACGTTACAGGAGGAATTTAAGAGACTATTTTTTGAAGTTTTTGACACCATTATTTAACAACTTAAATCGCGTTTTGATTCTTTGGCACATTTGAGGTTTTTGGAACTTCTCGTTTGCTCAAAATTTCCTGCATATTCACAAAATTTTCCAGAAAAGCAACTTTTGCACTTAGAGAACATTATTACAATTATTTCGATTTTGTGAAACTGAAAGCTGAGCTTAAGGAAATTTATGCTTCTGAACATTTTGTGGGAAAGAATGTGAAAGAAATTCACGAGTTTCTTATCTCAAATGGACTAAATAGGGGACTCAAGCAAGTTCATAGGTTACGTGAGTTGGTGAGAACCATTCCTGCAACAGCATCGTCAGTCGAAAGATCTTTCTCAGCTTTGAAGCGAATCAGAATCTTTCAGAGAAACTCTCAAGGCCAAGAACGTCTTACCGTACTTGCAATGATGTCGATTGAGAAGGATTTGCTTGACGAGATAAAAATGGACTACGACTTTTTCGACAAGGTGTCGGAGAAATTCTGTAAGAAGAATAGGAGAATGGAGTTTGCATTCAAATAACTGGTGAGTGTAACAATCACATAATAATAATAATAATAATAATAATAATAATCCTATATATTACTACTAAAGATGTTATGTGACGGTTCAATATAAAATCTACTCCAGGTTGCAACCAGCTACCTTAGGAGCAGATGTAGGGACTGTCGCTGCCTCTACAATACTTCGCGCAAAATGTGGACTGTTCCAAATAAAGCGATTTCTTGCACTTCCCAGTCTTTTGAATTACCTGGGAGATTAGACAAGTACTTACACAAATTTTGCGGAACAAATTCCAGAGCTCCAATAACTATCCGGACGATATATGCTTTTCCGCCCCACATTCGGCTGATCTCGATTTCCAAACTCTTGTATTTAAGACGTTTCTCTGCCTCCTTGGTAAGCACGTTTTCATCGCAAGGTACAGCAACATCCACAAGTAAACACCGTTTTTCTCCAAATCCCGGATAACTATATCCGGTTTGTTTGCCGCTATCTTGAGATCAGTTTGAATTCGTTGGTCGTACATATCGTACACAATCCAACAGACGTCACCGGTTTTGGTGAGTGTTCGTACCACTTGGGCATGTGTTTGGAACTTCGAAGGCGGTACAGAGCTGCCAGTGGAGGTAGCTACACACCCTGTCGTGTCTTTTCAAGTATTCGGTCTTTGCTAGGATTGGACAAGCTGAGACAATATGATCAATGGTTTCTACGTGTTCCCTGCAAATACAGCATTTATCATCTTGGGAAATTTTGAGAACCGCTTTGTCATAATGTCGTGTTCTTAAGGCGTGGTCTTGGGTAACTATTACAAGTGCTTCCGATTCTGGCTTCATTCTTCCCCTTTTAAGCCACATAAATGATTGATCTTAATTGATCTGTGCTCTGTCTATTCGTTTCAAATATCGTCCGTGGAGTGGTTTGGCTCTCCACGATTTCTTTAACAATTTTTGTGTCTCACACTTCATGTTTAGCAGCATCAGAAGTTCAGTGTCTGTGTATTCGACGTGTCTTGCCTAGTTTTCTTCCCAATGTTTCTTGCTACACTAACAATGCCTCTGTTTCCCATTCTTCGGTCAGATTTCATGACCTTCCTCATTAGAGGGTCATCTTGATATCTGACTACATACTTTCCCATCCCGACTAGTGCGTTGTCAGGAGGCCTCAGTTTGTCTGAAGCCTCTTCCTCCTTCCTTATGTGACATATAAAGTCTATGTACATCAGTTCGAGAGTGGGAAACTTGATGCATTGGTAGCAGTTTTCTGTTTTTTCGATCCATGATGCGAATTTCTTGCTCAGTCCAGTCCCACTAGTCCGAAGCTGTATTCGTCTACAGGCACCGCCAAACTACCTATTGCTGATATTTTACTCCTGGAGTTCAGAGCGGACTGCAGAACAAGTCTTACTCTTCTATAATACTCCCTGCGAATTCTCTCTTTCATCGTGTCGTTCGAGATGGTCTCACATTCTTCAATTCCCAAATATTTGTAAGTTTTACTTGGCTCAAGATCTTGAATCACAGTGTGCGTATCAAATTCTATGTTTTCTGACGTTGTCAGTTTGCCTCTTTTTAAATTGATTTTTGCACACTTGTCAAGACCAAACTTCATGCAAATGTCATCGTTAAAGTCATTCACGAAAGCATTTGGGAGAGAATCGCTTCATTCTTAGCAAACACTTTCAGATCATCCATGTAAAACAAATGTGACACTGGTCATCACCATGGAGCTTGTAACCAAAGTCAGTGTGCGACAGCGACGGCGCCGTACGCGCAATTCGACCTTCGCTGGTGGAAGAGGGGCATCAGCAGAAGACGGCGGAATGCTAAGTATTGACATTTTTGTTTCATTGAGTGGGAAACGATAAGTTAAAATCAGTTTCGAAAAAATCACGTAAAGATATTATTGTAAAGCTATAAACTCGAAAGTTTTCAATTTAGTTAAATAGACCTTTAGATTACCAGAGAAACGAACCAAGGGACAAAAAATAAGTACTTGATTTCAGAGAATTATAATTTTAAAACTGAAACATATCTAAATGATATATTATTTATGAATTATGATATATTTTTAGGAGGGAGTACACTAAAATGTTGTGAAATTAAAAGAGGAAACATTGTAAATTCTATGTTGAAGGAAGTAACAAACTTTAGTTCATGGGCTCGCATTACAGAGTAAAGGCATTACTGATCAATTTGCATATGGGATCCCATTTATGAAATTCTCGAGGAATGATTTTCCAATGGTATGAGTAAGGCGATTTTCTCTGTTTCATTAACTGAAGGTGTTATGTTTTTTCTTTTCATTCGAGGATTTAATAAATCCCAATTTTACTGAATTTTCTTCACATGCGATCTCCATCAAAGACTTCTCCCTACCAAAACCCCTGCGCTTTTCAGGTTCC
>JAHLJT010008446.1:151288553-151384726 GCA_031308135.1 Acheta domesticus
CGCATTTACTCCTAGGAGGCCATAACAACAAACACATCCTGAGGCAGCAGAACCAGCAATCGAAGTAGAAATCCTCTCTTACGATCCGTGGCTCGTAAGAATGAACATTTAATTTGCAATATGGCGTTTGAACCTCGAGTTGGCGTCAGAACAGCGAACTTTGAAAACTGACTCTTAATAAGCTGTTCCCTCACAACCAGGGTCAGGCTTCTCATCCCTGGAACGCATTTTCGTTGTGTAATCAGTTTGCCTTGTCTTTCGTTAGGATTAAATTGATTCAATTGATTCAATTGAAGCAATTCATCGTTCGGTGGATGGTGAGATCGGGGCTGACCTACACGTCCCACTGGGGAAGAAGCCGGAAAAGCTGGCCAAAAGTCAAATAAGATGCCAATAGCATATGAAGCTTTTAATCTACCGGTTTTGGGGTCGCTGAATCTGAATCTGAAGTAATATTCAGAAAATTTTCAAAATTGAAAATAATGGAGCAAATAATAGAGCATAAATAATAATTTAAAATTTGACAGAAATATCTAACAAAATATTATTTGTTTTACTAATAATCTCCTTCGGGTGACTATTAAAGTCTACAAGTGATCTATGTTTATTGTGATTCGGCGATTCCGACTCGCTGCTAGAAAGCCCTTGGTTTGGTGATTCTAAATGCACAAGCTCTGGCTAAGTTGAGTTTCCTGTCCGATAAATTACCTTCATTGAAAATCTTAATGAACGTTTCCGGTGTATCTATATCTCGTGTATCATTGGAGTCTAAGACACAGGGTGCGTTGGCCCTCGACCTGTCTGCTCCCTCGCCCGAATCACAAACGTTTCGTTTTGTGGCTCATCTTGCAACTCACCAACAGATTGTCTCGCTTACTGTACATTTATTAAAACACTCAAAACAAATTGACACCTGAACGTGGAATCTGTTGCCAGAATTGCTTTCTAATGGTCAGTAGCGACAATACAATACAATTGAATGAAAGCAGTAGCGACAATACAATTAACTGAAACAGATCTTGAAATCAAGCATAATAAACGTTAAATAAGAAAACAGTGAATGTTTTCAAACAACGAAAAACGTTTCTGAGAATAGATAAAAAGTAGTAAATTGCAAAATATAATACACAACAATTGTATAAATAAGAAAAGATGTAATAATACAGAAACAATGAATAATGCAAAAATTGTTAGTATCATATTCAAGACGTGGGAACGTGCTTCAGTTATGTCTCAAAATGGCCTGTCAAGTTTAGTGCTTCTAAGAAATCTCATGGTTTGAAAATCATAATAATTAAGGTAGATACCTATTTTATGTATTATATCTGCCACATCCTTCTTAATATGTAGAATATTCAACATCAATTTCATTAAATTTTCATTGAATGTCACTGACAGTTACAGCGGCGTTGACGGACGTAAATAATGGTTTTCTGATAGTAAATTAATAAAATTTTGAGTTCCTTTTCAAAAAAAATTATTTGGAAAAAAATTATACATTAAATTTTTACTGATCGTATTACCGCTTTGCATTTTTTATCACTTCGGCAACGAAACAGGCGATTTAAATTTAGCACGGAGGCTTCTTTTAGGCTTGAGTATGTTTTATATGCAATAAATCTACAACATGGGACAGCAGGATTTACTTCCCCTCTCGAGGAAGGCGTACGAAGAATTTTTTCGCCTTGGAAATCCACGGCTTCGATCGGGTTTGAACCCGCGAACGGGTTTAACAGACCGACACGATAACCGTTACACCACCGAAATCACAAAAGTCAACAACCTTTAATGGAGAATGTTCTCCTCTTTCAAATAGTATATGACAAGTATGAAGGTTGAAGTTAGTGTATTAGACTTTGGCCAGCTTTCCGAGCCTTTTTCCCAGTGTCGTCAGGTTGCGGGATTTTCCCATCCAGTTATCTCTCCCAGCAGGGCCCCGCCCCAGTTGGGACGAGCTCTAAGCTCCCGATATGTCTCCTGACATGTGGTGCTGTAGGACAAGTATGTGTAAGTAAGGAGTGAGGATATGGTAAGGAAGAGGAAGGAAAGATCGCGCGGTCCTTGGCCCGTTTGTTACGGTACTTCTACAGCAATCGCCTGGTTTTGATCGAAGAAAGCACGGAAAACTACCGCTCAGAGCAGCCGTCCCTAGAATTCTCCTTCTGATGGTGTCTGAATTTGACCTAGCTATCTAGCTAATGTCGAAATTCCTGCTACCATCAGCACTCAAACACTAGGACCTCTCTGGTCAGAGGCACTGCAGTGATATTTGATACCCTGAGCCACCTCAGCCAGTGTTAGAATTAAATAGCTCATCAGGAAAACAAAAAAAAAGTGATCTCAGTGTAGAACAATTCAAAATGTTAAGACATCAGCATTTTCGCATTAAGAAATAGACAAGTGTTTTGTGCAAATCAAAATATAACCTCAAAAGTGATATCTTATCAAGCTTGTGTTAATGATACACTTAAATGGCAGTCTTAACTATACATTACTATTGTTTATGTTAATTACAGATACCAAAAACAAAGTATATATCACCCCAAAAGTACTTTTCAATAAATTTACATGTAGGTAAACCACCTATTAATTCAAAGTGTAATATAAGTATTCTTTCCCCAAATGTCATATACAGTTTTTACTGTTTTTTTGACAAATAAATAAATAAATAAAAAGTATAAAACAAGTAATTAATATTAGCAATCTGATTTAATTAATTAGGTAGTTCATTTTATCTGACACAGAGTTCCTCATGTAGCCTTATTTCTTCTAACAGAAATGTATAGATGAGTTACCAGGGGACTTACAGTAATAAGAATGACTACAAATAAAAAAAATACTTTATTGAATCAATTGTATCATGAAAAATACCATCTACACACAGGTGTATGTACGGTATGGCAGACATAGCACGTTCCATGGGCGCCACTCACAAGGGGCGCTATTTAGAGTATTTTGGCTAAAATAAGTAACAAGAACCTTAAATTTAAGTATCCTGACAGGGGCAACAAATTCGATGCTTGCCATGGGAGCCTGAATACCTAGATACGCCTCTGCATCTACATAAAATATTTGTTTAATACATCAGGTTTTTGTAGTCACATTGCAATTTGTAGCTCTGGATACAAACAATCATATAGTTAATACATTGATTTAAGTAATCAGATTTCTGAAGATCATATTTTAACTTGTTTCAATAGGTATACAATGGGCTTGCATATCAAGTGAGTCCTAATAGGCCAAAAGCAGTTCAGATTATCTATTAAATCAGTTTAACATCCTCAATATTAGGGAATTGTCAATAAGTTATTTGCAATGCATTTGACATTCAGGGACAAAGAGTATTTCAGTCCAAAACTTACTATTAAATGGAACTTGTGCAATAGAAATTCTAGAAATAAGGTAAAATTTGTGTAACAAGGAACTGAATTTGGCCGAAACCATTAAATACATTTGTTAAAACTAAGAAGTATTTGTATGGAATGGAATACCTTGTAATAATTTACAAATTATAATTTATTTTTAAAATATAATATAATCACACTCTGCTTCATAAAATCATCTTCTCTACTTTCTCTTCTTCATAAAATATGATAACAAAATTTAATATTTTAGCAGAAACAGCAGACCGTAATCTTAAATTTAATTAAATGATATTACTTGAAGACAGATGAATGAAAATCAGTACTTTCTTCAGCAAGTGTGAAATTAGTCAATTAACCCCAAATAATATTTCAGAAAAAAAGTGAATGGTTGTTGTCATGAATATTCTTCCATGACTATTCTCACTCAGTGTCATATTCATCCTCTTCTAAAAATGTATAGTATCATGCTTTACTTCAGGGGCATTTTCAACTTTCTTCATCCAGTATTCTAAAAGCATTATTTCAGTAGGCCCCACATAGTTATTCTGCTTTTACAGAATCGCATAAAAGAATACTTGAGGGCAAACAAGATTAAATTATAGCCAACTCAATAGTACTTAATACAAAATTAAGTATATATATTAAGATAAAAATAGTTCATAGCTATCAGTTTGTTCACGAAGGAAATTGTCTATCAACAAGGAAATTATTAAGATATTTTAATTACTGATAACACAATTTTTCACTTTGTCATAACAGAATATCACAACACAACAGAAAAGTATCGATACCGTACCTTGATAATGTTTTGTTCCTCCATAACATTTGGCGCTCACTTTGGACAAACTTATTATTATTTCCAGCATAAAATATTTCAAATATGTTATCTTAACCCTTAGGAGTCATTTGTGGTATGGGGGTCATTTGTGGTTTGGGTTTGGGGTCATTTGTGACCCCAGGGGCAAATAATGTTTTGCAACATACTGAAAATTATTCAGATGACTATATCCTTTCAGATATGTTACCTATGTCCAGTTTTATGTGTTGTCAATTTTTTCAGCTTTCTAAATTTTTTTAGTTGGAAGTTATTTGATTTTTAAACGGTTGGTGTCAGAAATTCACCCAGAGTCCACATTTCACATCTAAATTACAAGAAAAATTATAAAAACTTGTCCATTACTGTTTTATAATATTATGTCGTGATTTCTGAATGATAATCTGATGAATTTGTCCATTATGACTTGGTAGTCCTGTTTGATACTATCTCATGCTGTTAAGATAGACACCTGTGAGTAGTTATGATGATATGCTAGAATGTTTTTCTGGAAATAATATTATTCTTTGTTATTTTTTACGATATAGTAAATTCAGCAAGTAAATAGCATCATTTTCTTAATTAATAATTCCAATAACTTCCATGCAGGACATACTTGTAAACTATCGTGTAAAACGTTTGGAGTCAGATCTGACCCCAAACAGAATCCATGTAAGTAAAGAAGAAACAGTCATAGGGTTAATATTAATTACGATTATGATTTTGTAGGGTAAATAAATATTACTATTCATGTACATTACATCCAGGTTTCATCTAAAAGTACAACAGTCAACCTAAAGTGGTATCGCCAACTACTTCCAAACACTGGCTTCGAATAGAAATACCAAGACCTACAGAAAAGATCACGCAAAAGTAGGTCTTGTTAAATTTCAGTCCTACTACCATAAATTCTGTGGTCATGGGATAAAAGTTCTGAAGTCAATTTTTGGCAAAATTGTGTTAAATACTGAAACTACAAGTTAAGTATCTATATTTTATTTTAGTAAAATGACCGAATTAAAAGGTTGCCTTCTTAATGAGAAAAAAACGTTAAGAAATACTGTTTAGTGTAGGAACAAGCGGTAACTCAAGAATCTAACCCTTGTTTTCTCCAAACTGAGATTTTTGACTAAAGAACTTTTACCCTGTGACCACAGAATTATAGGTAAGTGATAAAAGGGATCGATAGGCTATTCTTTTTTTATTAAGGAGATTTTCAACTGAGATCACACCCACCTACAATACACACACACACAGAAGCTTTAGAACATATAATTATAGTATTCATTGCTATTCCATGTTAATTATCATTAGTAACAATAGCTCTCTATTCAATTGTGGAAAGTTCTGTTATAAACAGTTAAAAAACTTAGAGCTGAAAAACAAATGGAATTCACATACCTTCAATTATTTTGCCATTCAATCACATACCTTCATGTGATTTTTACATGAGAATAGATGTACTGGTTAAGCAATTTCTAACTTTAAAATATTTCAGTATAATGGAATAGAACTAGTAACAAATTAAGTGCATAAAATAAAAAAAGAATTCCTTGAAACCTAAACAAAAATTACTAAACCTAAATAACTGATGAATATACTAAATAGTAGCTGATGTTCATGTAATATATTTTAATGTGAGACCAAGAAATTTCAATAAAAAAGAAATACAGTATTATATTATGAAATAAGTAAAGTAGGGCTATACAACAAAAGGCCAAAGTTTGTAAATAATAACATTGTGACCAACTAAATTGTATTAAGAAAATCCTTTAATTATAATAAAATATTTATAATAATAATATCAGACATTTAGATTACAAAAAATAATTGTATGAATAATAAGCAAATCCCACACATGTGATTCTTGTATATCTTTATATATATCCCTTTCTTAATCTAGGAATTTGACCGTTACCTTGTCTCTTGATTTATGAATCAGTTGCTTTTGTCAAAAATGACTAACTTAGGGATCGGAATATATTTTCAGCAAATGTTGATGTCTGTAACTATAACAAATGGCATAATAATCATATTCATCAGGTGATGGTATCAATAGCTCACTACAAAAAAATCACATACTAGAAATGTACATTATTTTATGACACATTGCCAGATGACAATAAACATTTAAAATCAATACAAAAGTTTAAGTCCCAAATAAAATCTTTTGTTTCATAATTGTTTCTATACAATTGGAGACATGGCAGTCAGGGCCGTAGCCAGGATTATTTCTCGGGAGGGGCTTCCAAAATTTAAAAAATGGATAATACTAGATTTATTATATTTTATTATAATTATTTAATATTTATTTATTAGATTTATTATAATATTAATTTATTATCTGGTTTGTTTAAAAGAGATGCTCTTAAAAAATGAAACACCAACATGATTTTAAACATATTAAAACATTATTTCCACATAACATTATTTCGAAAGTTTAAACACAATATTTAATTTATTATTTTCTATTCCAATAATCCAAACTACAGGAGGTGTCAACTACAAAAGCAATTTTCTGATCTTCTTTCCAGCCATAATGTCAATAATTTTGTCCACAGTGATATCCCCAAGAATTGAAATAATGGCTAGTGCAGCGAGTCTGTTATCACGCATTACACTACGTATAAACCGTTTGACTCTCTTCATAGTATAAAATGACCTCTTCACACTAGCAGTTCTTACTGGCAAGGTAGCTAAGATAGTAAGTATCTAATAGAACGTATATATACTGGATACCCATTCTCTAAGACTTTCAGTACCTCGAGGTCAGCATCTATGGTGAAAGCTTTTTTTACACCATAGTTCATACTCAGTTTTTACTGCAGAGAGTGATGTTCTGAAACCAAAGTATGGTGCTAAATTTTCTGACTTGTTCATTTCATGGATGGAAGCGAAGCCAGGAAGAAACACCTGGAAACTTGGAAGAATGTCTTCATTTGAAGTAAATCTGTCGGTCTGTATTTTATACATGTCAATATATTTGGATAAATTTAAACTATTAAATAAATAATGAATGAATGAAAAAAAAAAATTAGAATTTCGGGAAGGGCTTCAGCCCCTCAAGCCCCTCCTCTGGCTAAGTGCCTGATGGCAGTGCATAAAAAGGATAAGTAATATTAATTTTAACAATGATATTTTTTATTATTATTATTATTATTATTATTATTATTATTATTATTATTATTATTATTATTATTATTTATTAATGGTGGCAGCAACAAGCTGTTGTACACATATCATTACATCAGTGTAATAAAGTTATAATTAAATCACAATTATTAATCATGATAGTACATGTAGAGATATATATGTATATATTATCATCATTTATTTGACCACAAAGTGTTGACTATCCAGACTATCCTTGAAGGTGCTCAGGGTTTCCTTTTGTGTACAGAGTGCGGGAAGTGTATTCTGTGTGTTTACTACTCGGTTTACAATAAAATGAGAGACTTGTCCTGTCCTTGTCCTTTCTTTCACCAGTTTCATTGTGTGTCCTCTAAGCCTAGATTCCGTGGCTATAGTGAAGAAGTTGTTAAATTCAGGAATGTTACAATATCCATTCAAGATTATAATGTTTCTATAATATATTTAAAGTATTATTTACCATATGGACTGTATAATTCTAAACGACCTGGAACAAGTATAAGTGATAAGTGTTTCAGTAATATGTGTTTCTATACAATTAATGACTCTATACTAAACATCAAAACATGAACATTGATTTTATATTGAATTTATTAGTTTCCAATTGTACTGTATAATTCTAAAAGACTTAATATACCTGTTACAAAATATTGTACCTCAGCTTCTAGATTAACGACTCCCATCTCAACCAGGTTTTTCGTCCAGTTTCCTTGATCCTTTGAGTAAATGTTGAAATGGCATCCTTATTTTATATCTGTGCAGGTCTTCTAGAGTTCAATAGGAAATATAGTTATTCAAATTATATTGTTCTCGTTGTCGCCTCAGGAAGTATATTCCTTCACGAAGGTCATGATCATAAGAGCCCAAATCTATAGCTGATTTGCCCTTGAAAATAGATTTTATTACAATGGAGCAAATATGTTCTTATCAATTCTTGCCAAAGTCCTTTCTGTATTTAGAATTCAATTTGTATATGACACAGGGTAGGGATTCCAGAATTAAGAAAACGTGCATAGAATACAATTTTCCACATAGCATATCACACACAATTTTAATGATTTTTTTACGTAAAATAAATTTTATATATAAACACACTCATTCTCATAAAAAAGGCTGCACCACGAAGGACCCTACTGATCCGCTGCAAATTCGGTGGCTGTTTTGCACACCATTCGCTAAGCCAATGATTTAGTTTTCACGGTCGGCCGCTCATTGGGGGATCAGGGATAGGGGCATGACGTCGCGCCCACCGACCGAGAAAAGAGGGCCTCAAACGACCGCGCTGGCCATTCCGACATCGGGTAGCGTCGCTAGAGCATTATCTGCACGTACACTTTGCCTCGGCGACGCTTTCAATAGCCGGTTGTCTAGTTAGACGCGTTCGACGAAAGGGGCTGTGTAGAAAGTGTGCGGAAGGCTGGTTGGTCCTGTCGCCGTATTGCGCACCACACCGGTCGTACGGACCCGATGTTGGCGGCAATGGATTGAGGAAGGCATGCACACACGAAATGCAGGATCTGGACGTCCACCACGCACCATGAGGAGGGAGGACCGACGGATTGTCCGCCACGCACGAACAGATCCAACGGCAACGATAGATGCTATTCAGCGGGCTGTGCAGCCAGCACTGTCTCATCCTGTAAATGCCAGTACCATTGGCAGGCGGTTGCACAACGCAAGGCTCGCCGCACGCCGACCGTTACGACGCCTGCCACTCACACCCCACCATCGTCGCTACAAACACGCCTGGTGTCGGGAACGATGGATTTGGGGCCATGCTGACTGGTAGCGGGTCATCTTCAGCGACGACTCCCGCTTCTGCCTTGATGGCGACGACCATCGGGTCCGTGTCTGGAGGCGCAGTGGGGAGCGCCACGACGAGCGGTTTGTGGTATCCCATCACACGTCCCACCAGCTTGGTGTGATGGTGTGGGCACGATATCCCATGGTGCCCGTTCACCGTTAGTGTTTCTCGGAGGCACTGTGACAGCCGCACGGTACGTTCAAGAGATCCTGCAACCGGTGGCTCTGCCGTTCGTGAACGCCCACGCCCATGCCCTATTTCAACAGGACAACGCACGACCGCAAACTGGAACCATCTCTCGAACATGCCTTGCTCGTGATACTCTGCCATGACCAGCCGCATCGCCAGACCTCTCCTCGATCAAGAATGTTTGGGGTGCTATGGAGTGTGCGATCAGGAACCCACCCCTACCCACCAATCTACAAGAACTGCGCGCTCAGGTGCAAGCTATATGGGATGGACTAGCACAGGACTCCATTAGAGACCTGTACAACTCCATGACGCGTCCTCTGGACGCGTGGGTTCGCCAACATGTCGATCGCACGCCGTACTAACCTGTACCGTCTGTGGGCGTGTAGCGCAATAAATTTTGGTCCTATAAATGTGGAAGTGGTCATTTTGTATTCGTGGTATCTTCTTCGTGCCTGCCAACAATGATCGCAATCCGCCTCGTCCTTCGGGTGAAGCTCTTTTTATGACGATGAGTGTATGCATTAATGTTGAATAAACAGTTTTATTGAACGTACAGATCATTGCAAGTCACATATTACAACAGTCGCTGCGATTTTCTTTCATATACATTTAAATTATTTTTAAGAGAGAAACTTAATTGGGCTAATTTCAATTAAGGTTATTATATTATATTGACGCTATATAACGCGATAATGCAATAATAAGACCACTGGTAGACTGATAAGACACAGATACACTGACAGATAGAGACAGACTGGCAGACAGACACAGACGTCAGACACTGTTAGACCTACATTGACAGACATACGCTGACTGACACTCTGGCAGACACACGCTGGGAGACACACGCTGGGAGACACACGCTGGCAGACATACCCTGACATACACTGACAGACGCAGACACAGATACAAACAGACGGACAAACAGACAGACCATCATCTTCCACAAGAATGTTTGTCGTAATTTACAGATTTTCGGCCTTCCTTGAAGTGTCTGAATCACTCAAATTTTCTTGCTTCAGTGCACTCTCACCAAATGCCTCTGTCAGCATATGTTGTGTTTCAGCTGCAGTTGTCTTCAACTTCAAACAAAATATGATACAAATCCGTTGCTCCTTCACTTTAGCCATTTGGCAATTGGCAGAAGCATTGAAACGCGTCCTGACATACACAATTATAATTCATAACCGGATGCGCCAAAAAAGACACAACTTCGCATCGCAGTAGCTATGACATGAACCTTGATACATCGAGTATCGCAGTGTCGTACTGCAAATGATTTGATCGGTACGAAGAAATTCTGAGATATTTTGGATAGCACTTCGTATGTACTGCGTATATTATCATAACAGGTAATGACATTTTCAACCACCTTATTGTAAACTTACAGAAACGTTGCTAATATCCTCGCAGTTGATGCGACTTTAATACTATTTTAAACAAAAAATAAAAAGGGAAGGCGCACTTCAAAGAAAGAACTCATTTTTATTAACAGTCTAAATTTCGAAATTACTAATTTAGAAAAACGTGAAAAAGTATGTGCTGTTGTAACACCATTAGTTCAAAGAAGGAATAGGGCCACAGACTTAATTTTTACTTTCCCGTATACGCTACGTATACTTTCCGTATACGTAGTACACGGAGTGATATACGTAGTACAGGTAAGTTATGTATTGCTGCGCGAAAAAATGGCGAATTTTTGGCGAAAAAATTGCCGAGCCATGATAACAAAAAAGTGGATAAACCAGTTGCTAAATAAGGACAAAATCCCCTAACATGTGGTCTAGCCAGAAACCCTGTTTTCTAGGTGCTTGATACCGAAAAACCAATTGAAAGGGAAAACGTCCGTCTGTCCGTCCCTCCGTCTGTCTGTCTCTGTAACTCGTCTGGTCTGTCTGTCTGTCTGTCTGTCTGTCTGTCTGTCTGTCTTCCGTCCGTCTGTCGTGCGTCTGTCTGTCTGTGCGTCTGTCTGTCCGTCGTCCGTGCGTCTGTCCGTCCGTCCGTGCGTCTGTCCGTCCGTCCGTGCGGTCTGTCCGTCCGTCCGTGCGTTCTGTCTGTCTGTCCGTGCGTCTGTCTGTCCGTCGCGTCTGTCTGTCTGTCCGTGCGTCTGTCTGTCTGTCTGTCCGTGCGTCTGTCTGTCTGCTGTCCGTGCGTGGTCTGTCTGTCTGTCCGTGCGCTGTCTGTCTGTCCGTCGCGTCTGTCTGTCTGTCCGTGGTCTGTCTGTCTGTCCGTGCGTCTGTGTCTGTCTGTCCGTGCGTCTGTGTCTGTCTGTCCGTGCGTCTGTGTCTGTCTGTCCGTGCGTCTCTGTCTGTCTGTCCAGTGCGTCTCTGTCTGTCTGTCCGTGCGTCTCTGTCTGTCTGTCCGTGCGTCTCTGTCTGTCTGTCCGTGCGTCTCTGTCTGTCTGTCCGTGCGTCTCTGTCTGTCTGTCCGTGCGTCTCTGTCTGTCTGTCCGTGCGTCTCTGTCTGTCTGTCCGTGCGTCTCTGTCTGTCTGTCCGTGCGTCTCTGTCTGTCTGTCCGTGCGTCTCTGTCTGTCTGTCTGTCCGTGCGTCTCTGTCTGTCTGTCTGTCCGTGCGTCTGTCTGTCTGTCTGTCCGTGCGTCTGTCTGTCTGTGCGTCTGTCTGTCTGTGCGTCTGTCTGTGCGTCTGTCTGTGCGTCTGTCAACACTGCTAGCGCCTAAACCATACGTACCGATTTCTTCCAAAATGGATATTTCCCGGTCAATCTGGTTCTAGTCGAAGCTTTGAGATTTTGAAAAGATCCTGTAAAATTTGGGGGTATTTACATGAAGCCCCCCGGACATTTTCCAAATTTTCTCAATATTGGCTCTAAATTTTTTCTATACATTTCTTGTAAGAATAGAGTATAATACACTTATTAACGTGGCATAGGTCAAATTTTCGCGGATAACTCTGAATTTTCAAAAATTGCAAAGTTTGAAATTTTTGCGGCGGCTTTCTGGAACTACAAAATTGAGATAGAGATTTTTCTTTGAAATAAAATTTGTTGTCCAAAGTGAGTTCTTTCATTAAGGTCATGTGCATTATTTAGACATTTTAGTAGTTTTCACGCAATATTGCGTGGAATATGTGCAATTTAAAGAAATTACAAAACAAGATTTTCTCGAAACGGTTCCAAAATTTTTTCTTTAAACTTTAGGTATGGATAGTGACTAATGTGACTAATGTATTTTATGAGATGACGAAACGCCATATTGCTCTACTCTTTTGTTTTTTTCAAAAATCGGCAAATTTAATTTCTTTGACTTGTCTCTCACGTCGTTAATATTAGCGGCGATTTTTTCACATTATTATATTTACGTGTACATATACTTTAAATAATGTCAAGTAAAATTTCTCTAATGCACAACCGTTTTCTGTGAAAGTAGCTCCAAATTCCGCATTTTCGGAAACGCTCAAACACCACTTTCGCATATATGGCTGCAATTTTTTTTCAAACTTTTGTAACAGATAGTGCTGATTACACTCTTTAATATGACGTAAAGTTATTTTGAGTTATGTTTTTGTTTTTTCAAAAATTACATAAATGTAATTTTTTTTAAAGATCCCTCACATCTTTAATATGCACATTCCCAGCAATTTGTAAAGATTAATATATTTGTGAGTGTGAGTGCTTCAAATAACTTCAAATAAAGTATTTTGAAACCTCAAAACTTTCTGTGAAAATGAGCTTCAAATTTCGCATTTTTAGCTAAAACGCAATTTTCTTTAAAACGGCACATAATTTTTAAAGAAAATTTCCATTTAGGGCTAGGCTTTTGTGTTCTTTAATATTCTATAATTAATATTTCCGTTCCACCAAGAGGAAAACCGAACAATTAAGAAAATGACAAAAAAATGTACTTTTGGAGGTGATAGATAGCAGCTGGCAAGAAAGAGTATGTGGCAATTCCAAATAGCTAGTGAAGACCCAAGGAAATAGAAAATTAATACGGGAAAGTCTGTGCCATTCTGTAGCACCAATAGTTTGTGCTTTTATACATAACATTGATATTTTAAGTAATGTAACTACACTAAGCAGCGCAACTCATAAAGGTGAGATTCCTCCCGAAAAATGAGAAGACTATCGAATTTTGGTTTTATTCTTAAAATAATCTGTAGACTTGTCCGAACATTTTGATATATCACTTATTGAGAAATTGTTTTTATAAATAAAATTTCCAATTTGAATTTATGTGGATTGCTCGCAATCAACAGCCATTCATACTGTCACTGTTGTCGATCCTCAGGCGGCACGAAACCGTTTGCTATTCGCAAATTTTTAGAGAAAGGTTGTTATTTTATTATTGTAATTTTGTTAATTTATTATCTTTTTTTATTTTTTTTACGTAGTATATCGTTGAACACCATTTTGAAACTTTACTACAGAGAACAGTGATTAGAAAATTAGAATGACAGTCAAATTTAAGGCAAAATATACATTAAACTAATATTGACGTGTTATGTACCACATTTGAACCAGGACCTTTAACTTCGATATGTTTCACCACATTTAAAACATCGATTTTGTCGATGTTTTTATTAACATCGAAAACCCTTTTTTGATGTATAGGAAGTAACAAAGTATCGATGTTTTCTAAAACTTGCCATCACTAATTAGCACAGACAGGCTGCCACTTCAGAAGTTCCACGTAAATATAGTTCTGATACGATTTAATATAGGGGAAGGTCGGGTGGTATCGGCCACCTTAGCATTAAATATGATTTCTTAATTAAGGTTAGTTAAAATTATTTGTAAAATACAGAATATGAATCTTCAATCTCTTATTCACACTATCAAAGCTGTTTGGTTTGAAAGTAAATAATATGAGTATTTGGGGATAGTAAAAATCGTTGACAATTTACATGCCTGAATGGTAGAGGGTGGTATCGGACAACTAAAGAAATAATGGTAAAATGATTTTAATGGAGATTTTACAGCAATTCACCAAAGATACGCTCACTATTGAGACAAATATTTCGTTGCTTAATACAAAGAACAATGAGTATTTGGTTATATGGGAAAAGAACCAGTCTTGAATTAAAAAACAAAAACTAAACTATTATGTTCAATTTGTAGCTTCACACTATCATTTTTGAAGGTTTTTTTTCTTTTCAAAATACCTTAATAATGGCTATCTTTATATTACTTCTATTTCCTGCGAATTTTGCCTATAGTTTCCTGAAACACGGACAAAATCCTCATTAGTATTCGCATATTACCTCATAACAACCTACATACAAGAAAAATACCGAAAAGTGAAGAGAAGGTGAAGAAAGTAACTGTCCGGTACCATCCGATTCTACTTTGTCCGATACCACCCGAACGATCCTCATACTTCAGAAGAATACAACACAGATAAAATTGTAGAAATAATCTTGTACAGCTGTAACGTAACAAATACACATAAGTAAACATACTAGTCACAGTAGAATGTATTTAAACTCATCGTAAGAAAAGTTTCAAAGATCCAAAGTTATCTTCGTACACTGGTCAACATAAGAAAAAGGTAATGCATGTCGCAAAATCCAAACTGATTGATGTACTCACCTAATATGGCGTTTGCAAAGTTAATTCGTTTCCAGGAACACTCTGACAGTGTGGCACGTGCTACCACCAGTCCCCAGTATCCTAAACTTTTTTGTCCGTTACCACCCGTTGTCCGATATCACCCTGAGCTTTATTTGAACAAATGTGCAAATATAACAATTTGCACGGCGCTTCCACCCTGTGATGTGACCCCCCTCCGGTTTCCTTTCAAAGACTCTGCACCCGACGTGGGTGGTTGCATTACAATATATGTGAATAATATAAAGAAAATACGTACTTGGGACTTAAATTTGTGTTATAGTAGCAATCGTAAGTAACAGAAGAAACGAGTCATCGTAGATAATTCACATCTAAAGTTCTATTAAAGTGCTAAACTAAAGGTTTTACATTGTATTTAAAGACGTTTTGGAATAAAGTATAGCGTGCTTACATCTAATTAACATTATAGGAACTAGTAGTTCATGACTATTTTCCAGAGAGCTGTTTTAAAATAAATTACTAGTAACACAATCATGAAGGATAGAAAACTGGTTGTGTCTCGTCTCCAAATACCCATCCGGTAACTGGATAAAAAAATACGAGGCCAAATAAGATGATGATGAAGTAAATAATGGTTTGGAATAACGCGGAAATGATAACTTAGAAGATGATCTAGTTTTATCCTTGAAGGCTGCAGTTTTCGAAGTGTCATCTTTGGTTACCTTGTTTATCTGAGGCAATTTGGCGGGCCTGTTCGTTCTTCTGTAAAGTGTTATTTTCTCTCTCTTGGGGTAAGCGGTGAGAGAGCCTGGTGTGCATAAGTATTGTCAACTAGTTCGACTCAAATGACAAAACTGAAAGGCGTTTTTAAAAAGCTTGTGAACAAAGGAAATAGATTTAATCGTGAAGACTGTTGAGGTTATCAATATGTGTAACGCGGAAAATACATTTAATAACGAAAATCTTAACACCAGGATTGATCCAAGCCCCCCACCCAGCATAGATCTCAGGTGAGATAATTACCAAAAAAAGCCAGAAAAAGAAAGAAAACAGCTTCTAGATATCAGCAATAACGAGTATAATTCACAATATGGTGCAAGTTTTTAAAAGTAAAATAATACAACAAATATGATAGATAATTCTTAGTAAAAACTTTAGCTGCGTTTTTCTTTGAGAAAAACTGTGTTTCAGCAAAAGTTTTTTATGTTATAAACGCCGCGTTTTCTCATAAAATATTAAACCCATTTTATCGATTCCTTTACAGATTACTGTACTAACAATGTGAAGCTGTTAACTGGCGGCTTACATCCTCTGGCTAGCGGAAAGTGCCTCATTTGAGACAGCCAGCGGCAAAATTAATTTTTTTAAGTAGGGCACGAAATTCTTAGTATGTCCCATTATGCACTGCACTGCTAACGCCTTGAAGCGCCCAAGTAGGCGTAGAATTAATTGAGTTCTATAGCCGGTGTCGGAAAACATGTGTTAACAATAGCGTCTAACTTCATAGAACGTGTTATATAGGAGAAAAGATGTTACTTGTGACTGAAACTTGTGTATCGATTTTAATCGTTTAATGTCATCCAGCAATATGTTCTAAAATAATGCACATGTATTTTATGTGAATTGTTTTAGTGAGCTGTTGATACTGTCACCTGATGAATATGATTACTACGTCGAGTGTTATAGACATCGGCGCTTGCTGAGAATATATTCCCACCTTTGAGTAAGTCATTTTTGACAAAAGCCACTGATTCATGAATCAAGAGACAATGTAATGAGTATGGTAACTACGCTACGTGTTAGAGAAAAAATCTTCTTTATGGTATCAGGGAGCCACAAAACGAGATTTTCTGTTAAACTATACTTTATGCCACATAACATTACATAAGTTTCTCTATAGTACGTATTGAAAACGTTACCGTACCGTGACTTTACATAACATTACATAACTTTCTCTATATTACGATTAGAGAAAACTTACGCACGTGTACGAGAAAGTAAAAATAAATATATTGCTACATAAGATAAAAATTACTTCAATACCTTGCAAAATGTAAATAATAATTAGTAGTGCTACTCGCATTACATCTAACTGCCCGCTGTATTATACTATTACATAAACAAGCAAAAGGGTTCTCGACCAGCAACATTTTCTTCCGCACTGAGACTCGATCTCACGTCCTCCGAGTTAACTCGTCGTGAGCCTTACCTCTAAATAAAGTTGGCCGAAAATGAGAGTAGCAAGACCTTCTTACCATCCTTTGTTACATACGAGGAGAAAATTAAATGAAAAAAATTGCAGCGGTTTTTGAGAAAATATTTTTAATTGCATAAATTTTAGACACAAATTACGCGAAATATACTCTTTTTTTCAAAAACTTGTACACGATCTTTCTTAAAGATCTGATTTTTTGCAGCACACTTTATCTAAAGCAAAACGCTCTATCTTCAATTTTGTAGTATTGAAATGTTCACATTTTTCAATTTTGCCATTGATACATATGAGAAAATTTAAAGAAAAAATAGGGGCGGTTTTTGAGACAAAAAAAATTGCCTATTACACGAAAACTACTCATATTTTCGAAAAATTATACATCACCTTATTCCAAGACCTGTATTTAAAGAACAGTTCTCAATAAAAATGTGTATCTTCATTATTGTACCTGTAGCAAAACCCCAAAAAATGCAGTTTTTCAATTTTCGAAAAATCAGGGATTTCAAGGAACATAAAACCTACACAATTTTATCAAGCGTTCTTTACGCTATTTGAGGGCAAAGTTTAATAAAAAAAATTTGGAGCCTTTTTTAAGAAAATTTTGAAAATATTTTTCAGGAAAGTACACTCAAAAATCAAATTATCCGTTTGAAATTCCCAAAGGCTCGAGTTCGTTCAGATCAATCGGGGGATTTTGAGGGGTTGTGAAATCGGGGAATTTTGGAGGATCAAGAAATTTTGGGGGATCGGGGAATCCAGAAATTTTGGGGGATCGAGAAATCGGGAAAGTTTGGGAGATCGGGGAATCGGAAAATTTGGGGGAATTTTGGAGAAATGACTGCACGATTTAGGCTCTAGCCTAATAATTGACAACAGATAGACAAACAGACGGGAAAACAGACGACGTTTTGCAGTCAATCGATTTTTAGGTATCAAGGACCCACAAAATATGGATTGTTGGCTACACCACGTGTTAGAGGAAGTAATTTTCTATGTATAGAAGCAAGATTTGTCCACTTTTTCGCTACCAGGGCCCGATAATAAGAGTTTTTTCTGTCGAAAATTCGTCGTTTTCCGGTGCACGATGACAATCAATACTCTTACTTACATTCGTAAGGGCGAGAATGATAAAAAAATAAGGCGAAAGAAGCAGTTGCTTTACTAATCTGACCCCAGTGTTCACCCATGGTACAATTGCGGAAATGAAATTCTTCATTCACACAATCTCTCAATGGGAACAAAATATTTTTGTGATGTCATGAATTGTAAATAATGAAACTGAATGTTGAATAAAACACCTGGATAGAAACTAAACTACCATGGTATAGTTACATTCCGGAAACAGTTTAGTTTCTAGTCAACGGATTTTTCCAGTGTGTTTCGGATTTTACTTTCGTTTTATACTTGAGTTTTGGGGCACAAGAAACAGAAACGAAATGTCTAATTTTGCTTTGTACCGTTTCTGTTGCCATCCTTTATTTGAACATTCATATTTGAATTTTGAAACTTTATATACCGATTTCTAACAGTTCTTTACAACAACAGTCTGCCGCCTCAGCAGTTGGACATTGGGAGTTTGCAAAAGAGTAGAATTTTGTAAAAATGTCGCCGCGATCTGTTAGAAAACTTGGCTGAGCAACTGTGAATTAAAGTTAAATATCTACAGTTTAATTAAATATCACTCTGCTATAGTTTTGATAGGACATGAATGCCCAAAACAAAATAATATTTGCTGATGATACCGCAGAGAGAAACGCCAATATCGGATTGTAAATATACGGTTACAGACTGACAGCCCAGCTGTCGATTATAATTTCATATCAAACATTACGAAAATATAATTCTGTCACTATTTGGGGACTTAGGAATGAACAAACCATAGCGGAAGTTGTGAATACGTGTTGATTTCAGCATTTTTCTCATGTGGGGACTTGCTCCAGCAATGGGGCCATTCCATATTAAATCAACACAGTCATTTTACAACAGTCATTTTACAACAGTCATTTTACAACACAGTCATTTTACAACACAGTCATTTTACAACACAGTCATTTTACAACACAGTCATTTTACAACACAGTCATTTTACAACACAGTCATTTTACAACACAGTCATTTACAACACAGTCATTTTACAACACAGTCATTTTACAACACAGTCATTTTACAACACAGTCATTTTACAACACAGTCATTTTACAACACAGTCATTTTACAACACAGTCATTTTACAACACAGTCATTTTACAACACAGTCATTTTACAACACAGTCATTTTACAACACAGTCATTTTACAACACAGTCATTTTACAACACAGTCATTTTACAACACAGTCATTTTACAACAGTCATTTTACAACACAGTCATTTTACAACACAGTCATTTTACAACACAGTCATTTTACAACACAGTCATTTTACAACACAGTCATTTTACAACACAGTCATTTTACAACACAGTCATTTTACAACACAGTCATTTTACAACACAGTCATTTTACAACACAGTCATTTTACAACACAGTCATTTTACAACACAGTCATTTTACAACACAGTCATTTTACAACACAGTCATTTTACAACACAGTCATTTTACAACACAGTCATTTTACAACACAGTCATTTTACAACACAGTCATTTTACAACACAGTCATTTTACAACACAGTCATTTTACAACACAGTCATTTTACAACACAGTCATTTTACAACACAGTCATTTTACAACACAGTCATTTTACAACACAGTCATTTTACAACACAGTCATTTTACAACACAGTCATTTTACAACACAGTCATTTTACAACACAGTCATTTTACAACACAGTCATTTTACAACACAGTCATTTTACAACACAGTCATTTTACAACACAGTCATTTTACAACACAGTCATTTTACAACACAGTCATTTTACAACACAGTCATTTTACAACACAGTCATTTTACAACACAGTCATTTTACAACACAGTCATTTTACAACACAGTCATTTTACAACACAGTCATTTTACAACACAGTCATTTTACAACACAGTCATTTTACAACACAGTCATTTTACAACACAGTCATTTTACAACACAGTCATTTTACAACACAGTCATTTTACAACACAGTCATTTTACAACACAGTCATTTTACAACACAGTCATTTTACAACACAGTCATTTTACAACACAGTCATTTTACAACACAGTCATTTTACAACACAGTCATTTTACAACACAGTCATTTTACAACACAGTCATTTTACAACACAGTCATTTTACAACACAGTCATTTTACAACACAGTCATTTTACAACACAGTCATTTTACAACACAGTCATTTTACAACACAGTCATTTTACAACACAGTCATTTTACAACACAGTCATTTTACAACACAGTCATTTTACAACACAGTCATTTTACAACACAGTCATTTTACAACACAGTCATTTTACAACACAGTCATTTTACAACACAGTCATTTTACAACACAGATTCAGATGAAATTTGGCACATAGGTAGTACGAATGAAGAATACGAAATCTACAAATTTTGAGTAAAATATATCCAGCCGTTTATGAGATACAGCCATGTAAAATTTTACAATGCACAATATTTACTTACTCTACATTTTACCGATTTAAAATGCATTTTATTTCAAATTATAAGACCTAATATATACAAATTATTAATTTGGTGTTTTTTCTTGGCGAGTGTGTTGTGTTTTAAATTCCATTTGAATCTAAAATGGTGAGGTAAAATTTTAATTAAAACTGTGTTGATTTAATATGGAATGACCCAATGCTCAATGCTTGCTGATACCAGCTCATTCGTTAAGAAATGTTGCATTCTTGTCTCACCAGAATGAACCTATTTTTTCTTAAACTTTAAACATTTAACTGAAGTTCACACTTGGTGTTTTCTTTCCAAATACGTCACTTGGCGTGACATTTGTGGAATTCTCCTTTCGGCAGACTTGCATCGCCCCCTGTTGAGGCGGTAAACTTTTTAATATAAATTCAAACAACAATCAGTACACGGAATTCAAATAAAACTGATAACTTTTTGAAATATTTTCAGCGTTCTAGCGGCCTCCTGTCCCGCTAGCGACGTGGCAAACCAGCAGTTTTCTTTCGCTGGAATGTAAGACTCGTTTAGTCATGTTTAAAATTGTTTAAATTATTTTTTGCGACGCTGTCTCTCATTCGTGGCTTTGGGAGAAATTGAAATTATTTCATTGTAAAGTTATTTTGTGTTTGTTATATTTTTTTTAAAAATATCGAGCCTGTCAACGCAAGCAGCTCATCCGGTCTCCTGTCGCTTGCCTGTCACATTTTATGATAAATCTATCGTACTATTTCAAATAAAACGTTTACTTTTTTGTACTGAATTGACAAGTAATGTTCTTAATTTATGCATGCAGTCACAATAACACTGACACGTAACGCTAATAAATGGGCTTGATCCACTTTGATTATCACCATCTTCTGAGCTCTCAGGGTCAACATGCAACCACAATACTTCGTGTGGGTGAAACTTCTGCGAGGCAATAGGGCGTAATGATGCAATGTTTTAATTTGTTTCCAGTCTAATGTAATAAGAATCAGGCTAAAACTTCATTATCTTGTTAAATTAATTGTCTGATTAGAAGGTTCTCTTGCTCTTTTTTCTCGAACAAAAAGTTAACGAATTAATAACTTCTTAAATTCACAATTTAAAGTTGTTGCTGTTAGCAGCAACCATCTCTTTTTCCTGCGCTTTCCTGCACTCCAAGAACCGTCACCCACCTGGCAGCAACTTTTAATTTTGCTTTAGAGGTCAGAAGAAGAAGGCGGCGGGTTGTACGATCCAAACTTCCGTTATAAACAAAGTCAGAAGAGAAAAGTTGTCACGTATTTTCTTCATACACAAAAAGAACGAGTTTTACTCAGTCATTTCAAATAAGAAAGAAACAAAACTAAAATGTATCATCAAAGAGGTGCAAGACCTCAAAAGATGTCGCAGAACATAGTATCTACAGAGAAGGATTAAACTTCAGCAGAAAAGGGAAGTTAAGAATCAGACATAGTGAAATATATTTATTTGATACAAAATGTTAAAGTTGCATTTGAAGGAAATTCCCACAATGATATGTTGCCACACTTCATCACTTTCGTGGAATAAAAAATCAACTACCGTAATCTGGAGCAATATTTGCCAAGAATAACAGTTTCCGTGAGATTAATGACCGCTATTACATGTAAAGATGAAAATTGGATTTACCAATTGTACTTACATCTCTGAAACCGGCTGAGATTAGCTCAGACCAAGTATTGCCGCTGTCTTGGCAGTGACTTCGATCGGGAGGTCCTAGGGTTTGACTCCCCACGGTGGCGGATTTTGGAACCCAACTACATTGCTAGGTCGATGCGGCAGGATTCTTTATGAAACTGTTATCAACAATCGGTAAAGTACACGAAATTCAAATAAATTTGGTAATATTTTGAAATATTTGCAGCGTTCTAGTGTTCGCCTGTTCCGCTAGCTGGTTATTATTGTAGAGGAGAATTCTAGCTGCTCTGATCGGTAGTTTTCCGTTGTTTCGCCGATCAATACCAGGTAGATGCTTGAACGGTAACCTAACAAACGAGCCACGGAACAGACGCGATCCTCTTCCTTGTCCTATTGCCCTACTCACACAATTACATGCACAACTCTTCCACGTATGACGGACACCAGTCGTGAGCTTAGAGCTCGTCCCGGCTGGAGCGGTGTCAAGGTGGGAAAAGATACCTGGAGGGGGAAATCTCCCGCAAGCCGACGTGTAGGTCGACGCCGGATGTCACTATCCGGCGAAAGGAGGATCACCGCCACCTCCCGCGATAAAAACACTGTACAAAGGAGACTGTTTACCAGCAGTAGCAGTTGACGTGCAGGGAAACATCAATAAACACATCCCTGAATTTCGACGGCATGTGATATTTCCATACTGACCTGAGGATCAGTGACTGTCACAATCATTTGGGTAATCACAATCGTGAAAAATAAAGTGTAAAAAATAAAGTACGCCTTGTGTAGGATAGCTTTGTGACAGAGTAAGCATATGTTCCCTTAACATTTACCGCATTTTTGCAAAGAGCACTTACACTGCACGTCTAAAAGTCATATCACAGACATGAATGTAGTCCTAGTTTAGTAATTATTTATTAATTTGAATTTTAAAATCTTATAGACATGCAGGACGTTCCAATTCAGGGGCGAATTCAGACAGTGTTTCAGTGAACTTCAGGGAACTCACACAACCGGCTCTTTATCGTAATTCGCAATCCATGTCTGAAATCACCACCTCTTGTTTTGGCAATTTGGCAACGCGTGAAATGCCTTCAACACTCCTCAAATTTAGCGACCCCCGACCGCGTGCCCTCAGATTTCGGGCTCACAGAATGTGACTAATTTTAGCTGGAACAAAGAGAAAGCACCTTGTTACTCTTCAACGTACTGCAGCCACTACGCTTAAAAGAGGTGCTATTAAAAGAGTAAACGCCTCTCTCTTGGTAAACGGTGGTCACTTTGCGCATTTACTCAAAGGTCAGTTTTTTGTCACTTTAAGGAAATTATATTTTATTATTTTCAAGCATTATTAATATACTACTTATTTATATTTTATTAGTTTTTCTAATAATTTTTTAAGATTGTCTTATTCGCTTATTTGCTTACTTGCTTAGTACAATAATAATAATAATAATAATAATAATAATAATAATAATACATTATTGTTATAAATAATGAAGAGCTACGCGGTGATGTTTACGAGATATCTTTCCGAATTTCTCTATGAGTTGGCTCTCACTAAATATTGTTTCGTTGCTGTATATAAATCGATAAATCAGTCCCTCCACATCCTCAGTATTACAGCTTTGTTTCTTAAGTATACTGAACAGAATCGCTTAAAAAGACGTTTTGTTTCCCCGCTCATGCCTCAGGCCGCCCCACCCCACCCACTCTGTGCAGCGCGAAAAGATTTCGGCGTTTGAGCTGTGTACCTGTCTGCCGAAGCTCTTGAATGGGAAAAACACAGAAACAGGAAATTTGGGGCAGCTTGTGACCTGACAGCCACCTCCTCTGCTGTCTTGACGTGCCAGGCACGGCTGCTTGAAAGGTGGCAAAAAGACGCTGTTGCCGAATTACCAAACAAGAGCAAGTGCTCTGAGACATGGGTTGCGAGTTAAGCTAAAGATCTGTATATCCCTATGAATTCGTTCAAGAAAAACACATTTTCATAAGAATGAGAGTTCTTTCGTAAAATGTCAGGCACTCGGGCTACGTGGAACACTCCTTTGCACTGCACTGCAATCAATCTGTGATAAGTGTTTGAATGAAAGGAAAAGTGAACTAAAAACTTAATGTGAAAATGATTATAAGAAGTTGTATGAGAATGACATGTTCAATACAGCAGAGTAGGTATTCCAAATACTAGAGCAAATTGTTAACAGCAAAATCCAATACATAAATACCGAACGTATTTAGATGATGATTGTCAAGATTAGTCGTTATTTTGAGTGTTTAGAAAAAATTATAAGTTGAGTTGTAAAATAATTAATAAAGAATCAAACTATACTATCTTACGAAAAAGAATGGGTAGATAATATTTGCTTTTCAGAGCATTGGTTAGCATTTTACAAATTCGAAACTTCTATCATGCAGAAGAAAGGACTCCATTAAGGGTTCTGCATATGGAGGTTCTTGTAATTACGTTGGAAATTATATCGAATCTATCTCCTTAACGGAATTATTGGACGCGGTTTACAATGCTGTTGATGGGTAATGTAAATGAGAAATATAATTCATTTTTTCTACGAATTGATTTCACTGTAATACGTGCTTTCCCCTTCAAAAAAGAACCTAAACACTTCTCGGAAAATCAGTACTTGGATAACATGAGGGCTTAGAACATCATGTAAAAAGAAACGAATTCTTATTTCATTTCAAAGCATCATAACGTATCTCATCATTTCCTCCTCCACTTTAAAACTAGTGGTGCTAAAACCATTTACTTTCTCGTCCGATTTGCATGTAATTTTTTTTAAAACTGTACATATATTTTATTTCAAAATCTATCTTTAAGGAACAGATTTCATTACGCGAAAATATGTCTGTCTTCAATATTTTAGTTGTAGGAAGACTCCGAACGAATTTTGAACTTTTGCAAATTTCGAAAAATCAGGGTTTTCAGCGAACATGAGACGTACACCATTCTCTTACACGTCCTTTACACGATCCAACAAAATTTAATAAAAAACGATGGAACCTTTTTTTAATTTTGAAAATGTCCCAGGGGCTTCATGTAAAGTACTCCCCAAAATTAAAATGTGTCAATTCAAGAGACTTTGACACCAGCTAGATAGATTCGGGAATATTAATTTTAGAAAAAATCGGTTGAACGGTTTAGCTGCTAGCGTTGTTCACAGACAGACAGATGCATTTTGCCGTCATTCGATTTTTCGGTATCAAAGACCCAGAAAACATGGATTCTGGCAACACCACATGTTAGAGGACTTTTTCTAAATTTAGCACCTGGATTTATCTGCTTTTCCATTACCAGGGTCTTGTAATGAGTTTTTCTGCCGAAAATTCGCCCTTTCCCCCCCCAGCATTACATAACCTTTTCTCTACTCCGTGTCGGGAAAGTAAAATACAAATCATTGTTAAGAAAAGTTATCAGGCAGGCCAAAAGAATAAAACATAATCGGGATATTTTCAATGCAAATACCAAACAAAAGCCATGTGGAATATAGTAAAAAATACGGCATCAACTACAACCCTTGTAGAGCATTAATTCCCAGAGTGGAGGGCGCACCCCTCGATGGAGGCGCAGAGACAATTCAAGGGAGGCGCGGGACGCATCGAGCTGTGGTATACCCGAACATTCCCGAGGACTTGGCGCGATAGGATGATATGAATTTTGTCAGAGTTCCATTGTTGCATTGTGTGATATGATTAGACATATCGTTAAAGATGAGCTCAGCAAACATAATGATTTTATTAAATATAAGTTTATTTGGATGCTTAAGGATGGCGTCTAACTTCCTCAGTGTGTTATTTGCTATGCAGTACTGAGCTATTTGTGCGAGAAAGCGTTTTCATCACTTGTTGCAATTAAAACGAAGTAACGGAGCAAACTCGACATCGCTAATGATTTACGTTGTGCACTTCCTGATACTCAACCAAGGATAGCTCGTCCTTCTCGATGATTTTTCTTGTCCCTTGTTTAATTCAAATTTCAACTTGTAATATTTATTAGGCATAAATTGTATTGAATTTTCTTGACATAACCTAAACAACAATAACTTTTCAACAATAGGTCAAAAACATAATTAATTTGTGAAATTGTAAGGAGAAAAATAATAAATGTATTGTTGCTCAATGTACCTTGTTTAATTCATTATCAAATAAAAATGTGCAAGGGGGCGTGTGAAGTTTTGCTATTGGCAGATGGAGGCGTGGTAAAAAATGTTTGGGAACCCCTGTTGTAGAGTATATTGCTTTAAAAGATACGATAGAGATGTGAATGATCCTGCAACAGTGTCAAATTTCTCCAACAAATATTTTTGAGAATTGCTGTTGATCTCACCATGGGTCTTCAGTCCCAAAATTCAATATCAGACGTTCCCACAAAAGTTTTAGACACGATATTTCCGTATCTTCTTCCTATAAAATTCTCAAAATAATCGGTAAACTAAAAAATGAATATTCAGCCGGATTAGATGAATTTCCTGATTGTTTGTTAAAGACTTGCGCGCCTGCTATCATACACCTGTTAACTCATATATTTAATGCAATCTTATGCACCGGAACTTTCCAAACATTTTCAAAACAGCTAAGATTAAGCCGCTCTTCAAAAAAGGAAACCAAAATGAAATTCAAAATTATCGGTCAATTTCTCCATTGTAAGTTTTATAAAAATATTAGGCTTATTTTACGTACGAATGGAAACCTTTCTCAGAAAACACGAGGCGTTTTCAGATTGCCAACATAGATTTAGAAAATAAAATCTACGGAAATATATTTTCTTTTCTTAAAGATGCCGCTTTATCCATGGAACAAAACGACACACATAATAGAATTTTTCAGATCTTTCAAAAGCTATTGGCGTCATTGTTGATAACATTTTACAAACAAAATTACCCTCGTAAGGAATTCCTGATATTGCTCTAGAATTCATTCACGCCTGAAACAGCGATTTAGTAGAGCTGAAATACCGTACTGGAATGATGGCACACTATACACACTCCTTCCCGAATCATTGTCATTTGCACATGGAGTCCCGCAGGGATCAATTTCAGGCCCTATTCGCTTCCTACTATTAAGTAAACTATATAACATCAACGATTCGCAACGGCAGAACAGTTTTCCATTTGAAATAAACATTTTCTCTTCCATTGAAAATCAATAATGTGGCAGTAACTGATATTAAGGTAACAAAATGAGACTCTCAATTCAATCCATTAGTGGAACGTCCATTTAAATCAACTGAACAAAATTGGTTCATGCTATGCGTTTAGAATTCTTTCAAATTCAGTCAGCCTTCAAACTGCTCGTTGTGTATACTTCGCGAATGTTGTAACTCCAAAAAAGAATTCTACGAATAATGAGCAAATCCCGACGTGATTCTGCTAAGACTCTCTACTGAGCTAGGAATTCTACTTTTGCCTTGCCTCTTTATTTACGAATCAGTGGTTTTTGTCAAAAATGACTTACTCAAGGGCGGGAATATATTTTCAAAGAATACACATGTCTATAACTATAATACACGACATAGTAATCATGTTCATCAGATATCAGTATCAACAGCACACTACAAAAAATTTACATACTATACGTGAAGATTATTCCAGATTGCAGAGTGATATTTAACGATTAAAATCGATATACAAGTTTAAGAGTCAAATAAAATATTGTCTGCTGCTTAACTGTGTCACAGAATATACAGAGCATCAAAAAGGAAAATAATATTGATTTTAATGATATTTAATAAATTAGTTACTATTAGGACTGTATAATTTTAAAAGACTGAATATGCCTGTAACAAGTACTGCTTCCCAGCTTCTGGTTCAATAACCTTCATCTTGGCCAGATTTTTCGCCCAGTTACACCGATCCTTTGAGAGAATGCTGAGATGGCCACTTGTTTTGCTTCTGGCCGTAAATGTAACTACACTATCCGTGCACGTTTTTTCGAGTTCAGTAAGTAATGCAATTATTAAAATTAACGTTCTCCATGTTCTCGTAGCAGTAAGACGACTCCTACAGGAAGGTCCCGAAGAGAGATAATAGTCAATATCTGTAGCTTTTTTCCTTTGACAATAGTTTTTACTACACGGGAACTATTTTATTACTTTGCCAAAAACGCTCGTCTCCACTGTATTCGTAATTCAACTTATGTGTGGGTTAGGGTAGTGATCCCAAAGTTTATGAGAACGTGCGCAGAACACACTTCTCCCCATAGTACGTCAGATACAGTTTTTAACTGTTTTTGACGTTAAATAAATGAAGTAAACTACTGTGGCTAGCAAGTATTAGATCAGTACCTCTGTGCGCTGAGAAATACCAATGGAAGTACAAATAATATTTTCTAGAATGGAAAAAATTCAGTACTTTATTACAAAATCAAATTCAGAAATCTTCAAAAAAGGTAATACTACATTTTAAAGTTAAATGTATGGAACTTTATTCATCAGCAGCATCCCGAATCACAAATAGATTCTATATGACAAACACTGAATTCAATTTGCTGATTTCCCATACATTTAAACAAACATTAAAAGAATACCCCGAAGCTATTACGTTTCGAAGACTAGGGAGCCATTCGATTCCTCTTTTCTCTTTTCTTTACATCATGATCTTTGTCCATTGTAACTCCTCTACTCTCTGAGACTCTTTATACTCTTTTCTTGGTAACGAAATTTCCCCCAAGCCAATGTGTAACGCAACCTGTGCCGAGGGATAATAGTGGCGCAGGGGGTATCTGCATCTCGAACGGAGTCTACAGGATACCGGCGACCTCCTGTAGTAGTTATCCTTACCTATTTATGCGGGGCTCTGAATAGGTGGACAATTATCCCTAGCTACTCGGGGGAACGGGATAGATTATGAACATACAACTGAGTCTGAAAACAACATATAAACTAAAAAAATCGTACAAAAAAAGGGTCTCCAACTCAGGATGGCCGTTCGGAAAATCTAAAAAAAGATGCGTCTACAAGAACTCTACAAGAACAACAAGAAAAGTTAATTGAAGCGTACCAAATAATAGACGACGAATTTGCGAGAAGAAATTAAGAAGGACAAGTGAGAGTAATAGAAAACACTTAAAATAATGCGAGTACCAAAGAAAGGAAAATATCACACTGATTCTTCAGAATTTTACTTGGAAAAACAGGAGAATAAGCGGCGAAGAATGTATAGGAAGAAAAAAGCTTAAACTTCTTCAAAAGAAATGGTGGTAAAGGAGAGTTCGTCAATAGAGAATGCTTCGCATTTCATGGAGTCCTCTCTGAAGAATAGTGTCTCCAATCCTTTCACTCAAATACGGCAAAGTTTGAAACTATTCTGAAAAAGAAATTCTGCAATTAACCTAAATAATGTCCGAAGTTTTTATAAGATAATGAAAATAATTAAAGAAACACCCACCTCCAGTTACGAAAGAGGCCAAAGAAGAGTAATATAAAATAAAAGAGTATAGTGATGAAGATTTTAAGATGACTAACATTTTAGAGAGAGAGAGAGTGACTTACCATTTTCTCTAAATGGTTCATTTCTCTAATGGTTTTATTACCAAAAGAAATAGAATAGACCAATTAAAGTCTGGTGACGATGCGATGACTCGTTGGGGAGGCAGATACAGAGAACATCAAGTTAGCCCATCAAAATGGATAAATAATGGATGTATTTGACGTATAAATTTTAAAAAATTATCCAAACAATATAGATGAAAAAATTAAGGTTAAAGCACCAAAAGTTAAGATTAAAGAAAAATAATTAAATTAACGCAATCAATTATACGAAAGTGAGAATAGAACTTCGGTCCAAACCTGACGTTAAACAGTGCAAACAATGCCGAGGATTTAACCACATTAAAAAATTGCTATGGAAAAGATGTATGTGTTAAATGTGAATAAAATCATCTCACTTAAAATTGCAATGAAGGAAAAATCACAAAGCCAAAATGTGCAAATTGTAAGCAAATTGGACACGTCGCTAGTTACAGAGGCTGTTGCATAGCTGTTAAAGCTCAAGAAGTTAGAACAAATTTACTTAAAACCCGAAAAGTAAAATATAAGAAACAATAAAATTCTGTGGTCCAAATACAAAATAATATCTGATATGTAAAAGAACCAAGTATTGAAAGAAGTAATAATCAAGGGCAATCAAAATAAAAAAAAGGAACGTCTGCCCTAAAACTTGCTGGGACCCAGAATTTGGGAGCGTAGAGAGCCGGAGAAGAATCTAACAGAAGGAAGTACGTTCCAAGAGATAATGCAAAAAATATTAGATACTCAAAAATTGAGAAGCAGTTACAAAGCCCTAGATATGTGGGTTCAAGGAGTACATAATGTGTCATATAAACTTTCTCGAAAACTCAATTATTTTCCGTGAAAATGAGTTCAAAATTCCGCATTTTCAGAAACGCTCAAATGCCATTCTCATAAATGAATCCAAATTTTTCCTCAAACTTTTCCAAGGGATAATGCTAATGGCATTGTTTAATATGGCAGTAAATAATTCAAGACAAACAGTAACTATGGACGTTTGCACCGAACATGTGCAAGCATACGTTGAGACGCTGAAGAGTTCTGGCCCCCCACTGCAGTTCGTAACGCTTTTGGAAGGAAGTGCTCTTGTGCTCGCACGAACGATGTAGCCGACGCGAAATCGTTTCATTTGCAGATTGTCGACAATTTTCACATCAGAGTAAATCGTGTGCATTAATCTGTTGCCTTCACGCGTTTCGGTTTCATGCCGATCATTTTGTGTTATTACAGGCCTTGATAAGTGAGAAAAACACGTCCAATCCAGAGGCGCGTGCTCTCGGCGGAGAAGCGTCTCTACATCCGTTCTTTGACCGCAATTAAAACGTTTTACAACGGCTGTTTTCATGTTGGAAAAGTGGAATAATGGTGAATTCCACGTGAGCGAAACCACTTGCTAAATGTGTATTGTAGATCTTGGTGCCGACCGTCCATTTGTAGGAGTTGCGGTTGTTTGGGTCACGATCGTTTCAGAATGCATGTGAAGGCCTTTGCGATTTATTCACTCTTTTCCCAAAGCGCTTCCGCCCACGCGTACTTGGAGTAAATATCGATAGCTGTCAAGATGAAACGCATGTCGCGATTCGTTCTCGCATAAGGTTGCATGCCGACCAAATCCGCCTGCTATAGGTCATCGTGCCTTTTCGTAAAGGCAACACTGTCGGGTACGAGGTCCCCATGATGACTCCCATGTGCGTTCTCTCTATCCTGATTATCGTTCAACAGCCTGACTACGTTTACGATAGTTAACCTCGTTGTCTGTTGAACAATGTTCATGATACGTTGCGACAATATAGTGAAGTGTTTATGTGCAAAAATAAACGGTCGTATGAAAACGACGAAAGCGAGAGGTGACCCACGGGGAGCGGAAAACGATTATGACTTGGAAGGGCGATGTCTAAAGAATATCGTTGAAGTGGAAGACGAGACAGACGCCGTTTTGAAGATGTTCGTACAAGAGAGCCTGAGTGAACCGTGAGAGATACCGTTTCGAAGATCTTCGTACAAGAATGTCTACCACAGGACATACATTATCGAGTGAACCAGAACTTATTTAAATTTCAGGGATAATGAGAAATCAACCACAATAAAGGATAACATTTTTTAATTTTTAGAAAATTTCGTCATACATATGTTTCGGGAGTGTTTTTCCCATCATCACACTAAAATAGAAAATTCAGTAAACAAGTTAGGAATATGAAAATTACAAATGTACATAAACATATTCAGCTTGAAAACTAATTAATTAAGGTACTTACCCAAGTAACACAGATTAAACACCCATAATTAAATGTTAGTAAAGTGTTCCGACTCAGTATGCCGCCATCTTGTGCATCGCACGTGGTTCGGGGACAGACTGATGGAAAGGGAGGGAGGAAGAAAATAAGAAGCTAGTCAAATAAATAAATTTAAAATTGGGCTGGATTTAAATTGGGGTTGTTCATTGAGGCAAATTAAATGTACAATTTTTGTACAGTGTACAAAAAAATTGTACATATTTTTGTACAATTTTAAAATTTCAAAATTTTCCAAAATGTTCAATTTAATGCCTTTGTTTTCAAAATATATGATTTTAAAGTTCATATCTGGGTCGAAAGAATGGTTATTTTGAATGAGATGGTTGGAGAAAGAGGAGAAATCTTGTTTGAGTCACCAAGATCTTAAATGATCCTTTAATCTACAGGTAAACATTCTACCTGTTTGGCCTATATATGCTGAATTACAGCTGTTACACTCTAACAAATAAACACTACCGGAGAGCTACACTAGCGTGAGCACAGCCTGTGAGCGCAATTACGCCACTCCTCACTAATTAATGATCTGCAGCAGTATGCAAGAAGTCTCTTGTGATGAGCGGAATAACGACGCCTACTGCAAATTAATCAGTAGAGCTAATGAGGTTCTTGTCGCAAGATGATAAATACATATACAATTATTGAAAATATGGAACAATTAAATCGTTGAATAATCAAAAGGACCCCCTGCTCCACATCATAGGCTACTTTACAACGCTCCGTCAACTCAGACTCCGCTTGTTCACGTATCAGTTCGCTCGTCAGCCATGGAAGCTCTGTTTACAGAAGCGTGCCGCGCGGGGCGTTTGGAGGTGGTTGTTCTTCTCCTACGTCAAAATCAACGCCTTCTCAACACTCCCGGCCGGTATGGGAGATAGTATTAAATTACGCTTCCAAGTATAAACAATTACAACGAATGTGTGTGCACATTAGAGGGGGCGGGGGCGGACATCAATGTGCAAGGCATATACGGCATTACATCATTACTTGTTGCCGTAATGTACGAGGTCTTTTAATGCGTTGCGGGACAAATTTCTACGCGCGTAACAATATGAGAATCTCTCATACTGGGACGTCCACTGGCAACCACAGCGCCCACGAGGAAATGAGACGTCTCATTACGTTCTTTCTTCTTCGTTGTCGGACGTTGTGGGACCGGTGACAATCTTACTGAATGGGCCCCTGCCTCAACAACAGCACCCGCACCAACAGCCATTGCAAGAGCACCAACTGCCCTCGCCGCCGCCAACGCCTGCTGTTCCGATGGAGACGTCAGCAGAGTTGCTGCTACTGCAGCAGCAGGCGCCCCCGCGTCAACAACAGGCCCCGTGTCAGCAGCAACTGCATCAGCACCAAATGCAACTGCAGCAGCAGCACCGGCAGCTTCACCAACTGCTGACTTGTCAGCGGCAATAGGTTTTTGGACGTTGGTGAGATTCAATTTAAGCACAGAGTGTAATATGCCTGAAAACTGTAAAATTCAAAAGGTAAATACAATCTATTATTAGTCAAATAGGACTCGACTTTTTCTTTGCATCCAACTCGAAAAAACGTACCCACAACCCTCTATTGCGGTGTAAAAGTAGTTACGACTGCAACCTTCCTCGTGACCCTGATCTAAAAAGACAAGTGTGTGTGTGACTACTTTTACACGAGTCATCCGTCTCGTACATCACAGAAGGAATGTAGGGCGGTGACAAATTGTTTACAATTTAATAGTGTCATATTAATCAGTAGTTTAATTATTTTTTAAAAATCGTCGACATATTCTCACTGCTTTCCAGCAATTAACTGTTTGGTGTAGTAATATTACATACGCCTTACTGGCCGTATTCTTTCCGAAGTAGATAGCATGGGGCTCCGCCTCTAAAAATTTGTTATAATAATCTCATCGATAGGCGCAGTGAATCAAAAATTCATTACAATAAATTAACATACTCAAAATTAAAAATAATTTATAATATACTTACTTCCCTTTGGACGTAGTATACACGAAAGCCGGACGTGACCGCGACGAGTCGCGGTGCACTTGTCGAGGTCATTTTCATGACAGATGACGATATTCCAGCTTGCACTTGAGCTGGCGTCGCAATCTGCGATGTTAGTAAGGCCACTTTTCAGGCAGTTTCAGATGTATAATACTCTTCGTCATATCGTTGCTCTATGTCAACCACCCCCATATCTGTCCCCAGCATGCGCCTTTCAAGAAGTTCTATTTTAGTTTCTTCATTGTGTCTAAAATGAAAATTACAAATAAATATAAAAATAGATCATGGTAATAGTAATATGAAAACGACTAGAGGAAATGCTAAATACTTACATTCCCCTCTTTTCTGATTGAGAAGTACCACGCTCCTCCTCATCAAAAACAATCTTCTGCGATGACACCACTGGGCAGCAACTCCAGCAGCAAGAGCAACAGCAGTAGCACTAGTAGCAGCAGCAACAACATTGCAATGTTCATAATGAGAGGTGTTATACATGCAATGGCCTTTTTGCATGTTTTGCAATGGCTTATGGGGTGAGGTAACGGACGGAATTTCACTTTCAACAGTCATTAACCATTTTGGCGTTCCTCGCACGTGTTGGATAGGGTGCAGATATTATTTCCTGTTCATTGTTATTTTCTCTTTTAATTGAGTTGTTTCTTTGTTTAAAGGCTAATTTGTACTCTTCGTCATTAACATCCTCACTAGATATAGTGAGGATTTTGTGGCGTCACTGAATTTTGGTGATTAAAATTTATTAAAATACGGGTTCTTAGTTCTTGCCAAATGCGACGTAAAACGACGGACTCGAGTTGACGGACTTCGTTGACTTAGGCGGCGCCGTATGGTCGGCAATCTCTCTCGCACTTGCCTTTCTTTGTGTCTCCGATGGCGGCACGCGGCGCCGGCCGAATCCCCATCCCCTCTGTTTACAAAGGACGAAGGCCTGCGAAAGTACCCTTCGCCCATCCCTCGCCCTCGCCTGCCCGTCGAACTAGCGACGATTAACTTGTAGAAATAGAAAATGTACCACCAACGACGGACCATGAGGAGCTACGCACATTTTACAAACAGTGCGAGGATTAAGGATGGAGAAAATAGAATTTTTCAGAAGAAACTCCTAAGGCGTCTTCAATGATAGGTCGAGTTTCATTTTCGGCGTAGTAAGGTTGAGCCAATGGCCAGGCGTGTTCATTAGATTTCAGAGCGATCTCAGAACCTTCAGGGGAAAAATGAGTGGAGAGAGCAGACGTGGAGGAGATTCTCTACCGGCGGCAGAAAACGACTTCTTGGTTGACTGTCGTATTGAACACTGTTTTAACGTTCCTAGCGTCCTGAAATTAGTGGCGACAGGAAAATATTCAAATTTTCAAATTTTATCCTCGTAGGCGACGCCAAAAGGAAGAAACAAATGTGTTGTTTCCCAATAATAATTTTCAAATGTGTTGTTTCTTGCCATAAAATTTCTGCTTGCATAAAGCTGGCTTTACACTAGCAAGAAAATGGCGAGCAATATTATTTCGCAAGAAAAGTTGCCAATGTAAATATTGTGGCAATAAATATTTCTGATGTTGGCAATATTTGTTGCCAGATATTTCGGCCGTATGTAAACTCCTGTGTTTCCGTCCTTGAAAGATATTGCCGGCTGTTGCTGGGACTAGAATTGGATTGAAGTTTGAGCAAGATATTGCTGGAAAAAGCCAGTGATGACCACGGTCACTTTCGCAAGAAGTACGGTTAAGGTAGTACATAGACCTATTATTTCGCATTGTAATATTCTTTTTTTTTTCCAAAAAGGGATATGTGGAAAAGGTTTAATACATTAAAAGGAGTAGTAATAAATATTCTAAACATGGCCATCTTTAGGCACAGGCAGACAAGGCTCGTGCCTCAGGGTCTTCATGATCAAAGGGCCCCACAGATAATAAAAAATATATAACAAAACTGAACTAGCGTGCGAAACTACGTAAAGTACCATTGACAAATGCTTAGTTTGTTTTTTACTTAGATCTTGTTATGTAAATATTGCTTGTGTTGTTTTTTAATCATATTTTATTATGTTACTATTGTTACAGTTATTAGTAAAATATTACTATAGAAAATCCAGAGATTAAAGATACTATTTAATTCCGTTTATCTAATTTTATTACAAATCCTTCCTTACCTTAAAAAGAGGAATCAAAATGCTTATTAACTGTGTAATATTCAATTTTTAATAACTTATGATCGCCAGAACGTAATTTGTTGAACTAAGAATTAGGGGCCCCGAAATCTCTGAGTGCCTCGGGTATTTTCAAACCCAAAGACGGCCCTGATTCTAAACCCTTTATTGATTTTCGAATAGTTCAAATTTTGGTTCAGATAAAGATACCCCCTGATTACTATTTTTTTACGTAAAAAAATTATTAAGGTATTAATCTAATTTAAATAAATTTTAAGTAATCTATAATTATATATATAGTAATATCAATTGTAGGTAATACTATTTTTTTAAAATTTATATAATTAATAACTGAACTTTTTATAAAAAGAAAATTACTTTGCTCCCACGTTAATCTAAATCCACGAAAACATTTTGTTTTATGAAAACTATTGAGACTTCTGTACCGAAATTCCACGAACTCCCTTCTCCTTTCTTCTTAAAATCCAGTCATACGTCCTCACTAATCGCAGGCGTTTCTTTGTCTCTTCATTTAGCACAATAAGTGCGACCGCAACTCGCATCTTCTGCTTTCTACTTGCCATGTCGGAAAGTGAGGTATAACCTCAAAGTTCTCGCGCCATTTTCCTCGAGAGGTCACCAAACACGGCAACAGAAGGTTCTAATGTAAAACGATCGGCAATTTCTTGCCGGAAAGATCTTGCTCAGATCTTTCTGGCAATATATTGCTCCTCCTTGCTCTTGCTAGTATAAAGGTGACCGCAAGAAGCAGAAACAAATTGCTGAAAGATATTGCGGAAACGTATTGCTAATGTAAGGCCAGCATGATTCCCTGGTTGGCGGACAGTTATTGGGCTTGTATAAATTACGCAAAGCTGTTATCGGAACACTTTTATTTTTGGTAAATCGGTGAATTTTGCTAAGTTTTGCGAAAATTGAGATTGGTTAAAAGGAACGTGAACTCTGAACACCTACTGCTTCAATACTAAAGTGGGCGGGGGAAGAATCTCGTTTGGGAGCCTGCCGTGAGCTGTGAGGCGTCTGGGTGCGGAAGCGCCGCGAACTACTTGCCACCACCCTCTCATCGCCTCAATTTTACATTTAATTATATAGTTCTTTATATTAGGTAAGTCGATGATACATTTGTTACCATAGAAGACAGTGGCGTAGCCTGAGTTTCGACTTAGGGTATGTAACTCGAGAAATGAGAAAATAATTTAAAACTTTAATTATAACTTAAATATTTCTCATTCACCAATACCATTTCTGTCATTTTGATCAATTAGAGCACACAAATAATTTGTATACTTAAAATAAAAACTGATCCAGTAAAAGTAATAATGGCTCACGTACTTCATGTAGTTTACTGGTTGAAAGTAAGAAAAAGTTGACTTATGTTCACTACCTATCAATATATAAATGTGTGTCCTCATACTTTAACCCGTTTTTGCCCGGTGTTCCCATTTGGGAACATTTTTTCCGCAAAATATTTTCGTTTCTGGAAGAAGTCAACAATGTTGCGCAGTATTCTTATTTTGATTGAACGTCTCTACTTGCATGGTAAAAGTAGACTAACAGTCAATTGCTGTATTTACTTCTATCTGAGCCGAGCCACGGCACAAAGAAATACGTGTTCTTAATTTTACTCACTATGATTTCAAAAAAGTAATTTTTCTCACTTCTGATAACATGATATCATTAATTTTAGTATTGTAAAATATAGTTTAGATATGTAAGGGGGTAAATTATTATCAATTTATAAAATAATGTAGATTGTGTTTCAGTTGTTGCACAAGAAATTGCAATGTTCCCAAATGGGAACTCCGGGCATGAATGGGTGCATGTTGTTGTAGAGAGCTAAGGAGTGTAGTAGATCGTGTAAGTTGAAACAGCCATTGCTATTGAACGGAAAGATGGCTAGTAGTACCTGCGAACGAGCGGAAGAGCTGGCAGCTGATGGTATTTTGGCCAGCAACCAATATATTCAAATGCCTTAGACCAGTCATCTCCGGAATCTACACCAGGCTTATCATCACAAGATCGTGCACCACGTTCATCTCAAGAACCTATTCCCCAGATATGATACACAAAATTCAACTGGAAAAACATGGACCGTGCCAAGGTGGAGGAGGTGGAGGTGGGAACAAGGAACGGAGTCGCATAATGAATTAGTAAGTCTTGCAATGCCCAGAAACAGATTTGAATTACTAAAAAGGTACGCTCATTGCATTTACATTTCCCAACTTAATCCAATCGACAAGTTTGCTAAATTGTCTCCCTTGATAAACCTTTTGAATGAAAGACTTTTTAAACATGCACGATTAGTAGCAAAGTTCCCAAAGGATGAAAACATGATTCCATAATTCGGAAGACTTGATTCAAAGTAGTTCATAAAAGGAAAACCTATTCGATTCGGCTACAAGATGTGGTGCATATGTGATCCATTGGATACCATATCTAGTTCCAAACTTACACAGGAAAGGACAAAGATAGACCTAAGGACATTGGATTGGGGGAATATGTTGTAAGAAAACTGGTTAGTAATCTTCTTCCTGCGCCTTATAAAATGTATGTGGATAGTTTTTTCTCAATCTTTGCTTTGGCTAATAAAGTGAAGGACCGAGGACTCGGGTACACTGGAACGATAATGGCCAACAGAATTGGAAAGTATTCTCTGATTGATAAAGAAATAATGGAGAAGCTAGCGAGAGGTACGTACAATTATCCCACAGACACTAACTCTGGAGTACTAGTTATTGAGTGGAACGACAACCGGGCTGTCCATATTATCAATACATGTGATCCGGTTGAGCCAGTAGTAGATGTCATGCGGTGGACACGAAAACGGTACAAAAAATTCATGTAATTAAGCCACACACAGTATCTACAACAATGCTACAACAAGAATATGAAAAGTGTAGACAGAATGGACAAAATTTTTTCAAATTACCGAGTATCCTTCAGGCCACAGAAGTGGTAGTGACCAGTCTGCATTGAGATTGCAGTTCAATACTCGTGGCAGTTGTACAGGAATATTGACAACTATATGGATCAATTGGCTTTTAGGCGAAAAATTGTGCGAGATACCTGCAAAATTATGCCATTACAGTTTATTCTGGAGGGAGCCTGAAGTCATCAAAACAACTACAGAACAGAAACATTCCATTTGGTTCGACTGCCTGGATCATTGGATGATCAATGTCGTGAAGCAAAACCATTGTGATTTGTGCAAAAAAAACTCAAGAAAATATTGCGAGAAATGTCGGATTGTACTACTTAAAAACTGCTTTCAAGCTTTTCATAAGCCTTAGAAAAAAATCTGCAACTTACTATAGATACATTTTACACGGTACTAAATTCCCGTATTTCATTTACATAATAAATATGTTATGATTTGTAAATCTTTTTTTCTTTTTCAGTAATAAAAGTGCTCAAAATGCATGATGTGTTTTGTTTTATCAAACGTACCATATTGTACAAGAAGTTATTATTATACGTGATGAGGTAGAGTAGTGAATTACGTTCTTTTTACGAAACCGTCATGTACCCATCCGAGCCCGGTGTTCCCATTTGGGAACAGGCGTTATTTTAGGAACAGCAATTGGGACACGGAGAAAATAATTTTTCCCCATTCACTGGTAATTACTTACATGCGATAATACAAAAAATACACGAAAATTCAAGAAATTATAAACTCGGGCAAAAACGGGTTAATAAAAAGAGTACTATCAAACCCAATGATTTTCAAAATTGTCCAATTCATATCATTTCGAACCCAATGGAATTGGCATAATTTATAAAATGGAAAACAATGATCTATAATGAAAATATAATAGGAAAGAGAAAATCAATCAATTTACAGACACGTAATGAAAAGCAGTTGACAGTTGTCCTTTTTGCTGCTTACATCAAAAAGTTTCATCCAGTATGTGGGAGACAAACGAGGCTTTAGAAATTTTATTTTTAATTTCATGGGACATTACCGTGCTTACACTTGAAATTCAATGAATCTGAATTTCTGGTGAAATTGCACGAAACACTGGAATTTTCATATCATCCTTGTCAGTTTTATCATATTTCATTATTTCACTTATATCTTACAAGAAATTTTCTCTATTTGATGATCCCCTCTTTTCATTATGGCTAGAAAATACAACTCGAATGAAGTGTGACAGAATTTCCCTATTTTCCCATTATACCACCGTTGTATTGCTCAACATAGCCTGTGTTGACTGTTTAAATAAAATTCTATCCCCTCATATTTTTTACAAATATTTTTAACTGTTTTTCACGTGCTATAATTTGTGCACAAAATACGACTCCATAATTATGTAGGCACTTACGATCGCGTGGTGCTCGCCATTCCAGGGCACAGATGTCTATTGCACAGTTACATACCCTTGTGCATTCAACCAGCACGATCCCTAACCTAAATTGACTACAAATAATTAGTTGCTAAATGCATTAAAATGTGATAAAACTTAAGTAAAGGGACAATGTTTATTAATTAACCTTGTTCTTTTACAAACACCGAAGAGAACAATGAAGTTTCGTAAAGTTTCGCTTTTTCGTAGGCACCACGGTAGGCACCCTGGATGTAACGGGTCACGGTGCATCTGATTCACAGCGCAGGCTAGGCGGCATTTCAGAATGATTCGTTCATCCATGTGAAGAATCGAGTTCTCAATGGCGCAATGTTTGAAATATAATGGAAATATTTTGTAGTAGAAAAAGAAAATAACAAATTGACAATTTACAATCATTTTAAAATAAAATAGCTGATATTGTCAGGATATGTAACACATCACCCACATCCATGGACGCTACGCCCCTGATAGAAGACGAGAAAATTCCATTAATTTTAGAACTCTTCAATACATTCAATAAATCTATCCAATTTGAATTGGAAAAAGAAGAACACAATTGTATTAATTTTCTTGATGTCACAATCTTCAGACAAAATAACAAATTAGAAACCAATTGGTACCCTAAACCTATTTTTTCAGCAAATATACTGGATTTTTCATCAGTTCATCCAATTTGGATGAAAATTGGAGTAATCTATAATTTAGTTCATAGAGGTATTAATTATCCCATAATCAATTTCATACTGATAATCTTTATAAAATTAAACAAATCCTTTTGGCCAACCACTACCCAGAGAAATTCATGCTTAAATATATTAACAAACGGGTCAACAAAATTTTAAAAGTTCCGCCCAACAGTGTGGCCAACCTTTCCATTGAACCCATTCAAAATCTCCCTAACATAATTATTCCATTTGTTAAAACTCTGAACATACCATTACAACAACAATTAAAATCTAGATAAATATAAACATCAAAAGTACAATAATTAAGAAACAGAATGTTATAAAGAACGTTAAAGATAGAATGCCTAAACATGACATGATAGATACTGTCTATGCAGTTGAATGTAATGATCGTGAATTAAATTATGTTGGCCAAACAAAAAGAACACTTAAACAGAGAACAACAGAACGTAAGAAAAATATCAAGGAAATTACAAATTGTCAAAATTCAATATCCCAACATAGAATTAACCTAAATCATACAATAAATGTTGATCAGTTTCGTAATTTGGCGGTAGAACCCAACAGAAATAAGAGACTAATACCAGAAACTTTGAATATAAAAACTCAGAATACTATGAATATCAGAAAACTTATATAGAAACTCAGAAAACTGTAATAGAATCCAACCAGTTAACAAAGATTTATGACAACATACTAAATATTTTTCGGCAATACCCCTCCCTTTAACATTAGGACAGGCACTTCAAAATTATATCTTTCAACTCTCTCCTCAGTTCCGATACTACTTCAACTTTGCAACGAAACGCGGAGAAGCCAAGTTATTGGCGACACTTTTGCGCAAGCGACACTATGCCATTCAGATCAAAAAATTAGTTCAGGTCATGGAGTTGAGAGTACAACTCTCCAAAATTCATCATATTCTCACTTTTTCGTACAAAGTCCTCGTCTTGCAACGAACATGGACCTCTAGAATACACGGCGACGTGCGTCTTCCTATTTCGAAGATTTTTTTTTTTTATTGATGAATAATTTTGTTTACGGAAAGTCAATGGAGAACGTACCCTACCCCTCACGAAAACTCGCCGCTGAAATTCTTCTCAATGGCGCCGACAAACTTGGACACCCCGCGGCCAGGGGGAGGGACGCGTTGACCAATCGCTAGCAGGTAGACCGCTGTTATGTGTGATTGGTGCCAAATCCCAAGGGGTGGAAACGACGCTGTCTCGGGGGAGGCGACCTAGTTCGCTTACGTATGATGCGGAAATATCGTCACATTTCCCTGCCGAAGGAGAGATTTTGCCTGCGCATACGCCATCACGAAAAAATATCTCTGAGCGGGGGTTTTCCGTCCAGAATTACTGCCAATAGACCAGTAAATATTTAGCATTCTAGCAACAATTTTGCCAACTTTTAGAAATAAATTTGTAACTCCTGTCACTCTGCTATTTTAAAATGTTCATTTCAGGAACATTTGTGGAACCTTCCCGGCCGCATTTTGAATTTGTTTATCAAATTGTTAATGTTGCAAAATTATTAATTCGCTGTTTTTGGCTCCGGGACATCCGTAGACTCTCCCCATTTGAGATTTGCAAAAGTTGGAAATTGTTTATAAATTTGAAATTGTTGCAAAATGTTTGTCTCATCTGAATGGCGTATAAACGCGATACAAAATTACGTATTCCAATTGAAGCTATCGTTTTTCGTTCTCGAGATATGTAATTGTTTATAATAAATTAGCACCTTAAAATGACCCCATTTTTGCGCACTTGATTCATTCGCTCTACACAAGCACACCGAAAAAACTGTTCTCCAATGTCGCGCTTTTGCCCGTCACATACCCTTAAAAACACTTAAATTGTGAACAAATTCTCTGGTAATGTAATTACGCTGAATCCGTCTGTTTTACAACCAATATGAATATAAGTGTACACCACGAGGGAAAACTATTTCTGAGCGGGGGTTCTCCGCCCAGAATTATTGTCAATAGACCCGTAAATATTTAGCATTTTAGCAACAATTATACTAACTTTTCAGTAATCAATGTGTAACTCCTCTCAAACTGTTAAAATATTCATCTCAGGCATATTTTTCGGAGCCTTCCCAGCCGTTCTAGCGTTTTTTTCGAATTTGTTTATAAAATTGTAATTTGTTGCAAAATTATTCATTCGTAGTTTTCGGTTCTGGAACATCAGAAACGAAAAGGCAATTTTCTTTGAAAAATTTGAAGCCGTTTTTTAAAAAATGGCGTTTTAGCGCTACTAAAATTGCGAAACTTGAAGCACTTTTTCAAAGAAAAATTTGAGTTTTCAAAACCCTTCATTTGAAGTCGTTTGAAGCACTTCAACTTACTAATAAAATAGTGTTTACAAATTACTGGAGAGGCGCATATAAAAACTGTGATAAATATTTTTAAAAAAGTTAATTTATGTAATTTTTGCAACAAAAAATACCCAAAATTGAACAGGTCATATTAAAGAGTGCAATTAGCACTATCCGTTGGAAACGTTTGAAGAAAAAATTTGGTGTCATTTTTGAGAAAATGGCGTTTGAGGTTGCCTGAAAATGCGAAATTTTGAGCTAATTTCCGCAGAAAACGGCTGAGATTTGGAGAAACTTTACTTGCGATTGTTTAAAGCCCATGAACTCGTAAATATAATAATATGAACAAATCGCCACCAATGTAAATATTAACAACGTGAGAGAAGCCAAAAAATTACATGCTTGTGATTTTTGAAAAAACAAAATAATAGAGCAATATGGCGTTTGCATCATCTCGTAGAGTACAATCATCAATATCCATACCAAAAGTTTAAAGACAAAATTTGGAGCCGTTTTTTGAGAAAATCTTGTTTTTGTAATTTTTTTAAATTCCAAATATTTCGCACAATATTGCGCGAAAACTACTACAATTTTCAAAAAAATATACATGATCTTAGTGAAAGAACTCGCTTCGGAGAACAAATTTAAATTGGAGGAAAAACCTCAATCTTCAATTTTATAGTTGTAGGAAGACGCCGAACAAAATTCAAACTTTTTGCAATTTTCGAAAATTCAGAGTTAACCGTGAAAATAGGGCCTATGTCACCTTTATAAGAGTATTTTACTCTATCCTTACAAGAAATGTAAAGATAACATTTGTAGCCGTTTTTGAGAAAAAATTGAAAATGTCCGGGGACTTCATGTAAAGTACCCCCAAATTTTGAAGAAACTTTTCAAAATCGCAGCGCCTCGAGTTGAAGCAGATTGACCGGGCAATATCCATTTTGGAAGAAATCGCACGTGCGGTTTAGGCGCTAGTGTTGTTCACAGACTGACGGACGGACAGACGAACAAACGGACGGACGGACGTTTTGAAAATACCCACTTTTTCGGTATCAGGGGACCCCAAAACGTGTATTTCCGTTGAAATCTCGAAATCGAATTTCCGCAGCATTACGTAACTTCCCTATACCATGTATATTACTTCGTATATTTGTACGTAAACGAGAAAGTAAAAATCCGCGGTATTCATCAGATATCCATATCATTTGTGATGTTTGTTCATATTTTAAGTCTGAAATGCATCTTGGTTAATTGTCTATAACCTGCAATATTTGTCCCAAACTATCACTTCCCAAGAACTCATGGTGAGATCTTTAAACTCCAAGTATTCCTGCGGCTCTTAGCATGGACAATATGCCTTTCAGACATTAAATATGAACATACATCAGAAATGATAGGGGCCGTCCATAAATTACGTAATGCATATTTCGATTATTTTCAATACCTTCCTCCCCCTTGTAACACACTTCCCTTTAACTATGTAAAGCAGCGTAACACTGCCTCAGACCCGCTCCCTACCCTTTAGAGTTACGTAATTTATGGATGACTCCATAGGGATACCTGAATTTCATTTGAAAACATTTTTATATAAAGAATGTTATATATTTTCAATAATAAAATTGTAAATGTGATGTGATATTTTATTGAACGTGAATGATTGTTTAAAAGAGAAAACTAGTGATGCTACAGAATAGCACAGACTTTCCCGTATTAGTTTTCTACTTCCTTGGGTCTTCCCTAGCGATTTGGAATTGCCACATACTCTTTCTTGCCAGCTGCCACCTATCATCGCCAAAAGTACATTTTTTTGTCATTTTCTTAATTTTTCGGTTTCCTATTGGTAGAACGGAAATATTCATTTTTGAATATTAAAGAACACAAAAACCTAGACCTAAATGGCATTTTTCTTTTAAAAATTATGTGCAGTTTTAAAAGAAAATTGCGTTTTAACGCTACTAAAAATGCAATATTTGAAGCTCCTTTTAACAGAAAAGTTTGATTTTTCAAAATACTTTAAGTCTTTTGAAGCACTTACACTCACAAATATAATAATCTTTACAAATTGCTGGTAATGTGCATATTAAAGATATGAGAGATCTTTCAAAAAAATTACATTTATGTAATTTTTGAAGAACAAAACAATAATTCAAAATAAACATTACGTCATATTAAAGAGTGTAATTAGCACTATCCGTTACAAAAGTTTGAAGAAAAAATTTGCAGCCATATATGAGAAAATGGCGTTTGAGAGTTTCTGAAAATGCAGAATTTTGAGCTACAGAAAACGGTTGTGTTTTCAAGAAACTTTACTTGACATTATTTAAAGCACATGTACTCGTAAATATAATAATGTGAAAAAATCGCTGCTAATGTAAATATTAACGACGTGAGAAACAAATCAAAAAAATTACGTTTTTGCAATTTTTGAAAAAAACAAAAGAATAGAGCAATATGGAGTTTTTGTCATCTCATAAAATACATTCGGCACTATACCTATCAAAAGTTTAAAGAAAACATTTAGAGCCGTTTTTGAGAAAATCTTGTTTATGTAATTTTTTAAAATTGCGCATATTGCACGCAATATTGAGCGAAAACTACTAAAATGTTCAAAAAATGTACAAGGCCTTATAGAAAGAACTCACTATGAAGAACAAATATTATTTGAAGGAAAAATCTCTATCTGCAATTTTGTAGTTTGAGGAAGACGCCGAATAAAATTCAAACTTTCGAAAATTTAGAGTTATCCATGAAAATCAGACCTATGTCACCTGAATAAGTGTATTTTAGTCTATTCTTGTAAGAAATTTAAAGAAAAATTTGGGGACGTTTTTGCTAAAATTTTGAAAATGTCCGGGGGGATTCATGTAAAGTACCCCCAAATTTTACAGAATCTTTTTCAAAATCTCAAAGCTTCGAATAGAACCAGATCGACCGGGGAATATCAATTTTGGAAGAAATCGTACGTATGATTTAGGCGCTATCAGTGTTCACAGACGGACAGACGGACGTTTTCCTTCCAATTGGTTTTTCGGTATTATGGACCCACAAAACAGGGTTTCTGGCTACACCACCTGTTAGGGGATTTTTTTTTTCTTAATTTTAGCAACTGGTTTTATCCACTTCTTCGTTATCACGGCTCGGCAATGAATTTTTTTCGCCGACAATTGGCCATTTGTTCGCGCAGCATTACATAACTTTCCCTACACAAACGTATCTCACTCCATGTATACGTACGTATACAGGAAAGTAAAAATAGGATAGAAGCTATTATGTGTAAAACACCGTTAATTGTATTTTGTATTTTCAAAAGTATTTTAAAATACTATTTTGTATTTAAAATACTTCTATGAAAGTATTTTGTATTTGATGTCTAAAATACTTTCAGGAAGTATTTTGTATCTGAAATACATTTTTCATTTTGCCCAACCCTGATTATTAATAAAAACACCAAATAACAGGACACAATTTACCATCAAACAAGTGCTTGAAGTTTTATTTGATTACATATGGGAAGTAAAATGAACAGTTAGTGGCAAGCACTTAAGTGTTTCGTGAAAGAATGATATTTTGGGAAAAAGCAAGAATTCCGACAAGAGCTAATCAGCATTGTTCGCAAAAAACTTATTAACTTGTACTATTCGGAGTGAAGAAAATTACAAAAAAACGCAAACAAGTGTGAATATATTTTTAAGTATCGTGAAGAGAAGTTTAGAAATAATTTGAACATTCTATTTGATATTGTACACACATACGAAAGCTTTACAAATGATTACTTTGGAAGAAGAAAGGATGTTTTTATTTCGGCACAGAGAGCCAGAATGTAAAAGCCATCTCGCAGGACTAGACGAACATCTCGCGAATAAAGAAGAAAGGACAAGAGAAAGAACATTACAATAAGAAAAAAGATTATAAATTCTTTGATGTGATACAACTGCATCAAACACTTGACGTTTTGAAGGAGTATACGTCATTCTTGAAGAAAAGTTGGAGAGAGCATTGCTCTTTCCGTGCCGTCATAACGTATATAAAAACCTATTTTACGATGTGTGTTTAAATGTAAAATACGTAATGTAGCACGCAATCCTGACACCACTTTTTTATCATTTTAAGGAAAGCTAGAAAAGATTGTCATTAATTTTCCAAATGCCAAAGAGAATATGGTAATGTTCTTTAATGAATCCGAAATTTAAAAAATGTTGAACTTTTATGAAAGTAACAAACTAAAGATACATCTTCCCAGGGCAATGCATCAAGTTCGTTAGATGGCAAGAGCTATTTAATATTTAAAATGTTTCTACTCAGATCAGAATCAAAAATATCTTGTGTAATTAAAAATTCCTTAAATAATGTCTCTCTGTTGATTGTAACTGTTTATTGTAACCGTGGCTTTAGGGCAGTGCAGCGGTAAAAGCTCCGTAACAAGATGCTTTAAAAAATTTCTAAAATTGCATGAAAGGTTAGATTCCACAATTTCAAAAGCAACTTTGAAAAACTGTAGACACCATATGTAGGATTTATTAGAAGAATGGTCTGTTGTACTTTCTGATGAGGCAGACGTACAAATCAAAATCAAAATGGTGACAAATTTAGCCTGAGAAAATCTACACATGGAAGAGTATTATATTCCTTTTTATAAAGAATTGGATGAAGAATGACATGGTAAGCGCAATTGTACACCGATAACCATTCTTTAATTATAACCATTCTTTAATTATTAATTCGTTAATACACAATACATCTAATTCAATTTAATTTTCATTTCAATGAAAACAATAGTCGACTTTGTGTTAACCAAAAGCAGATATCTGTTCTCTTGCCTGAAGATGGATATGAGTTTATTCAAAACTGTCATTTGACCTGGAAAAGCAACTCTTCATGTTCAGAAGCTAAAAGATTATTTATAAAGTTGAAAGCTGTGAATTACTGCACTTAAAGGCCTGTTGAATTAACGCAAGATTTTCAGTGCCTACTGAATGTAGATGAGGAGTGAAAGCAATTTTTGTTATGTTGTTCAAGAACATCGTTCACTGTGCGCATAAGTACACACAAGAAAAGTTAAAGCCATAACACAGTCTAATGAGTAAAAATGAATTATATTATAATATAAAATTATATATTAAAAATGTATCAGTAGTTTTCCACTGACTTAACCCAACAAAACCAATGTCCCTAACATTCAAATTTCGCGCTGAAGGGTTAATATTGACCTACTAAGATGAAATTTTATATTTGAGAAAATTTGATCCAATGGAAAATATTTAGGGGGTGAGCCCAAAAAAATTTGCAAAAAATATTGTTTGGGGAAATATAAGGGACACCCTAGTGAGGATGATAAAGTAAAATGTAAATTTTGAAATTCAATCTTCATTAAACTTAACTGCACTAATTTTTGCACAAAAATTGTTACTCGTGGAGGGTCTCATTGAAAAGTGAAGACTGCATTTTTTTTGTTTAAAGATCTGGCATGCATTTAAAACAAAGAGAAATGCGCTGCATTTGTTTCTGAAAGCAGAAAAATGGTTAGGATGAGATAAGCAATGTGACCCTTAGGAGAAGATATGTTTGAGAACATTACTTTTGAAGAACATGTAATGCTACATCTTAGTTAGTCATATTTACTTCTCAGAAAGCTAAAAAAAAATACTTTCCATTACATCAAATTTCTTTAGCAACAAACAGAAAGTCTCTATTGATATTTGCTATTCTTTTTTGTCATCAGTAATATAAATCTTCTGAGTTGTCAGTTACTTGGTAAATAAATTTGAATAATATTATTGGTTCTAGTAATGAGTACAGCTATTATTGTATTCAATATTATATAATTTGGTCTTATAATTCTATTGGTGCAAGTTATTCTTTAATTAAGTCACATTATTAGTGTGTGCATTTCATTTAAGGTACTACCACAGTTTATTCTACTTTCATGAACTAGCTTGTCTCTCTTTTTACTTTCACTAGCATTAAAAATATATATTTACAACACCCACAACCAATGTTACTAGTTATCGTTAACATAATCTTGCAAATAAATGGTCAAAGAATTTTAAATTGTATCTTTAAACAACAGCTAAGAAATGAATTGAAATGTATTAAAAGGTTTTAAAGAAAGAATACAATAACAATTACCAGTAATTATATAAAAAAAGCTAAGTAAACCCTTGATTAAATTCAAGTTATAAGTTTTTTTTTGTTTGATGTAATTAAATAAATAAAAACTTAAAAGCAATAAATAAAGAGATACAAATTTGAGAAAATTGTGATTGTCTTTTTGAATATTAATTATTAAAGACAAGTATCTTCTAAGTATCACAAGTATTATCTTATCACAAATATCCTTTAAAAGATCACACAAGTATTCAAGTTAAGTGTGTTGAACAATAAAGACCTTTTTTTGAAGAAAAACTTTTTCATTGACTGTTAAAAAAGCAAAGGATACATGTGTTTAGCAATTAATAAATATTTCTATTTATTTCGTTAATGTTCAATATTGAAACAAACTTTTCTGTTGAATAAATGAAATTATTCACAAATTTAATGGACACATACAGAAATATTATTGATCACTAAGTTACTAAAAGATTAAACAAAAATAAAATAGAAGAGACATGGCAAGTCCTACTAAATGAATTCTGTGTAATCAATACCAATTTCTCTGCTAAGCAGTTTGAGAATAAACACAAAAAATTCAATTACCAAACTCTAACTGCTAAAAATAAATAAACAATGTAGTTCATATTTGATTCCATCACTAATTTAACATGTAGACAAAATTTAATAAAAAATAATTAATTGCGGTTTCTTTCTTATCTTGAGTATTCAAGGGTAGCTAAGCAATGAAGCTTAAACTCATGTTCCTTCTGAAACTCGAATTCTTCTCTGATACTTTTAGAATGTGAAATCCTTGAGGTCATATTTGCATTCCTGGGAGTAGTTACCATTCTCGCTATTTCTGGTCCCTCTTGCAGATGCTGCTGCTGGTAATCTGCCTCTGACGTACCCTATTTGGAAAGAAAATATTCATATTGATGGACTTATTTATTAGTTGCTTATTCTAAATATTAGCCTACTGATATGAATATGATTGTATTATTGTTAAAATAACAGGTAGCCTCACTGCCAACAAAAGTTTGTAATGGCAAAACCTGCATTACAATGTCAACAATACTATGTCACCAATCTAGGAGCACACAGGGAAAACAAGGGGCCTGGGTCAGTAGAACAATGGGGGCCCCTTATTTCCAACAAAAGTTTCCCTTATTGATTATTATCATTAATTATTAACGTATTTTACCATGAATCTAATCCAACTACAGTTAAATATTTTAAACAAATTATTGAAGGAAATACATTTTGGGTTAATTTTTTGGGGCCCCACTTACATAGGGTCTGGGGCAAGTTGCCCCAGCTGCCCCACCTTCTGGACACTCCTTCACTAATCCATCAACATAATAGTAAAGATTACCAAAGATGTATTTCAGTAAACTTAAGTGTTTCATTTCATTTACAACTGAGAGGGTAGAGTTGGGTTAAAAAAAAAAAAGAATGCTCTACCAATGCTTTAAAGGATGGTTTGGTTGATAAAAAAAGATAATAAAATTAATAGAAACTAATAATATTCACATTGAAAAACTAAAACAACTTCGTTTAATTACTTCCTTTCCACAACAGTCCTTAAATGTTTTACAGTCATAAGTTGAGAAATCCAACTGTACAAATCATTCCAGTGTTCATGAATATTCTACAAGCATTTTTACTTTCTCGCCTTACGAATACTTCGTTAGAAGAGAAAGTTATGTAATCGTGCGGCGGAAAACGGGGAATTTTCGCCAGAAAAACTCTTATAGCAGGGGTCTGGTGACAAAAAAGTGGATAAAACCTGTTGCTAAATTTAGAAAAAAAAAGCTTCTATCTCGTGGTGTAGTCAAAATACATGATTTGTTGTTTTTCATACTGCAAAATCGATTGACGGCAAAACATCCGTCTGTCTGTCTGTGGTCAACGCTAGCACCTAAACCGTTCGGCCGATTTTCTTCAAAATTGATATTCCCCGATCGTTTTTACTCGTCTAAAACCCTTTTGAATTTGAAACCGATATTTTAGTATTACTTTACATGAAGACCATTTTGAGATTTTCTAAGTTAAAAGAAAATGGCTTCAAATTTTTTTATTATATTTTGTTGTTGGATAGTGCGAAGAACGTTGAAGGGAATGACGTAGGTATCATTTTCGTTGATACGCCCAATTTTTGGAAAAATGCAAAAAACTGTTTAAAAACTGCCAAGTTGAAGATAGAGATTTTCGCCTCAGACAAAGTCGGTTGTACAAAATTAGCACTTCAAATATGGTCATGTACCATTTTTTGGAAAAACTAGTAGTTTTTGCGTAAATTGCGATTCAAATTTACAAAAAAAAAATTCTCAAAAACCGCTCCAATTTTTTTCTTTAAATTTTCTGCACGTGTGTAATAAGGGGCGGTAAATGTATAAATAAACTAGTGGTGCAATAGAATGGCACATACATTCTCGCAGTAGTTATTTTCCAAATGCCGATCATCGGATAAATTATGTGGAGTAAGCCGTTCACCGCTGCCTTTCTTGGTCATGTTTTTTGAAAGACATGTTTTTCGCATGTTATCAATTACCGGCTTCCTAATGATAGAACTGATACAATTACGTTTTGACTAAAATATAAGCAGATGGTCCGCATGCGTGTCCCGTAGGTTGGTTAAGGCACCTTTGGGTTGACATCTTCAATAAGGAAGTTGTCGAGTTCGATCGCCCGGGGGTATTTCAATTTGATGAATGTAATGTTGCAGGAAAAAACATTGAAGAGTTTAGATACTTTATTGAAGATCATTTTAAGTACTTCTACTCACGAATAGAATCAATGCAGATAAATAGACAGGACGTGTCTGTGTTTTCCCTAACTGCATCTTTTAAACAATTTATTAACTGTTATTCGATTTCTGAAGCGTATGACATGTCAAATCAACCATTGTCTGGTATACATCTGTATGAAGCAATTTAAGTAAAATATGAGTATTTTAACGTTAAATTGTAATACATTATATCCAGAACGCATGCGATAAACTTACAATCCCTAACGGTTCCAAAAATTATTATTACTTTCTAGCCTTACGAATACTTCGTAAAGCGGTTCACCGCTGCCTTTCTTTGTCATGTTTAAGAGGCATGTTTTTTGCATGTTGAAAATTACGGGATCCTAGTGATTAAATCGATACAATTACGTTTGGACTAAAATATAAGTAATTGCGATAAATGTACTGGAAATGTCTATATATTTGTTCAAATTTTTAACTTTTAACAATTTTTTACTTCTCTTCTTTTATTTGTAAAGCGTATGTATCAATTGTTTCTTAATCATGCATTTACCATTTTATAGGTAGGTTCTATTCTTTCATGGCTCTGTTTGACACAGGCGGTGTTGGGTGTTGCGTAGTGGAAGAAGTGCCGGTTCGTTGACTTTGAGTTTCGGACGTCGGGTCTCGGTACGGAAAACGTTTGCTGGTATAATACACTTTTGCTGGTTTATGAAGTAGTGGAATATCAATAAGGACCGTATAGAAGCAGAGCGAGAAAGTATGTGCGTTGGAAGCACCACTAGTTTGGTCAAGAAGTGGATCTCCTGACATCCCCTTAAATGTTCTGTCAACAAGTCTTGTGAATGGAATGTTGAACTGTTTACTTGCTGCTCATATGGAATGTCCTTCATGGATAAGTAACATCGCCTATTGCAGGTTTTCATCAGCCCATCCTCCTCTGGTTGTAGTCCTTTTCCACGTTCTAGGCATCTAAAGAGAATACAGTCTCTTGCAATATATTTTGGCCATAAGTAGTACAAATATGGAAGGACAGCGCATTAGTATTTAGATCGGTGAGGAGTTGTGCCGATCAATGATCGCCATTCCTCCATTCATCTGATCGGTGCAACCCAACCATGTATACTGCAGAATATCATAACTTAACAATTCGATAAGTTTGTTTAAAAACGTAAACCGTCAAATAAAATGATGCTGAAAAGATTACCAATCCATTTGGCGATTGAGTTATTAAAAATACAAATGTACATGTTAATTACATCGCTTTAACAACATGAAGAAATTAGAACGATTTTCTCTGAAATACATTTGCTTACTTCACACCAAGCGCATGTGCGGATCTGGTCAGTAGCTGCATGTAGTTAATTTAATGCTCAATTGGAAAGAGTGTAGCACTCACCAGACTTTGCTAGAGCGCACTCTACTCTCGTTACAGTCCTGATCGGGGCTACCCGCTGATCGGGGTCACCCCACTCTCCCCTATGTATAGTAAAGTCGAAAAACGTTCACTCCACCAAACAGATTATCAAACAAAAAATTCAATGTTAATTTTGAAATATTATTTGGCAATTGATCGAACATTCTTACAAATGGTGATGATAAGTTACCAAATAAGATGTTATATTCTTCTGATATCTTGTCTTTTTTACCCTGGTACATATCAGAGTTCAAAAGATATCCATCACATGAATTTATGCACCACATTTTAAATCAAAATCTGATAGGTTTAGTGGGAATGAATTGATTTATTCTATGCGGGTCAAAAAAATTCAGCATAGACTCATCAAAATTATGAATTTGATTATTAAGAAGTTTCTTGATATGGTCCATGAATCGCTGCAGCTTTCAAACAAGAAATTTTGCGAGAAAGTATGTGCTTTGGTAGCCCCAGTTATTATTTTACTTTCTGTCTGATTACATAATAATCATATAATTCCCGTCAGTGATAATATAGTTTGTCAGTGGCCATACAATGTTCTTGAGCCTTTTTATTTTTTACTTTTAAAATTATACCATATATTAAAAGTGGACAAATAAATTCCCTTGCTTTAGTCAGCGTTATGGCATAATCTTCTCACAACTTCAATATGGAATTGAAATACGGTAAGGTACATCACAAAAGAAATATGGATAGATTATTTGTCCTATAAAAGATATGTATCAGAGGCATTTTCAGACTTAAACCATGACAGTCTTGTAAAGATTTGTTTCTCAAATATGAATTACTGAGTATGTGTTGTGGCACTCTACTCTCAGAAAATATTACTGTTATTGAGAAACAGTCAGTATCAATGTATTGTGAGTAATAAAAAGATACATAACTATATAATTGAGGACATAGGATCAAAGCATTAATACTAGCAACTCTTCAACTAACAAAGATCCACTCTGCATTTCTGAACAGTTTTTTAATAATATCCCTGTTACCATAAAATCAGCTGATAATAAATGCTTCAAAACATTGTTTAAATGTCACCTTATTCATACCTGTCCATACAGGATATCGGAATTGCTTGAACTTTTCTGTAAATATTAACCACATACCACTGCAAGACTTCCTGCCCTTCCCCGTTCTTCAGTTCAATAATGCAGTGTACTATTAGAAATGTAGTAAATAATCTAATTATATTTCAGAATATTGCAAGCACTTTCATTTATTTTTCACATCTAATGTATTCAAATTATTATAAGTTAATTAAATTACTTCTTCATGATAATGAAATTACTTACTCTAATAGTAATTTCACTAATAAATTTGTCCCCTGCTACTAGTTTATTAATGTAATGATTTGTTAATGTTATTTTCATGGTGATTAGACAAAGATATTTCCTACAGAGTTCATATTACATTTCAAAATATTTATTTGTGAGACAAATCGATATTGTGAGATCTACATAAACAAAACAGGACTCTTTTAATGAGTTTTTTTTAACTACATGAATGAATTTTGTTTCAGAGAAGAAAATGAAAATACTCAGTACCACCAAAAGACCTACATTTAACTAGATTTCAAACTGATACCAATGGATCACATGGCCAAGGAATGAAAAATAGAGGAATAAGATTGAATATAAAAAAGCACTATTATGTAATTGGCAAGGGCAAATTATAATAAGTAACATTACAGGCATATCTACATATTTTTGTACACTAATCGCTAATATTTGCTAAACTTTCATCGTATGAATAGGGCGAAAAGGCTTTGGTAAATTGGGCAATGCCGTAATGTCCTTGAGATTGGCATACCTGCTCAGTTCTAATGCTGCTTCAAAATTTCATTGTTTTGAAACACTATGAATACTGTTCATTGCCTGGTCGACATACTGTAAATATCACAATGTCTGAATGGATTGGCAGAAGATTTGTTACCAAAGCAGAATTTGTGAGAAGAGAAAATAATTCCTCCCATTGCCACTCAGAACAGTGATATAACAAGTTTTCAAATATTTTTCAATGTTTGTTTCTATCTAACTTTTATCTCTTTAATTACATGAGTCAATGGTAGGAAAGACCATAAATTATTCCATTGGTTCACAAAAATATCAGTAAATTGGTTCTCTGATTGTATGTAGCTTTATATTGTAAGTTGGCAGAAATCCTAATGAAGAGAAATCCTTGACTACTACAAATCCTCATTATCTTTATCCCAAACCTTCATAATTTTTTTCTGTTATTCCCTACTATATTTTTGTTTGGGTAATCAAACTTCATGATTTAATATCTTTCGATTGTTTAGTATTTTACAACTATTTTTGCAATTGCAAGGTACAATATTATTTCCTGCTGTGGTATTAACACACAGAAGTTATTTGCTGGTTGCAATGTTCAGTACAAATTTATATCATGTTATGATATTGATTTAGATCCAAATTGTTGTGTAAATGCCAAACTAAACCTGGTAAAATGATAATACCGCATCGTATAATTCATAGAGCTGTATTACATAACCCTCAATAATAAAGTTATAACGTTGTTGAGAGAAAAATATGCAAAAGAGATTTCCAAGTGACATTGTCTTTTGAAAATAAGGCATACAACTCCTTTAAAATGCATTATAAGGAGCACAATCTGTTAGACAAAATATAGAGTGCTATAAAGAAAAAGGATTTCTTTGAAAATACTATCACTACCAGAAACTGAATTTATAATTTTCCTTACTATTTCAATTACATTTGCCCATGGCTGGATTTAGATACTGTGGGCCAAGCACAGAATTGTATTGGGAACTCCTTTAAAAAAATATTTGATTAACTTAAAAACACTAATTATGATAGAATAAATCCTTGTAAAAATACAAACGTAAATTAACGAGTTGCTTGCAAACTGGACATTACATTTTTAATTTCTCATTTACAAATACATTTTTACAATGTTGTAATTTATATTTTCTGAGTCGCTAATGACCCAGCTGTCGATGCGACTATAAATAAACAAAACAAAATCCTTTTTTAATTTCTTATTATTCCATTCAAATTATTTTTAAATTCAAATTTTGTAGTTTAGTAAACTATTTGATTAATGATTAGTCTTCAGATAAACGATTTTATGAAGTTTTTAAGAATAATTATTTTCAAAAATTTTCTGACGGGGATGGGCGTCTCAAGTCGGCTTATTTTCAAAAGAAAAAAACAACTGGATAAATACAAAGATCACTGGATAAATACAAAAAATAACAGGCAATGATTCCAGTCCTCAGTCAAATATTTTAATTCATTGACAGGCGTTTTCATCTCTTTTGTGAGTTCCTCTTCAATATCTGAAACTATATTTTTACAAACTATGTTGTTTAATTTTATTCAATATTTATAAGTCAAATTTAAATGTTTAAATTTTTCACAATGAAAATTCTAAATTAGCAATAGATATATTAATAGTGGATTCCGTGTAGATAATTTGAGGTTATGTCACCCAGTTAGCTAAAGATTGACATTTCGGAAAACCGTGTTTTAGAACAGTATGATACACTTCTTATATTTTCTAGGGAAATCCAGCTCTGAATTTACCTAGGATTCCTAGAATAGTTGATATTAACATCAATAAAAAAGTATTTTATCATTTCACCACATTTGATGCTGTACTGAAATTATAATTCTGTACTGAATGTATAAAAAAGTTCTAAGAACTCTCAAGAACACCCATTTGATTATGAAGAGCAGTATCAGTTATTCATTTGGAATACTATTAATTGAATTGAGCTTTCCATTCAGACCGCACAAATCATTATGTCCAATCAGCTTTGCTAAATATCTATTTAATATCTAAGGCAATGTTTTTTCCACGAGTGATGATCTTTCAATTGCGCCAAGAAGCCCCGGAGGAATGTAGGAACCCTTGCCGAGGACTTGCAGCTCGATTTGAAAGAAGCGCGCAACGCGTGCGGTGTTGCCGAGTTGCGTGTTCCGTCCCGACTCTAGAAACCGCGCGAACTTCTCCCTTTGGACTGATTTAGGCTTACAATTATACAAAATTTTCCCAACTGAAACGGTAGATGTCCTTCAAATTGCGCATAATGATTCTCCGAGATGCTTGCTACCTATAGAAGAGTATTTAAAAACATTCTCAACAGTTAGTTTGTTCACAATTTTAAAATTTCAGTTCGGCTCTGTCAGGTCATCGTAAGATCCCGTGTTAAAAAGACAAATTTTACGGTCTCGTTACTCCAAAACTAGACGGTATAATCGATTCAAACTCCAACAGAACATAGAAGAACTTCTGATCTTTCGATTCATTTAATAAAAAAGGCATATTAAACATAACAGGTATCTCGCTCGCTGGCACTGTAGTGACCTCTGTTTTCATTAGATAGAAATGATATCTGTACTTTATTTAGTTTATTTGCAAACCATCCTATAGATAGCGTCTTTTTCACATGTGGCTCTTTGACAATAAAACAGATTATACGACCATTACGTGTTTTTAAAAACCAATTTTAAGTATGTTTTGCTGGAAAATATTGTTACTTAGCCATTACGTGGGCGTACGTACTACGGCATCCTTTGACAAAATGTAAATGTTATATGCCACACACTAGTTCCGTGATGATCTGAGAGTCATTGACGTATAAAGAAGAGAATTGGAAAGCTAAACGGGTAGGTTAAGGAGAATCTCATGCTTCCAATATTCGGCGATTTAACCGAATTTTTGGAAAGCTGGTGTTGATCACCAGCTCAGAATTAATTAACATAGTTATGAAGATTCGGCTCACGTTTTCGGCAACAAAGCGTACTTGTGTCTCGGGAGAGCAAAGTGAGGAGCCACGAATGTCCACGAAGACACCCGAGCGGAGTCGAGCGATCGGAGAGCTTGAGCTTGCGCCACTGATGTTGCTCTATGCCTTCTGTTCTCTCGAGACAAGCTATTTATACTAAATTAGCCCAATTAGCAAATAAATCAATGTATCTTACCGATATTTTAATTAACTGTTTATATTACGTGTTTAAATAATTATATGTTTTACTTGCAAAATATATTTATTAGTATCCGAGAAAATTTTTACTTTTGGTAAGTTTATTGTCTATCACTCCAAAATAAATTAAAAATAACCAAACAGTTTTTAATTCTAAACGTAATGACTTAAGACAAAAATACTACGATAATTATATTAATCTACAATCTCTTAACAAGTCCCTACATTATTACTTTAATTGATTGAAAATTGTGAAAGTTGGAACTTTTTAGATATGGGATAATGTAAGGAAAATCAATTACCAGGAATGTGAAAAAGAAAATTTAAGATAGTGCATTTACAGTTTATTAATAAAATTTTTCTTTAAAATTGACCAGAAGCATACATTGCATCTTCAACATCCTTTTTCTTTACTTCTTTTATTGACTTGACAAACCTTTTCTTCTTTGATTGACTTGGCTTTTTTTAAGCACTTTTAAAGTCTGGTTGCAATGCCATTTCACTTTTGTGGAGACGACGTTTGTCTCTCATATGTTTATTTTCTTAGGAGATGTCACTTTGATTCCTGAAGCATGCTCTTTGACTCTTTCACTGGCCTCACATCCCATATTGAACTGGGACACTGCTGATGTCAGCAATTTCAATATTTTTTCTGGAAAGAAATGTTTCTTTGGGGCACTTGCTCCTAACAAAACTATGCAAACTTTCATTTGCATTCTGTGTTTTCCCATATACACATTCCAGTAATTCATTTTTTGCAACCCTCTGAACATAGCAATTATTTTACAAATAACACTGGGAGACTACAGTTTTCATGTTGTATTTGCCATGTTTTGAAATTTCATTCCCATGAGCTCGATTGTAGAAGCACCATGAATTTTCTTCTTTAGGGCATTTAAAATGCAATGGCTTCAAGTCTGTTGGCATTGCATGGTATAAGGTGGCAAGTATTGCAGACTTCATCTTCTGCACATCTGGAATATTCTTCTGGATGGCATTGCGATAATTTGCTAAGACAAATAATTATGTCATCCTTTAAATTGACTTGCTTTTTACCAAGTGTAACACCCTTCACTTTCTATTCTTGGATTATTTTTGTAAGCCTGTTTTAAATCTTTACATCACATGTTTTATACATTATTCTTTTCTAATAATAAAGTTGTCTCCATAGATGTTTAGTTTCAGATGGTGATTGAAAGTCTTTGCATCATGATCCGACAGTATTGTTGTATATCTAAAATGATGAGACAGGACCCTCTTCCACAATACCTCACTTGCAGCTACATCCATTGCATTTGAAGATCCATTAAAAATTACTAATTATGAATTTCTTTCCATTTTTTATATTCACAGCTTTTTGTCTCATAATTTGCTCTTGTTCTTTTCACAAGTGCCACAGTATTTTGACAAAACATGAGAATCAGCTACAAGACCAGTCAAGATATCCATTTCATAACGAGTCAACAGTTCCCATTTCATAACGAGATGTAGTGCCTCGTTTATGCCATGTTCCATCATACAATACTAATAAATTTATAACTTCATCACTTACTGAATCTAGAACATCTATGTAAGTTTCATGTATGGCTGCATATGAAAGCCTCAAAATTTCCTCTTATTTATGCATTATTTTTAATAAGAGAGAACATGAGAATTGTAAATTGAAACATTAATTCATGGTAAACCAATTACCATTGAAACTGCTCTATTGCTGAATGGCCCCTACCTATTTGCAAAGAAGCATCCACAATTTTCCTATTCACTTCATGTGGTGGCCTACTACAAGATGATGTTACAGGTACACGATAGCTATTTGAAATTTTATTTAACAATTGTTCACAATTATTACACTTGTTCACTAACTGAAAAGCAAATTACATTGATTGTTGTACTTCAATGCATACATTTGAGGATCAACAGACAGCACTCACACATATCCTTTCAGTAAATGTTCCCAAACACACTTGTGAAGTAACACGTAAGTGCAATTCTCTTCTTCGGATATTTCACTGTTCAGCAGGAAAAACATCAGTGAACTTGGAAAGAATGTTCGCACTGGCTGATGGCTTGACCGGTGAGATTTTGGCAGAATGCTTGACATTTGATACTAAAAAAGTTTCTACTTCCTCAGCACTGGCATTTGTGACTGCAATCTCCTGCAATTTCTTCTTTACAAAAGCTGCATTTTTATTACCACTGCACTCTTTTGCACCGAAATAATTCTAACCTGAACTAGCCGACGGAAAATAAATTGAGAATGTTAAAAAACACCTACCAAATAACTATGTTATAGAAAAGTTAAAATAAAGAAACTAATGTGAATAATAGTTTGGAATTCTTCGTTTAAAACGAAAGTTCGCAACAAATCTTGTTAATGGCGTTAACGACCACTTAACATTCGAAACATTAAATTTCTGACAGATTTCGAATTAAAGATTTGCGCCATGGAAGTCCGTCGGCTCGCGCATGGACTCGCTCGACTCCGCTCGGGTGTCTTCGTGTACGTTCGTGGCTCATTTTGCTCTCCCGAGACACAAGTCAAAGCGTGTGCAGTATTGCGTAGTTCCGGGAGTGGTTTGATATTCGTACACTTTCATGAATAATTAGTGTAATGAGAATCTAGAGAAAGGGTAACAACGCCTGAGACTAGTCAGCATTCGCGCGCGCCATTATTTTAACGAAAGATTTGCCTTGGCAAACGGAATTCGTTTATACGTCTCGTTTATACTCACATCGCTGCTTTCATTTCGAATGGAACAAAATTGCGCTAGCTGCCGACACCTCCCCCTCCGCCTCCGGGCGCCACACGATTAACGGCAGAATATAGAACTGTCCCTATAAAAGAACCAGCTATCGTGACAATTTTTGAAAAATATCTCTGTTGGATAAGAACGAGTTTATACCTGATTTAGGGATAGTTTCGTTTCGTCTTGTATTGGCAAAGCCGGTGCCAACACTGGTGACTCGTGAGAGCAAAATGTGGAGACACGAACGTGAACGAAGACAGCCGAGCGGAGTCGAGCAATCGGAAAGTTAATCTCTCGGTAAGTCGGGTAGCCGACACTCGGCGTGAAATATCGCTCTTAGCTGAAGCATCTTCTAAATCAACGCACACCACTAAAGGTCAACGAAATATATTCAGTGTTGAACAAAAATACCAGATTGAAAGTGAAAACAGCAGGCTAATGGTTGTTGAGAAGCTAAAAGAGAAAATTCATGCATGGGCTCAACGAATTAGACGATACAAACCTAGAATAGATTTCCGTGTGCAGAACCGGTTGTTTGAAACAGACGCGAAAAGAGCATTAGTATTAGGATTACAGTTCCGCTTCCTTTGTTGGTGGCCGTCGAGTTAGCTGTTTGCGCTGCTCTATCGTTCCTGTAGCAAATAAAGCCTGGAATGTTAAGGGAGAGATGCGGGCTCAGCCATGTTTCACCCAGCATCATTACAGAAATATCATGCCGAGCGAGAAAGCTGTGTAGCTCTGACTGCTTCGCACGCGAATAGATACCATTGCAGTTCCAGAATGCAACGGGGCCGCTTTTCCTGTAAAAAGGAGACATAGCCATTATTTAAGGAACGGGGGCGGGACGTGGTGTTGGTGAGGAGGAACTGCAATCCTAATACGACGCAACATAAATAATTATGTTTCAGTTCTCCCGCAGCTGCAGCATGCTGAAGCCACGGCTGTTGTCGTGCAGACGGAACGCGGGCCTCTGCGTTTGATTTCGCTGTACGCTCGCCCTTATCGATCCGCGGGTACGTGCGCCATACTTGCTGCGAAATTGCAAAACTAGTAGAGGCAAACATCACTCCAACACTCATGGCTGGCGATTTCAACGCCAAAGACACGGCCTGGAGGTCCCGCATCACCTGCCCGCGCGGTCGTAAGCTGAAAGCTGTCGCTGACGCAAACGGCTGCGAGATGTTTGCACCATCCACACCCACCTTCTTTACCTTCACCACTAATGGCAAGCCCGATGTGCTCGACATTGCGCCTTGCCAGAAAATTCATTTCCCACCCACACTCTCGATCAATTATGAAGTTTCCTCAGACCACTTCACGGTTATAGCGGATATGAGGCGCGGCGGCTTGACACTGTCTACTGCACTCACGACGCAGAAGCGGCGCACTAATCGGAATCAATTTCACACGGAGTTGCAGCAGCGTATACCTGACGCGTCTGCTCTTTCAGGACCGCAGTAGTGCTTCTGTCAACCTACATTTTACATTTACTGTTAACCATCTACTGAGATATTTTTATGCAATGGGATATAGTTGCGAGATGAAAGATCCATGGTTTGCACTTCTGTTTTGTGTTATTGGCTTGGATAACATCTTGGATTGATACCAAACACTACGGAACCAGTGTTTCTTGACGTCCCAGTAGTGGTTTGTTTTGACAAATTTTAATCAGAAACCTGGAAAATTCTGTCTTGCAAAAACTGACCATTTATTTTACCGACGATATGTTCATGACACCTTCCTTACTATAAGGAAAGATAAATTGGGTGAAACTTAAAAAAAATCAGTATCTTCAATCCTAATATTCGGTTTACTATAGAGAAACCACAAATAATGTTTTAAATTTTTTGTACGTTTCTGTCCTTAGAGAAAAAGAATAGATTTTTACCAATTAGTACAGGAAACCTGCAAATACAAGGAGCATTTTGAATTATTGCTCTAAACATCCTTTTAACCATAAATTTACTGCTGCCTATAATTTAATTGACACAGCTATTTTGTTATCGGATGAAAAATTCCATTACCATAATATCCACATTGTGAAATCGTTGCTAGCCCTTAATGATTATCCTCCAAAAAGTATTGATAAATTTGTTAAAAGGAGATTTTCTTTTCTTAAATAACAACATTCTACAATTTCAAAATCTACTGATTATAAGAACACTGTTATTCCTTACATTCCTAAATTTAATCGTACATTATTAAAACAACTTCCCCTTGGACAAAATTATAGAATTGTACACGAAGATTTAAACAAAAAAACATTATTAAAAATAACAATGATAGGATTGAAAAAATGGAGAAACAAGATGTATATAAAATTAATTGTACTCAATGCTCCAAATCTTACATTGGTCAGACCCTAAGAAAACTTCAACAAAGCGTATATGAACATCAAAGAACCTTTTCAAATACTAAACTCGGTCTCGAGACATAAAGTTGATAGAGGACATATCATGGATTTCGGGGAAGTTAAGGTTATGGACCAGGAACCGCGGACAGGCGCAAGATATTTATTTATTTACGTCAAAAACAGTTAAAAGTGTGTGTGACGATCTATGGGGAGAAGTAAATAAGAGACTTTACACATAAAACTGAATAAAACATTAAATACTATGATTGAATCCAATTCCTTTACAGGAATTGTTGACAACTTGCTTTGTCGGTTTAATGATCAATATCAAAATTAATTCCTTCTTCATTGTTCTCCTCCCCCTCATTGACGGTTGATAACGTACTTGGCTGATGGCCGTTCTGTGTTCATCATAGACAGATGGCCTGCAGCAGCAAATTTTTACGCTAGCAAAGTTACGTAGGCTATCTTTTGTTTAAATTTGTATATAATGTAAATAATTTAAATTTAACAAATTGATTCTAACCATTTTTTGAAAAGGTAAGCTTCTGACAACTTACATAAGTATGTAATATAATGAGTTTATAATAGATGTTTTGTTAAAATTGTGTATAATGTAAATAATTTAGATTTAACAACATGATTCCATTTTTTAGAAAAGACGTCTGAAGACGGCCATTAAGGCACAGCCGAAACGTTACAACAGTTATAAGAACAATAAAAAATGGAACGTCAAATATTTAAATAGAACTGTTTATCTCTAAAAATAATAAGTTAGTTATTAAGCACTGCTCCTTTCTTTGCCGCAAAAGCCTACAAGCTGAGGCGCATGTATCCCCTGCATGTCAATACACGGTCGCCTCGCCAGGGCCACTGGCGGGGGCAAAGTTAAAATATTCTTGAACTTGGCCAGCGCTCATTCTCAATGTCTCTAACTGTGCCAAAAATCTAATGTGGGGCAGGCCACAAATTTTGTAACGCAAATTTCGAGTATTTTCAATACCCTCCCTTGTAACACAAATTTCGAGTATTTTCAATACCCTCCCTTGTAACACACTTCCCTCTCTCTATGTTACGCAGCGTAACGCTGCCTCAGACCCCCTCCCTCCCCCTTCAGCGTTACGTAATTTATGGATGATCCCAAATTTATAGATGATCCCTTTAAAACTGCGTATTCTTTTAAAATAAATTAACCTATTTGTGTAAATATAGGCAATCCCTACCCTAAATACTACAACCCCGTGATATTTTGAATATTCCAATTATAAACAAATTCTCAGGATAATATAAACCTTACTATAAGTTATTCAAAAAATCTTAAAATCATATAAATCTTATTATACATTTTTATCAGTCATATATCCGGCTTTGTGCACTTTATAAATCGTACAAAAGTCAGCCAGCTTGAAAGGAAATTCAAATTAGACTGGAAAAAAACAAATTATTTAGGCCGAAACGATCACATCCACAAACTTTGAACAAAGAAACAAAATTGAGATCTTGGGAAATTCTCATTTTGTAACAGAGCAATTAGAGATTGGAACAGTTTACCCGCAGCAACTTTCAAGGCCTTACCTCTAAGTGCACGTAGTTTTAGAAATAAGTTAAATCAAGCTGAGAGTAATAGATGTTAAATCAGTAACTAGGTGCTGTGAAATGTGAAGTGCTGGTTAGTGTAATTCAAATCTAAACAGTATAGTCTAGTGTAGTGCAGTGAAGTGATAAATGATTTCTTTAATCTAATTTAGCCAATATCTATGTAGCTCGTACTGATTTCCCGTCGAGGTGGGTTGGTCCACGTCTTGACGGGGGGATGCAGAGAAGGCTCTCAAGTGTTCCTTTCTCCATTTTTTTCATCTTCTTGCTTCTCATTTCATGTCATGTACTTTCTTTTCACTCCTTTTTCTTCCTCACTGGCCTTCTCTGTATGCTGAACGCCCACCCATGTGTTTGCCGTGCATGGCGACCCGTGTCGGAGGGAATGTGTGTCCTGGCAGTTAGGAGACCTGTTTGTTCCCCTATCTAGTCCTAGTGCTACTGTTCGCCTTGCACTAAGGGGTACGTTGATTACGTATTTTGGGAAACATTCCCTGTAGGTTCCAACACACTCGCTTTGGCCCCGGACTCTTCTAGACGGGCGGTCGGGATCTAACCCACTCCCGATCAATCGGCTCGGACTAGGTCTTGTACTGAACTCCAGGGTGAGCGGGGGAATCCACGGAGGTGCAGCGCTGTGTTATTCCCCCACTATATCCTCGTGGCAACCCTGGCACTCCGATGGAGTGTCCCCTGTTGGGCTCCGTGGTGGGTGGGGACCACGAGGATGAACCTATTCCATCTATATGGATACTTCACCTTTCCCCCCGCCCTCTTCCGCAAGGAAGAGGAGATGTGCAGAGAGAACTATTGACTTGTATAGTTTTTTTTCTAAACAAGAAGATCGACCCAAGAAGCCTCGTCTCCTCCTCATGGCATGTGCCGAGGAAGGTAAGACTTTCAAAACTGTGAGTGCTGTTCGACTGGCGCGAGCCATCGAAGAAGCCTACGGGAAGCTCCAAGCGGTCGTGCGACAAAGGAATGGAACCATTCTTTTTGAAGCGCGTACCGACGAGCAGATGTAAAAATTCAAAATACGAAGCAGATTGCCGGCCTCCATGTACTAGTCACGGTTCATCCCACCTTGAACCTGAGCAAAGGCGTAGTCAATCACGAGGACTTTGCAACAGAAACGGAGGAAGATCTTCTAAACTTTTTTAAGACCTTTGGCGTGACTGAGGTGTACAGGATCGGAAGGAAGAAGCAGGGGAAAGTGATCCCTACTTCTACCCTGATCCTTACTTTTGACCGACCATCCCTCCCGGAAAGGATCGTTACCGCTTTCTACAACCTCCGTGTGCGGCAGTATGTGCCGAACCCTTTGCGCTGCTTCAAGTACCAAAGGTTCGGGCATACCCAACAGCGATGTATGTCCGTAAACGCGGTTTGCGGGAAGTGCGGATCATCAGTTCACGACCCACAGCCCTGCGACAAACCACCGCACTGTGTGAATTGCGAAGGCGATCACCCAGCCAACGACAACCAGTGTCCCACATTTCTCCGGGAAAGGGAAATCCAAAAAATAAGGGTAACTGAAAAGGTTTCCTTCCCTGAGGCGAAGCGTAGGTTCCAAATCAGGAATCCAGTGGACCTATCACGATCTTTTTCCAGTGCTGTAAAACCTAAGTCCCCGGGGGTAACAGCGAGTTGTCAAACTCACTGTACCCCAGCGGTAGTTTCGCACTTTAGTTGTCAGGTGTCGCCGACAGACTTCCCCGAAGATTCGGCATGTATCCAAGGTGGGAAAATTATCATTCCCACTAAGTACAAAAAACCTGTGCAAAAACTCCACCAGAAATCGACCACTTCCACTGAGACTTCCACTGAAATCGATCTTAAACAGACACCGCCTCCCAGGAAAAATACGTCATCCAAATCCCGTCCACCTCTTTCTGTCTCTGAGAATCACTTCGGACGATCCTCCAGCCCCTGTAGATCTCGGTCACCCGTGGCCAAAAGTCGGGAAAACCCCCCGACCATATCCAGCAGCAGTCAGGATGACTCTGCTGTTGATGAGGAACCCCGCGAGAGCTCCTCTACAACCATTCAGAAGGTGAGAAAGAAAAAAAAGCTACCAAAGAAATAATTTCTCATAATGGCTCTCTCATGGAACTTAAATGGTCTTCGTGCTCACTCAGAAGAATTAAGATTAATAATTTCTCGCCACAAACCATTTATAGTCTGTCTTCAGGAAACTCATCTTCTCCCTCATCATCCCCTGTCTCTTCGCGGATTTAATATCTATCGGTTCGATCAAGACGACGGACTTCGTGCTCACGGCGGCGTCGCGGTACTCATCCGCGACTCCCTGTTCTCGGAGGAACACAACGTTCGAACCGACCTCCAAACAGTTTGCATTCGGGTACACCTACCATCCTTCTCTTTTACGGTATGTAGTATATACATTCCCCCTGGCCAAGTCGTGTCACAAGAGGAACTCGAAGATGTTTTTTCTCAGTTGCCCGCCCCTTTTCTTATTGCGGGGGATTTTAATGCCCACAATCCCCTCTGGGGTGGCACGAGGACCTGCCCGAGAGGTTCTATCCTCGAAAATATTATTGACCAGCAAAACGTAATTCTTCTGAATTCCGGGAATCACACTTATTTCTCCATGGCATCAAACTCCTTCTCGTCAATCGATCTGGCACTCTGCAGTCCATCCCTATCTACCATGGTAGAGTGGACTGTACTCGATGATTTACATGGGAGTGACCATTTTCCCACTTTGGTCCACTTTAATATCCCTAATTTAGACGGCATCCACCCTCCTCGCTGGCTATTCCATCGAGCCGACTGGGATACATTCAGCGAGAAAATTATAATGCCAGACCACTTTTCAAATATCGATACCTTGGTGGCCCAATTCACCGACGCCCTTCTTCGCGCAGCCACCATTGCAATCCCGAAGTCTACGTGTCGGCCACGACGCGTCCCTGTGCCTTGGTGGAATGCCGACTGTGCCACCGCGGTGCGTGACCGAAAGCAAGCACTCGCGAGGCTCAATAGGTTCCCCACCGCATCAAACCTGATCGATTTCAAAAGAAAGCGGGCCAGAGCCAGATTAGTAATACGGGAAAGTAAGACCGCTTCCTGGAGAGCCTTTATTTCTTCTCTTTCTTGCCATACCCCGCCTAAAGTAGTATGGCGAAAGATCCGACAGATCGGAGGAAGATTTTCCCCACCATCTGTCCCAGGACTTCTTATTAATGGAAATCTTATTACTTCTCCGGAAAAAGTATCTTTCTCCTCCGTATCTTCAAGATTTGGATGGAACATACCTTTCCTAGAACCTGGCGCGAAGCGATTATTATTCCTATTCCTAAAGAAGGAAAGGACAGGACAAAGCCGTCAACCTACCGCCCAATCTCGCTCACAAGCTGTATACGCAAACTTCTGGAGCGAATGGTGAATACGCGTTTGGTCTGGCACCTGGAACAGAGAAACCTACTTACCCCCATCCAATGTGGTTTCAGGAAGAACAGGTCAACCATGGACCACCTTGTCACCCTTACCACACAGATCTCCACTGCTTTCGTGCTACGTCAACACCTGGTAGCAATTTTCTTCGATATAGAGAAAGCTTATGATACTACCTGGAGGTGCGGCATTCTTCGCACCATCCATTCTTGGGGTCTTAGGGGCCGGCTCCCCCTTTTTGAGTAGCCTTTCTTTCCTCAAGATACTTCCGCGTTCGCCTTGGTGACAGGGTATCCGCCAGCCACCATTTAGAAAACGGAGTCCCTCAGGGCTCAATTCTGAGTGTCTCTCTGTTTGCCATCGCTATCAATAGAATAGCGTCGATAATCCGAGAGCCGGTGAAAGCATCGCTCTTCGTTGACGACTTTGCCATTTTCTGCTCTTCCAAGAGTATTCAAGTCATAGAGAGACAATTACAACTTGTCCTCAACAAATTGCAGGAATGGAGTGATGCGACAGGTTTTAAATTCTCCGCATCAAAAACTAACTGTATGCACTTCTGCAGGATTTATCATCTTCATAACCACCCCGACCTTTTTCTTGGAAGCCATCTTCTACCTTTTGTGGACTCCGCAACTTTCCTTGGGCTTACTTTCGATAAGAGCCTAACTTGGCGAAATCATATACGTAAACTGAAAAGCCGATGTGTCTCACCTCTGAACCTCCTCCGCACCCTTACAGGCAGCTCTTGGGGAGCTGACCGTGTGTGTCTCTTGCGTTTGTATAGAACCCTCATCCGCTCTATTTTGGATTATGGATGTATTGTATATGGGTCAGCGTCACCATCAACCCTCCGGCCATTAAATACCATTCACAACGCCGGTATAAGAATTAGTACAGGCGCCTACCGCACGAGTCGCATGGAATGCCTCTTGGCCGAAGCTGGAGAATCATCTCTGAGCCGAAGGCGAGATATTTTATTAGCCTCTTTCTCTTAGCTCGTTACAAGCTGTCTCCCGTTCTTCCTCAGACTACCTGACGGAATCTATTCAAAACATCATTCATCGCCTTCTGTCTCGCCACTACGATCTAATACTGAGTTGGGTCCCAGGCCATGTGGGAATCATAGGGAACGAGTTAGCTGACCAGGCGGCAAAATCGGCAACGGAGAATACTCATGTTGACATTCCTTTCGTACCATCGTCCGATGTTAAAGCTTCTTTAAAACGACTGATCTTTAGAGCGTGGCAAACAGAGTGGCACAATACCACCTTTAAACTAAGCGTAATAAAGGATACTGTTAATCCCTGGCGCTCCTCATCCCGACCTTCTAGGCGCGAGGAAGTTATTTTAACCCGTCTGCGTATCGGACACTGCCATTTCTCTCACGGTTTCATTCTTCGAAATGAAACTCCCCCCATCTGTGACTCGTGCAAGACTGTTCTTTCCGTGGAACACGTCCTGCTGTACTGTAGGAAATTAGTTGGCAGTCGACGAAGACATGACCTGGGCAACTCGCTACAAGTGGTGCTCGGGGATGACGATTCTGCGCTCTCAAAACTTTTTTGTTTTTTGAGAGAAAGCAGAATATATAATTTTATTTGAAAGAACAATGTTTTATGGTGTTTTTTGGCCCCTTTACAGCCAATTTTACGTTTTAAGATAAATTTTACGCGCCCTTTTTCTATTTTCCGTCTGCCAGTTCTACATGTATACTTGATGCAGAATCCGAGCCTCCTTTTTAGCCAATGTACATGCTTTTAAACAGTGAGTAAGTTACATATGCAACACTGAATATTCTTTTCTCCAAATACTCTGGCATGGGCGCAAATGACCACAGCAGTCGAAGCGCCCTTTAAACCCTATTCAATCAATCAATCAATCGTACTGATTTTTATTATCACCAATATATAATTGTTGTATATCATTGTAGAGTTGAAATAATTGTTATGACACTTAATATTAAAGATAGTATGATTGTTGCATCGTTTTGTATTGTACTCTTTTATAAGTTTTGTTTTTATTATTGTAGTTATTGTTTATCAACTGCCACCCGGTCATATCCAATTGCCGTTCAAATAAATGTATAACTTAACACCTTTCTCTATAAAGTTACAAAAATATCAACAAATTGCAAATTAATTAATAAGTAATACATTATAAAACACGCCATTCCTTGCACACATCAATAAACCACGTCATTCCTTTGCCAGTTTCATTGTCTTTGACGGCCGGTAGATCTATAAAATGCTGCCGAAACATAAGCCTCATACTTAGTTCTTTCAACAACCGGAAGAGGTGGCCCAGGGCATCAACTGATGTCACTGCAATGCCTTTGACAGGGAGGTCCTAGGTTCGAGTCCCGACAGTGGCAGGATTTTGGACACTAACTTGTCAGCTAGGTCGAATTCAGTCGCTGTCTGGAGGAGAATTCTATCGGCCGGCTGTTCTGATAGGTAGTTTTCCGTGGTTTCTCCGATCAACACCAGGTGAATGTCGGAGCAGTGACTCTAATAAATGGGCCACGGACCACGCACGAACTTTCCGTCGTCTTCCTTGTCCTATCCTCACCCCTTACTTACACACATTTACACTAACATGCACGACTCTATCACACATGCTGGAAGATCGGTCGGAAGCTTATACATATAACTTGAACCGGCTGGGGCAGAGTCCCGCTAGTGGGGCATACCTGTTTGGGGAAAACACCGTTGGCAGCTGGTAGGTCTGCGCCAAATCTCGCCATTCAGCGGGGGGGGGAGATCACTGACAGCTCCCAATGAAAAAACATGCGCTACACTTACGGGACTAATGACCTTAGCCGTTGACGGGCCTGTCACTAACAATCAATCAATCTTCCGAATGCCAGCCTCAGATATTTCCGTTTTAGTCCTTTGTACCGTGATACCGATCTTCAACTTCTCTGCCTTTCTTCCAGGGCTTAGCACCACCGTCATATAATTTTACAACTCCAGTTTGGTAACCTATGTTCACACTTATTAATGGCGGCACTGTCGTCCACCTCGGACGCGGAGCCTCTTTTTTCGCTGCCCTTCGCGGCATTGTACCTTGCGCTGTTGTTTATTACTTCCGCCATACTTAGAGCAACTTTGGGCCTTAGGGCTACTATATCTTAATTTTTAAACTCTCGTACTTACTAGCATAAGAAGATACAAGTATTCGTGCGTCGGAAAACGACGAGTTTTCGACACAAATACTCTTATTGCCGGCCCTGGTAACGAAAAAGTGAATAAATCCAGTTGCTAAATATAAAAAAAAATTCCTCTAACACATAGTGTAGCCAGAATCTATGTTTTGTACGTTCTTCATACCGAAAAATCTGTCTGTTCGTCTGTCCGTCTGTGCACAACGCTAGCGTATAAACCGTCCAGGCGATTTTCTCTAAAATTTATATTCTTCAATCGTTCTGGCTGATATCGTGTCCCCTGGAATTTGAAACCGAAATTTTAATTTTGGGGGATACTTTACATGAAGCCCGTCGGACATTTTCAAAAATTTCAAACTGTTCCAAATTTGTTTATTAAATTTTGTTGTTAAATAGTACGAAGGACGTGTAAGAGAATAGTGCAAGTTTCATTTTCGTTGAATTCCCCGATTTTTCGAAAATTTCAAAATAAATGAATAAATTAATAAAACTACAAAATTAGGGATTTTTGCCTCAAAGTTTGTTGTACAAAATTAGCTCTCTAAAATGGCCACGTACAATTTTTTTTGTCAAAATTAGTAGTTTTTGCGAAATTTGTTTGTAATTAATGAAGAATATATGGGCGTCCCGTCGTACATGACGATAACATTGCAACTTTGTGAGAAATTATGTGCTGTTGTAGCACCAATAGTTTATTAACAATTACTTGAACTGTTTTCTCTCTTCCCTCCAATGCAATTTCTTCTCGTTTGCGAATTAATAAGTTGTTGCTCTGGCGCTATACCGTCCTTATCTCTATTCACTTATTCACTATGTAGCTCAGTATTTTCAATATAACTAACAACACAGTCATCACTATAATCTTCATTACTTGTGACATTTTCATCAACAATAAATCCATTACCTTCAATATACCAATATTATTCGTATCATTGTTTTCCACCCATTGTGTATCACTCGTTACCCTACCATTTTCCTCCTTTTTAACAGGATCTATACCGTTATCCCAATTTTACCTCGCTAGCTCCAATATCGTTCTTTTCCTGCATACTTTTCTCTGATATTTCACTGAGAACATTACCTAGCGTTGGTATGCCAGGCTCGTCATCCATGTGCACTTCACAACGCTCACTTGTGCCCCGTTAATGTAACCTATGCCTAATGCTTTTAAGTTCACTGATCGTCACACACACACACACGGCCGTATTCTCAATCATGGATTACTTCGAAAATAATCTGAGACTCGAGGAATTCGCAGATTAGGTTAACACTCGGATAACTCCCTGCCCTTATTCATAAACCGCGCTCATCTGAGAATTGGCGGATTCGAGGATTACCCTTGGCCAGAATGTTAGAGTAAAAATGATTAACTGTTGAGTCAGTTTGGTAAACAGTGGTTACCACCCACTTCCACGCGCTGTGTTCAATTTCAATTCGCGTCGCGTCAGTGTACTCTGCCATGGCTTCTAATTGCAATAAAACACTTCTCAGTTCAGGAAATGGAAATTTTAACAAATTTCGTGGACAAATACAGGAATGTTATTGAGTGTAGAATAACAAACGCTGTGACCAACAGTAAAAAAGATGAGGCATGAATTTCCGGTGGTTTTTTTTTTTTTTTTTTTTTTTTTTTTTTTTTTTTTTTTTTTTTTTTTTTTTTTTTGAAGGAACTTGTTATAGAGTCCTTGAAGAAAACCTGAATGCTGGAAATTAATGCGGTAGACATTAGTGAGTGCAGAGTCATTCTTGTTATGTGTCATTCTTGAATAAAATGTCTTGGTGTTAATCCTCTTGTTTCGTAATAGTAATATTCTTGTAGAAGATTCATTAGCGTTTTGTGATTTATATTTTATTAGCATTTTTTAGTTACTTTGAGTTTCCTTGAGTATGTATTCAGTCTTTTTGCTATAAGTGTAAATAATTTTTGGGGAAATAGTTGTAGGTTATGTCGTAGTTGTTTCAGTATTTTATAGGATAAAAGGGAGAAGGAAAACCTAGTCATAAAAATAACATGAAAACTGCTCCTGATTCACAAGTTGTTGTAAAAATAATTCCTGTATGTAGATGATTTGATTTTGATGAAATATTAGAAAGCTGCACTAGGGGGGAAGAACCAAAATGCTAATGAATCACTCCACAGTGTGTTTTGGTCCATATGTCCAAAGGAAACATTTGTTTTTAAAAAAAATGGGATTATCGTATCACAGAAGCTATCTATGAGTTTAACATGGGATGCCAAATGACTCAAAATGATCAAGATTCAATTATAGGAAGTACATCTAGTGAAACATCACAGAAAATAAGTACAAAAGTGTGACCTATACAGTCTCAAATGTAGGGTCGAAGCCAGTAACCATCGATGAAATCTAGCAGGAAAGAAACTTAAATTATCCAAAATTAGAAAAAAACACTTCAAAGAGATAGTAGAAGTCCCCACTTACGCTGCTGGTAGTTTTTAGGGTAATTCAGAGCCACACTATACATGTATATCGTTAAATTAATTTGTCCACAAATTAGCGTAATTAAAACATCCAGTTGGCAACAATTTTTCAAATATACTCTTAAGAGTTTTACAGTATAATAATATAGAATTATATAAAAATATATAATAATATAATATATAAATAGTATAATAATAAAGAATAAAATTTGCTTTTTAGAATGCCCAGATTGATTTCGTTTTACTTCTGTGTTCAAGTAAACATACAAATAGGGGAAAATATCAGCATATTTGCTTTTCAAATTTTTTAAATAAAAAGCTGTAAAAAGTAATTTATGTAATATTATCATTTTCAATATAATCAATCTTTCAATCAATCAATCAATATAATCATTTTCTTCTTACATGTCTGAAGTTTATGTGTTTAAAATATTAAAGTGATCAACAAATATTTGGACCTATTAGGGTGTTTTTTAACAAAAGTTGCAAAAATATAAAAAACTTTTTATTAAAAACAAAATAACTTGGTACAATTTTTACCATTAATGTGTTCATTATGTGGTAAAATATTGAGATTTGAAAAAATTTCCTTTCAGAAATTCTATTTTTACAGATGCCTGATTAATTATTTTTTCATTGCAGATCAGTCAAAAGTTCTACAGGGAATTCAATTTTCCTGCTGTATATGGTGCTCTAGATTGCACTTTAATTAAAATTATTAATTCAGGGGGTGCTTGAGCTGAAACTTTCAGATGTAGAAAAGGCTTCTTTGCACTAAATGTGCAAACATTGAGTGATCCTGATTTGTACATCAGAAATTTGGTTGTTTGATGGCCAGGAAGTACTTATGATAGCATGATATTTGATAACTCTTATCTCAGGGCACATCTGGAAACAGAGGTGCCCAGTAAGTATCATGTGTTAGGTGACAGTGGTTATCCACTTACGTCTTATTTGATGACACCATTTTGAATCCTGCAAATGGTTTTCAAATGAAGTAAATAACTAAATAAATTTTTTATTAATTATATTATTTGCTTTTGAGTAACCTCATATTACAAAATGAAGTTTAATTTTATTTCTGCTTATGAAGCAAAATGGAATTTTACTGATTTCATTTTTTCAAATCTTAATGAGCGTTGAAATGTTATGTCATTATCATCCAAATAGTATAAATTCCATTTTAAAAGTGTGCATTACAAAAATTTTGAAATATCATTTAATTAATTAGGTATAATGCTGCTCACAGCTTGGCCAGAAATGTGGCTGAGAGGAAATATAGTGTGACAAACGTAGGTTTGCATGCATCTCTTCCCCTCTCAGATGCAGATTGGAGAAGGCACAATTAATCATTGTGGCCACTGCTGTACTCCATAATTTGGCTATCACTCTTGGTGATACTTATGAAGAAAGTGAGGTACAACAAGAAGTTGACAATTTTCAAAATAATGAACATCAATTAGCTGGAATTGCCAAGAGATATGCCCTAGTTGCAAATTTTTTTACTTACTGAGAGGTAATTTGTGGAGGATATACTACAATCCTTTTATCATATTTTTTAATTTATTTTTTCTCCTTACTGAAAGAAAGGATAAAAATCATTTAAATGACAAATTCTTGTGCATTGTTAATTTTAAATATTGTTTGTAGGTAATATTTTCTCTGCCGATGTGCTTTTGTTCTGCTAACAATGAAATTGAAGCAAGGACCCTGGGGCAGAACATGTGCCTCAGTATTTCTTTTGTCGAACTGGTATCTTTGCCAAAATCCTACTTCAAACAACTCATTGAAATTGTTTTTTAACTTCAGCATCAAAAACAAATTGTCTCTGAATATTTTACCATTCCTATTCTTGAGTGATAAAACTCTACTGGGTTATCTATTACAGTAGTTATTATTATTATTGAATAAATATGTTAGTTCCAGTATTGTATAACTATAAGTTACTTTATTTAAATTTTAAGGGTGTTCGGCCACCAAATAGGGTCATGGATGCCTGTGATTGCATGTATTAAAAATTGTATACTTTTGCCTAATAAATCTAATTGTGCTTCTTTTTTGTCAAATTTATTGCTTTTAAATGAAGGTTTTGGCACAATTCTTATTACTTTCATGTACTCGCATGTCTTTTTTTATTTAATTTTACTCATCATGAGAGAACATCAATCTTATTGTAAATTATACATATCCTAAGACAACTATCTTCCAATACTCAAAACAAATGTTTGTAGGTATTATTATTAACATACTCATCATGGAAATAAATGGAAAGACAAATTGTAGCTTTTCAATAAATAGCAGTCAAATGGAGTGAAATCAATTAAAAAGGTATAAAAACTGAATACAATTATGTCAGACAGAAAAGATAAATAAACCCTTTATTAATTATGTTACATTCAATTTGATTGATGCCATTTGATTTAATAAGTCAAATAATTTAATTATGAATTTAGTAATTTTTTTTTCCTGCTTTCATAATATTCAAATTTTGCATTCTGAGCCTTTAGCTCGGTAGACAGAACCTGTAATTTCAGGTCATGTTTTTCCTTCTTGAATTCATGTTCTTTCTTCCTCAACTCAAGTTCTTCTTCCCTGACACTTTTCAGTTGAACAGTTTCTTGCTCAACAGCAGTCTTCCGAGCTTTCACTCTTTCTTTCAGAGCTTCAGAAGCTTGAAATGAAGCATTTGGTTTCCTCTTTTTAGTGTTTCTTAGTGGAATTCTTAATGGAATTTCCACTCTCTCTTGCTGCTCCTTCTGCTGATCATTCTCTCTCGCATTTGCCATGTCCTATTTGGAAAGAAAACATTCTTATTTATCTAATAACTTATTTGTTATTTATTCTAAATATGACTTACTGATGAGAATGTAATAATAGTAAAATAGAATTGAACCTCAGATTTTATCACTGCCATGAAAAGTTTATTAGCGTTGACAAACCTTGTGCGATTTCTCTTCAAAGCTTTCAAGGTCACTAACCCATTAATATTATAGTGACATTACCAAAGATCCGTTAGATTTTGGAAACCTTTAATGCTCACTGAATCAATTTGACTCAATTTGTTGGCAAGTTAACAGGTTACAATTAGAGTTTTAAAAAATACAAAACTATTGAAATGCACTAATATTTGGTTCAGTTTCAGAAAGAAAGAAAAAAAAGGATAATTTTCAACTTATTCACTTTTTAAAACTATTTTTGCAACAAAAATAATATTACCTAATTTCATTTGAAATTTTGCCACGCATTGCCAAATGTCAACAGAATGCTAAGATTATAGGCTGAACTGGATTATTATAAAAACTAAAGCAATTAGTTTGTTTCAATTGCTTTCCTTTTCCAGCAGCTCTTATAAACCATTACAGTCCAAATATCAGAAACCTTACTATGGAAATATATTCATGAATGAGAAGAAATATTGCTAAAACCTTTGTTAACATTGCAACCATAATCAAGTGAGTCAATGTGTATTCACAAGAATGCACATAGGTAAAGGATCTAATGGAACTAGGCATGGCAAGGCAAATATTTTAAGTACAGCAAGTCAATATTAATTATTGACATTTAATTATCTTTCTTTAAATTCAGGATATTTAACAGAATTAAATTTTTAAATTCATAAGAGATCATGTTATAGCTTACGTCACTTTCATTTATCGTGCTAGTACATTCTTCAGCTTCATTTCCTGGATTTACATTAGAATCACCTGGAAATAAAATCATTATTCTTCTTTAAGATTTTATGGATCAGATTCCATATATATAAACTATAATATGTTCATGAAAGAAATCATATGCATTAAAATTTGTAGACTTTTTGGTATTTATATTTGGGAGTATTGTATGTGAAAAGAAATGAATGTTGAAAATATTACACTTATACACTGCCATCCATTGAGGCAAATATAATATTCCATTTTCATTCTAATGAAGAAATCAGAACAATAGCTTTGGAAAACTTGGTGAAAACACTTAATTTCATAGTTATGCTGAACATGTTATTAATTTATTACTAAACATCATTTATCATAATTTTTAAGACATAAATTTAAGTGCAATTGTATGTACTATGACAACTGGGTTAATTTCTTTTTGAAATAACATAATTTCGCACTCTTTGAGGTGAAATTATTTTATGTATTAGTGTTAAATATTATAAATATTGGCAGTCTTCAAAAAAAAAATAATTGACATAATTATATGATAGTTTACACTGATAGTCACTAAGAATATAGTCAATTATTTTATTACCTAAATGTACTTAAAACTGCTGAAATAGTTTTTGGACACATCCTCTTATCAGAGTTCAAAATAACAAACATATTTGTACTGTTGTACACTATTATACTCAAATGAGAGCCAAGATTTCTATTTACTAATATTGTTGAGTAGTAATTGAAACTGTTAAGAAGACTCTTTGCTACGTCGTTTATTGCTCCACTGGCTGAAGGCTGACTAATTTGATGTGCGTCTCCAATGTTTATTTTGTGGCTACCAAATGCAAAGAATCTAACAGCAGCTAAAACTTTTTCAGCTGCTGAAAGGGAATGATTTCTGCGAGTTTAATCGAGAACTCAGCAGCGGCACCAGTTCCTCAATAGTAGATTTGTTGAATCAGTATCTTCGCTTGAAATCCACCTCATCCAAATCGTCCAGATCATTATTTCTGTTTTCAGGAATGAATACTGAACGTCTCTCAATGCTTTGAAGATACTGGAGATCTTCAGCAGCAAACATCGTATCTATCATCCATGTTGGATAATTGGGTATCCAAGGGTGACCAAAATTCGCGAATTGTACGCCAAAATTGGAGGTATAGCCCACGGACAGTGGCGTCTCCTGACTAGTAGATGTGGGGATGCGATCATGATATTACAGATTGAAGACATAATTGCATATATTTAAAGTCTGCATCATTCTATTTTACTCTGAAGTGTTTTAGAAGTTTATTTTGCAAATTAGATACCTACTGAATCTTCCTTGAAAATCACCAATTTCTCACTACACCAACTTACATAAACAAAACAATAAAACTAAAAAATAAACCATAAAAAAGTACATTCCTAATTTTCGAACTCAAGAACGATTTGAGTTGTCTTGGTTATCAATCACTAATTACCTTAAGTCTTTCAGAATAGGAGAATGAACTAAACGGAATTTGAAGAATCCTGTCTATAGAACAATGAGACGTTTCACTACTGTTCTAAGTTATGTCACAAGTAACCAGGGTTGGGCAAAATACTTAAAAAATGTATTTCAAATACAAAATACTTCGCCGAAAGTATTTTAGATACCAAATACAAAATAGTATTTTAAAATACTTTCGAAAATACAAAATACAACCAACGGTGTTTTACACAAAATATCTTCTATCCTATTTTTTTCTCTTTTAAACAATCCTTCATGTTCAATAAAAGGTCACATCAGATTAAAAAATTTTATTAAAAATATATAAAATTCTTTATACAAAAATGTTTAAAATGAAATTTTGAACCCATTTCAAGTATCCGTATGAGGTCATCCATAAATTACAAAAAGTAACGCTAAATGGGAAGGGAAGGGGTCTGAGGCAGCGTTATGCTGCTTTACATAGAGATAGGGAAGTGCTTTACAAGGGGGGAAGGGGTATTGAAAATACTCGAAATTTGCGTTACGTAATTTATGGACGGCTCCTATCATTTGTGATGTATGTTCATATGTTAAGTCTGAAAGGCATCTTGTCCATGCTAAGAGCCGAAGGAATACTTGGAGTTTAAAGATCTCACCATGAGTTCTTCGGAGGTGATACTTTGGGACAAATATTGCAGGTTATAGACAATTAATAAGATACCTTTCAGACTAAAAGTATGAACATACATCACAAATGATATGGATATCAGATGAATACCGCGGATTTTTAGGTTTTAAAATATGCATTTTAGGTGCCTAAAATAAGTTCTTTCAGCATCTGTTAGGCTTTTTAAATGGTAGAATAGGCACTAATAAAACTCGAAACTTACAAGAAAACTCACTTTTTGACCATTTATTATATTTCTCAAAGATAAGAACATAAATCAATATTACGTAGAATCAGTATTGAACATTTTGCGATAATACTATTTATGAACAAGTTTTAGAATTCCTACCGTATTTTAGTAGAAATATTCCCACTGTATTTTTGTAGAAATATTCCTACCGTATTTTGCCTCACAATAAATTGTCATTCTCCAAGTACATTCTCCAAGTTTTCAAACAAAAATAAATGTTTCTTATACGTCAAGATCACTTTGCTTTCGGGGAAATTCAATCGCTTTATCTTAGAAACGGAGGCAGCTTCTCCACGAAGTCAGGAAGTAGTGGCGTGTAGACTTTTATCGCTAGATCCTTGTCAGGTATATTCATTTCTCGCTCTCTTACAGGCGACAAAATGAGACAAGGGATAAAAAGGTACAAGAGAACGAATGCAATTTAGATTGTTAAAAGTAACTTAAAATTAATATCATCCTTGTCTGTTGTGCCGACACAGAAGAAAAAAGGTAAAAGAAGCCATAGACAAAAGAAAATAGGCAAATTAGTCTCATTTTAGGTTTTAAACGTAAAATAGGCACAAATAGGCATTCATATTGAAATAGGTTCTTTTAGGCGCTATAAAATTGATGGTTTTTAGTTCAAATAAACTTTTATATATATATATATATATATATATATATATAATATATATAAACTTTATTTAGTACAAGGTACCCAGGAAAAAATAGATTTTCACCTAAATATACCATAACGAAATATCAGCTCTTAAAAACACCGCAAGCACAAATTTTTAATCACCGCATAACCACAGGGCCACGAGGCACATACATGGGCAGCACTCGTTCTGGCACACGGAGCCCTGCTCTCGGAGAAATTGAATCTGAGCTCGCGATTACAGCTACGGTGAGAGAAATATATCTTACACAGTGATTACAGCGCTCCTCCGGTTATCTCCGGTTGAACCGACGGAGGGAAAAAAACATAATCGGAGGAACCGGAGGTCCGGTCGCACTCGTCCACGTGGCGGAACCCTCTCCATTTACTGGCCCAATCAATGTTTGTAACGGATTAAGAAAAAGTATTTTTGTATTTTGAAAATACAAAATACTATCAGAAAGTATTTTCGATACAAATACAAAATACATGTTTCAATATGTATTTTCGATACAAAATACAAATTACAAAAGTATCGAAAATACGTATTTTAAATACAAGTATTTTCGATACTGCCCAACTCTGCAAGTAACTCATCCGCTGCTATAAATGTACTGGATGAGCGCGCCATGACGCGTCCTTTCACACACACGTTTTATTCTTTCACGTTACAATTTCGAATTCACGGTTCTCTTTAACGCATCAATAGTTAAACAATGTAGTCTATTTCAGTACGAAACAGCATTTACGCTACAACGAAGGGCACACAAGACGAACGAAATTACGTCGCACCACCGTTTGGACTTCACGGACTGTCCCTACCTACTATTTTCTTACATGAAGGCAGTGATCTTGTTTTGTCAGGCCTGCTAACACACATCGTCTTACCCACCGAAATTGAATCAGGTTGAAATGTGCTTAAGCATAGTTGGCAGACGTGCATGAGTTGTGAAGAAAGACAGTCGTGCCGTCTGCCCCCCGCGCTCCGCTCCCGCTTCGGGGCCCACAATCACGGCACGTGACATCTGTGATTCCCAGGCGTACGGCCGAATTATGACTGCATCAGAGGAGGGGTATGGAAGGTTCTTGGGAGGGGATACAAAACCACCAATGAGAACTCAGAAGCCTGAGATGTGAGAGGCCTGGTCACATCATCGGCCGTCGAAACCACACAGCGCATGGCCGTGAGTTCAATGACCTCACCAACGTAGCGATGTCGTTCAAGGGATGCTTCTTGTTCCTTCACATCCAGCGAAGGAAAATACCGCCTATTGGAGAGCGCACGTAAATGGCGGGAGGGAATATGGAAACAGAGGGATATGCTTACGGAAGAAAGTAAATTACTTTACTGAAAATAGTTTAAAGTAATGAAAATCTAGGGGATGCAACGCATCACTCGCATACACTGAGCCTACGCCACTGCCCACGAATCAGAATCGGAGTGTGTAATCCGCGATCACAACCAATCCGGCCTTGTGAATAAGGGTTTTTGTTTTGATTCGCGAATTATCAAAACTCGACGATAATTCTCGTATTACACGGTATTGAGAATATGGGCGTACATTACTTGAATTTATTTAGAGGTGCGTTTGAAGTACACCAGCTGTAGACGGTTTCATCCAATCGGGAGATTGAAGGACACCATAGTGGTGCTACTTTAGCGACATAAAGGCTTCCGATTGGATCAGGGTTCATCACGTTTTCGCTCCGTAGCGCTCCCGGCTCTCCCGATTGCTCCCGGCTCGGAGCGGGCGGCCGGGGCCGAACGGAAGCAATATACTTCGTTTTTTCTAACTTGACCTATGACATTAGGAAATTAGACCCCTGCTATATAAAAGGAATCTTTTTCATTAATTCGCGGCCGTCCTTCCCTCCATTTCCGGGCTCGTGGCCTCAGAAATGGGCTTACCACTGTTAAAAAGATTCATTTTATAAGACAGAAGGTGTAATAATGATCTAATGTCATCGGCTACGTTAGAAACCAGTGGTGCTTCCAACGCACATACTTTCTCGCTCTGCTTCTATACGGTCCTTATTGCTATTCCACTACTTCATAAACCAGCAAAAGTGTATTATACCAGCAAACGTTTTCCGTACCGAGACCCGACATCCAATACTAAAAGTCACGAACCGGCACTTATACCACTACGCCACACCAACACCGCCTGTGTCAAACAGAGCCATGAAAGAATAGAACCGACCTATAAAATGGTAAATGCATGATTGAGAAACAATTGATACGATGGTACATTCGCTTTACAAATACGAGAAGAGAAGTAAAAATTGTTAAAAGTTAAAAATTTGAACAAATATATAAATAGACATTTCCAGCACATTTATCACAATTACTTATATTTTAGTCAAAACGTAATTATACCGGTTTTATCATTAGGAGCCGGTACTTGTCAACATGCGAAAAACATGTCTTTCAAACAAGACCCAGAAAAGCAGCGATGAACCGCTTTATGAAGTATTCGTAAGACAAGAAAGTAATAATACTTCCGGAACGGTTAGGGGTTGTAAGCTCATCGCATGCGTTCTGGTTATAATGTATTACAATTTAACGTTAAAATACCCATAATTTTACTTAAATTGGTTCATACAGATATATACTAGACAACGGCTGATTTGACATGTCATACGCTTCAGAAATCAAATAACAGAGTTGAAAAATTGTTTAAAAGATGCAGTTAGGGAAAACACAGACAAGTCCTGTCTATTTATCTGCATTGATTCTATTCGTGAGTAGAAGTACTTCAAATGATTTTCAATAAAGTATCTACACTCTTAAATGTTTTTTCCTGCAACATCACATTCATCAAATTAAAATCCCCACCTGGGGAACGAACTCAGCATCTTCCTTACTGAAGATCTCAACCCGAAGGTGCGTTAACCAGCCGCGGCACGGGACTGACATGCGGACAAACTACTTATATTTTAGTCAAAACGTAATTGTATCAGTTCTATCATTAGGAAGTTTAGACTGTGTACTTATTAACAATGCACAGAAACTATACACAGATAAATGGGATATGTTTATTTATTTGTCAAAAACCAGTAAAAACTGTATATGAGTGTGGGGAAAGAAATTTATCTGCGCACATTTTCTTGAGCGCCAGAATTAAAAAAAAAACAACGAAAAAATGAATTTAGAAAATAATTATTTTAGAAAAATAAAAATATTTGAAAAATGTTTTTTCCCGATTATAGAAAATCAATTTCAACGGTAAATGAACTACAAGCAAAAGGAGTGCTCACAAAACGTGCGCACAGTGAAGCAACATTTACGTCCAGATATACATTGGTCTATAAAAATAAATCTGCAAAACCAACTGCAATACCAACATATTCTTATATCTTTCGGGAGTAGATTCCAGCTTTTGAGATTGGAAGTTAAAACTTCAGCTTGCTGTTTAGACAGGTTTAAATCGCAAATCAAGTCATTAAGGTTTTCTTATTGGTGCTTCAGCATGTTATTACATATAATGTCCTTAAATATGGCTTGAATAAAATTGCTATGTGTAAAGGAGTTTCCCATGACAGTTTAAAGAAAATCAGATTTAAAAGTAGCTATCACAAAAAATTGATGCCTGATGGAATAATTCTGACTACATATTTGAATCCACAATCAAAAAATGCATTAGATTCACTAATCAGATTTGTGAAGAAAACCTTGTCAACCAGTGTAATCAATATTGATCATTGATACTTAATTCATCTTTCTTTAAATTCAATGATATTATAACATGTTGTGGTATGAATTTGGAAATTCATAAGAACATGTTATGTTTCTTCTTATTTCTCTTTGGCTTATATTACATTTTCAGTTATTTAGTTACAATAATCTGCTTCAGCTTCCGGATTTGTCCTTCAATCACCTACAAGTAGAAGTATATTTTTTATACTATATATTTTTATGGATTCAGTAAAGCACAAAACATATATTAGTATACATTTAATAATAAGGATTCATGAAAATGTAATCAAAATTTTGGAATCTCTTATGTGAAAACTAAACAAAGTTTTATAGATTTCACATTTTCTCCAGGATGTTCCATCAAGACAAAAATAATATTTTATTTTCTATTTCTGAAGAAGACAGAAAACTAACTCTGACAACACCTGGGCAGAATTATTTCCAAGATTTGAAGCTTTTTTTACAATTATTCAGAATTTGTTACTGTTTTATTATAATAAACATGGTTTATCATAACTAAGGGTGGATTTTGATGATCTAAAGATCACCTAAAATGATGAATAAAATACTCTTAAAATGATTTAGAAAAGTCCTACAGGCACAGAAAAATGACGTAAAAAATCTTTTCCAAGCCAGTTTAGATGAATAACTGAAGTTGTTGGATATATTAGTGATGTAATCAAACCTTCCTCCTTTTATTCTAGTGAACTCAGCTTGCAAACTTTTGAACTGTTCTTTACCACGAAACCTGTCTTTACTTATCTCGAAATCGGCTGAACTGACAATGGTGCTGATATGTGTTACAGAAACTTTAGATTAAGTCCAACGGCTGACATTACCATTACTCAATGAAGAAATCGAATAGACTACTCAGAAAATCTGTGTAGAACATTTTCTGCATCTCACAAATATTATTTGAAGCAAATACTATTAAAGTGATATTCATATCAATGAAATAAATGAAAAATGCTATAAAATGATGGGGAAAGGTAAAAAATTACTCAATCGAAATAGATGAAAAATGCAAAAAAAATAAAACATTTCCTTTTGTCATTTTGACATAAAATTATAATATATACTGAAAGGTACTGTTCTAAAGTGAAAAAGACAAAAAGGCTTTTCATTAAAATATGCCCCTATTCATAACATTTAATTATAGAATACTACATTTCATTTTGCAAACTGTACACTACTTACAATTGAATTTCCATGACAAAGTGATTTGATTTCTATTTGCAAAATCGTCTTCACACCCATTGGGGTGTACTTATTTTATTAATTGAACTGTTTATTACCGATAGGGCCTACAAGTTTTGGGTAAGGTCCCTCACCAGAACACAAAATTTATAGAAAATATTTGTAAAATTCTCTTGAAAGACAATATCTCTCAATGCTTCTGTTTTGAAATTTACTAATATTGCTGAGAAGTAATAGATCTGAATGCATCAACATCTTAATTAAACACAAATAAACACCAAACTCACTAGGTAGACAACAAGCATAAAACAGGTGCACATACAGGGGCGGGATTTCGGATCTTTTATTGGGGGGACAAATTTGGGCGCTATTGTAAATATCAAAATATTCGTTTACATGCTTTAAGTTAATTAATTGTGCTGCAATTATACACATTGCTTTCAATTTTGTTAATTATTATTGAATGTTATTAATTATATTAGTTGCACACAAGCGGTGAGATTCCGCATTGTTACTTGAACGGTCCGAACTGTTAATTCAACGATACATTTTTTTCAATGAATCATTTCTCAACAAATATTGCTTACAAGCATGTCTACAAAATGAAGTAGATCTTCCTGGTGTTGGAATTGGTCTTTCAATTCTGTATCATTTTGAAGATCCAATGTTTTCAAATGTAAATCGTGATTTACACTATCAACATTGAAAATGGTAAAGCAAAAACCTTGTTATCTGAATCCATATCAGAAATTTCATGAAATCTGTTTTCAAAATATACGTTTATCAATTTACTTGTACTCAGCTGCATGGTTCACCGTGTAGATTATACTCTTTAACATGGTTAAAAAATGTCTGAGAAACAAATCATTTTGTATTATCTCCTGTTTTTTTAATTGTTCTTCCTATTTATTTTTAAAAATTATCAGACTATTATTACCAGAGCCTCTGCTTCCTTTTGCCATGACACATTTTGTATTGACGTCTTGCATGAAACGGAACTTTCCGACTTATCGCTTCTACCTCTCAACGTTCGACCCACTTCTAGACAAAAACCTGTGATATACGCAGGTAGTTCTTAGCGATCTCGCACCGAAGGATCGCGGGTTCGACTCCCGCCTTGGGCATGGTTGCATTTCTATTCGTCCTTTCACCCCCTATCATCACCATATCATCACCATATCATTTCATCTTCACAGTTACCATAACGTCACAGTTAACAAATAACAAAAAACCGACAAGCAATTCCATGTAATCCCGCGGTCGAGTTATTAGAATCGAATAAAGATACATAATTATTAATGTCAAATTTTCAGTGACGGTACACTTAAACTTTACTCATTAATACATTTTTTGACAAAACATATGTAAAAATTTTGCTTTCACTATTTTGTTCTTGTTTAAATAATTACATGAATGTAGCAATTTTTCACATGTTAAGTATAAAATTGAATATTGAAATTAAATTATTTGAGGAAAGTGACGATTAAATGATTTTCTTTACAAATAATGATCAGTGTTAAGTATTAGAATTAAATGATTGAAGTATTTGAATTGTAATTAAAATTTACAGTTTTAATGACATACAAATTGCGTGCATTGAAGTACATAAATATTAGCTACGCAATGCTAAATCGACGAGATAATAACATTCTACATTTTGGAAAGTGGTCAAAACTGTCAGTTTGCCGAACTTTACCATGCACCAACTTTAACGATTCATAGCAATAACAAACCTTTTTTTAAATTATCGTAGTAAAAGTTGCTGTTGTCCAAAAAAGAACCAAAAAACTTTTTTGTTATAATAATACAACAGACATTAGATTAAAACAACAGATTCCCATTCATAATAACAGAGAAGGGAAGTTATTATCAGTGGTCTAGCGTGATCATCATTTTTCCTGGGTAGGCTGCAAAGCAGATTAACGTATTATTTGACACTCCTCTGTCCTCATTAATGAAGAGATGTTATTCTCTCGATTACCCAGGGGATACTAGAATAACGTGAGTCAATGGCCACCGAAGTTTGCTATAACTTCTAGGAGAACAAAGTATCTATGAGATTGTCGTCTGGTAAAGTCACATTTCCTTCAGTAAACAATTACACTTCTATTATTCATTAGCTATTGATTAATTTCTAATTTGAACTAAACGCGATGAACATTTATTTCTCACCTGTCAGATACAAGAGCTGAAATCTTCTTACTTTCTTGATCTGGCTCGTTTCACTATAATAAAAGCTCGTGCGTTCGCCAGTACTGCAAGAACTCAATTGAGCTCTTATTCTTATGACGTGGCAGAGATGTCATCGTCACCTATACCGAGAGCCCTCTGACTGAGGACCAGGACAGTGGTCCGCATTTATGTTGGACAAACATTTATTTCACAGTCCGCAAAAACGAGAGAACCAAATGGGTGGACAATAGGCTTATTATAATTAACGACTGATTTATTTTGCTCTCTTTTGTCCCTGTCACTTACAGCTGTCGTTAAGACATTTTTAATTTTATTATTAATAGTAGAGTATTTATTTTGGTCTATAAGCAAAATACTAAGAATCAACTTTCCACGCCATTTACAAGACATTTCTCATCACAAGTGTGAATTAAACGAATTACGTGTGAATAGTACCGATTATAATGAATCGACCGCAAGCCGCCCACTGTTTCCTCACACCTCTTTCAGCGCCTGTGAGGTTGGTCATTCCGATAAGCTGGGCTGATTTATGTGGTGTGTGTGTGTGTGTGTGTGTGTGTGTGTGTGTGTGTGTGTGTGTGTGTGTGTACGTGTGTGTGAGTGAGTGTCGTGGGGTGAGAAAGCCCGCCACTGGCCCCACTCATCTACAGTGCCGAAAGGACACGTACTGTGGATGTGTTGAGGGCTCCCAAAGAACAGAGACTTCGTTCTCTCTTCTTCGAAGTTCGAAACTGAGTAGGAAGTACAAGATGTCAAACCTACCATGATTTTACGCATGAAACTGTTCAATTTCCAAGTAAATATCATTTAAAAGTAAAATATAATTGAAGGATGTTTTTTTCAATACGAGATATTCACAGTAACGCTGAACATTATCCCGCGCGTTTTATACTATGAACTAAAGTTTGCCAATTTATTTATGCAGTATGGTATTATCTTAGCTTAATAAAATTATTATTCCCTTAATTATTATTAAAATTCTTCTGAAAATACAGAAAAAAGTATATCTTTTTTAACATAAACTTGAATGCAATGTCTAAATATATTTTTTTAAGTATGTCCCAACGTTGGGGGGGGCAGTTGCCCTCCCCGAATCCCGCCTCTGTGCACATACATATACAATAGGTGGAAAGCAAGAACAACTAGTGGTACAACAGAATGGCACAAACTTTCTCATACTAGTTAGTTTTCTAATTTCTTTGGTCTGGGCCAGCTTTACAAAGTTGTCCCATCCTCTTGCCAGCTGCCATCTAACATCCCCAAAGTACATTTTTTTCAAAATTTTCTCAGTATTTCAGTTTCCTAATGATAGAACTGAAATATTACATTAAGAATATTAAAGAATAGTAAAATCTCATCCTATTTAACAAATTTTGTTGAAAAATTTGGAGCAGTTTGTTTTGAAAATGGCATTTAACCGTTACTGTTAATGCAAAATTTGGAACACTTTTTCACAGAAATCTCTTGTTTTCAAAAAACTTCATTTAATATTATTTGAAGCACTTACACTCATAAATGCAATAAAACAAACAAATCACTGGAAATGTGCATATTAAAGGCATAAGTGATATTAAAAAAAATTTTTGTAATTTTTCGTAATCTCTATTTGTAATTCTTAATCATATTTATGTCTTTGTTTTAGATGTCTTTAACTGTTTCAAAATCAAAATCTTAAGAAACTTGTTTTTTTTAACAGCATTCACTTTTTAATCTTGAGGAAACTTCTATGTAGTCTGAAATATGGCACTCTATGCCTACTAACATCTTAGCTATTAAGAAAACTTTCAATTCAAGAATAAGTTTTCTTTTTACGTTTCCATCTTTTTTTTGCCAGAACTATTTGAATTCTTAACTCCTTCAAAAATAAATTTGGAAAGTTTTCTAAACCTATATCGGAAAAAAAGCCTAATACCCTGGATAATAATTAAAATTATTCCATACAGCCATGATTATAGAAGAGAATTTTAAAACCATGCAACAATTTTCTACTCACTACAAATGGTACAACTTTGTAAGGAATAAATATTTTCATAAAAATAATCAAATTTATAATTTTTTAGTCTTCAAGGCCCATTTTTCTCAGAAGAGTGGGGGGAGGATTGGTGCCATTTAGCTAGGCGTGTATCAAAATTTAAATAAGGAAGATACTGTTCTTTCCAACACATGTGAGAAACTTCTTTTACTTCTTTGTTTACTCATGTTGTCACGTCGCTAGGAGTTTCTATAATTTTTTCTGATCTTTTTCCTGATGAGGGGGGAACACAAAGAGAAAATCCCATTGATATCCTATAAACTTAGTGGTAAATATCATTTGATTTAAAATAAGTTGCTCTTTACCAGTATTATGATAACAGTAAAGAAATCTAACTATCTTCTTCACTTTATCTTTTACACTCATAAAAATCAGAATTAGAGTCCCATAAATTTTATAACATTTTCAGTAACATCCCGATACCCATTTTTAGTTGTAATATGAAATTGGATACTTCTGACTCTGTACATGGTGTAAAAGTGCGGTAAACAATTATTATTAAATGTATACTTAACCATATGTTTATTCCCATGGATAGTAAGTGTTACATATTTAATTCTCTTGTCTTCTACGGTTACTTCATTATTTTCTGATAGGGTTATATTTTGTAAAGGTATTTCTTTATAATTTTTTATTAAAGTTCTAATAACTTTAAATGTTTCGTACTTATACTTTGTTAACAAAATATAAAGTATAAATATTGTTGATATAATTATTTCTATCATTTTAATAATTTTTTTCAGTATTTAACTAAAATAAATGGATATCGAATTTGGAAATGAGTATAGAACTTATGGCGTGGGACTGGGAGGCTATATAGAAGGAATGGAAAGAGGTGGGGTTGCAAATAGATTAAACCAAAGGTTAATGAACCCAGAAGAAAAATTCTTTTCAACTCTAAACTTAGCTTTTGAAAAAATAAATGATTATAGACCTTTAGATGCAAATACTAGAGATTTAATGGCCGATTTTGCAACAAAAATGCCACATTTATCATTTAAAAACGCCACTACAGTTGTTCTAGGGTGTCTTGCTTCAATAAAGCATAAAAACAACGTTTTAAACAAAAATGAGTTAAAAAAATATTTTCTCTTTTACATCATTTTAAAGATACTGAAAACATTTCACCTTCTGATGTAATAAGGTATGCAAAATTTGCAATGATTAACAATTTTTATATAGAAGATTTAGCTATTAATGAAGAAGATAGAGAATCTGAAGAAGAATCTGAAAAAGAATATGAAGAATAAAATTTTAATGGAATTTCCATTAAAATTACAAATGAGAATTTATTGTGGTTTATTCCAAATTTCAGACCATGTACCTTTCGTTGATACGTTAGCATAATCAGTTGATTTATTTTCAAAAAAATTGGTATGTGTTGGAGCATTTATCATTATTTCTAATTCCGGAAGAGGATTAGTTGGAAAAGGTTCTAAATTAAAAATAGATTTGTATCCCATCAAATTAAGTCTTCTATCAGCTATATACTTTATGTAAGCTTTAAGTCTTTGCGGAGTTAAACCAAAAAAATCTTTATTATTTTTTGTTTCTAAGTCATTATCATCATTAACAGGTTCGTCTTTATATTTTTTAAAAACAAGATCTATAAACGCTTCTTCTAAACCAACCATCTCTTTTGCAATTTTATACACCGTTTCTTGTAAAACATATGGCCTTATTGGTTGATCTCCAGTTTTGTTTTCTTCAACAAATACTTTAAAAAGTTCAATCATACCTTCTGTGTGCTGAGTTTCATCAACAATTGACCAAGTCACAATTTGGCCCATCCCTTTCATAAATCCATTTAAAGGAAAGATTAAAAGCATCGCAAATGTTGAAAACAATTGCATTCCTTCCGTAAATCCTGAAAACAATGCAATTCCTGCAGCAATATGTTCCTTATCTTCTGTTGTTAAATTTTCTTCACCTTTACCTAAAATATGTCTACTGTCAGAAAATTTTTTAATGTAGTCTTGTTTATCTTTCATTTCTTCATACAGAAGAAATTCTTTATACGTAGCTTCAGGCATACCTAATGTTTCCAAAAGATATGAATACGCATCTATATGTAACCTTCTCTGCCAGCAAAACCTCCCATCATCATTGTTACTTCCGGCAACTTAAAAAATGGCAAATATTGTGTATAATATGCAGATGCAACATCTACGTCTCCTTGCGTAAAAAATCTAAATATATTTGTAAGAAAATCTCTTTGGTTGTCGTTCAAACGATTTTTCCAATCATTCACATCATCATGCATTGGAACTTCTGATGGTAACCAGTGACTTTTTTTCGTGTTTATCCCATTTATTGTAAAATTCAGGGTATGTAAATGGTTGTAATAATTTTCTACCTTTTAATAATGACATTTTATATATCTTTTGTCTTATTTAACTTCAAAAACCATTAATTCAAATTTAAAAACTAAATTTATGATAAAATAATTATAATAAATGACATCTAAATGTAGTAATGGCATCAACAGCCTTTCATTAATCCCTTGACAAACAGAAAAATTAAGAAAAATGGACCAACATATAAAGAATTGGAACGAGAATGCGGACCTCCTCCCAGAAGGTCATCTCCAAGAAGGTCATCTCCAAGAAGGTTGTCGTCTCCACAAAGACGTCCTGATCAGAGAATACAATTATATTGTGGAAATAATGCACGTGATGAAGGATTAATAAACGGAACAAAAATCTTAGGAACAAGATATCAATGTTTAAAGAAAGGAATAGGAAAAGGTTTAAATGAACCCATATTAAAATACAATAACGATTATGAACCTATAGAAAATGTTCGAATTTATTGCGGGAATGGTGCACTTCCTAATAATAAAGATAGATTTGGTACACGAGATGAATGTCTGAGAAAAGGATTTGCAGTAGGACAAAAGCAAAGTACATAAGAGATGGAGGTATTCAAAGAGGTCCAATTGTTATAGAAGAAAATGGATGGTATAAAGCATATTTACCTAGATAGTTAACAAAACATAAAAATAAAAAAGAAGAATTTCTTAAATAAATGAACTTTGATAAAGAAAAATGTGATGAATGGGAAAAAATTCGTTTAAATTCTTCTCCCCAAAACCCATTTACAAAAAGAAATGTAAAAAAAGATGGTCCTACATACAAAAAATAGATCTTATTTGTAGACATAATGTTGTTGGAGGAAATGTTGTTGATTTAAACAAATTATGTCTAAAATGGTTAAAGGATAACCATCCCAATGTTAAAATATCTAAATTAAAATCTCCTCCGAAAGTTCCTCTTAAAGTTAGATCACCCAAACGTAAAAAAATCTCCTGTACGTCGCGTTCATCTCCCCACATTTTAACTGACGATGAAGATGATCTTTTGTATGATTATTTACTTTCATATAGAAGAGCGGCATCCGAAGAATAACAAATTATTTAAGACAAACTATTAATGATAAAACAATTACTGCTGGAAATGCATGTATGTCAAATACAAAAACATTATTAAAATATTTACAAATGTAAAAGCTGTTGGAAAAGGATCGTTTGGAACTGTGTATATAGGAAACATTAATATAAAAAATAATGTATTTCTATTGCGATTAAAGAAGGACAGATTTCCAGATTTGAAGCTAATAGAGCTAAAAAACTTCAATTTCCTGTTGAGTATCTATTTAACCAAATGATGAATATATTTTAAACAATAAAATGTGTCCTTGTTTTAATTATACATATTGTATACAATTTTGTGATCATTGTGAAGTTGTATCAGCCGTTTTTATTCCCCGAATCAAAAATTACTACTTGTTCTGTTACTATGGTTGAAAAAGCAGATTCGGATTTAATTGGATTAACTTCTTTAGATGCTCAATTAAGTGCATTATTTCAAATTTTAGCAGCAGTTCATTGTATTCATAAACTTTATGGAATACAACAGTGTGACATTAAATAGCAAATGTATTAAAAAAGAATATACCAAAACAAGCTAATGAATATTTTCGATATTCTTTAGACGGAATTAATTACTTTGTTCCAAATACAGGCTTTGTAGCAATATTGAATGATTTTGGTGTTAGCTTTTCTACATCTCCAAAATTTCTACTTCGTTTTGGTGTCAGAAATGCAAAGGTTGTTTTTAACAACAATTCTTATAAATTTTCAACCTTTTTACAACCAAGGTATCCTCAAGAAAATAAGTTGCGTAAAATAACAACTTTATCGCCACCACCAAGATTAAGAGGACCGGAAGGTGATAACTTACCACCTTAATAATTTATAAAAAATTTTGATTCTAAACCAAGTATTTCTGTAGTTTGGAAGATTTTCAAAAATTCCAACATTGGTATGTATGAAGACATACAAGATGTTGTAAGAATGTTTGTTGGAGGAAAACAACCGTTCAACCTGGATCACATACACAAATGCGTGGTTTACAACCACAAGTACAAAATGCAATTACAACCATTTGTAGAAAAATTAGCACCAACAAGTGTATGGCCAGAAAACAAAGTAGAATTGTTTTTATGCCAATGTTTTAATTCTAAAATCTTTACCAAGTTTGGATATACAATCAACCTCCAAATGCTATTATTTTGGAAACTTATAAACTACCTTAAAATATTTATATTTTTGTTTATTTTTTATGGAACATTCCATAAAATTTATAATTGTTTAAAAATTAATCATCATGAACTGGTATACATGCACACATATCCCCATAACATAAACAAATTCCTAAACATCCTGGACATGATCTTTAATTCTTTTTGTATTGATTTCTCTACATTTTTTTTTATCTCTGTGTAAGTTAAAACATTACAATCTATACAAAATCTTCAATAAAAAGGATAAAACATTACAATCTATACAAAATCTTCATATAAAAAAGGATTTCGGTGAATCTATCCAGTAATCTATTCTGAACGTTAACCGAGATTTCTAAGTAAGTGTGATTCTCCCGTGAAAATAGGAACAGGTGCTGACTCAAACAAATGAATCTAATTGAAAACTAATTTTTTGTTGCCTACTTGTTTTCTAAATGGTTTGTGAAAAATATAACTGCGAACCTAATTTTTCAAACACAGTTTCGGTTTGAACATCACTTAAATTTAATGGATCAGATATTTTAATCGTTAATTTTATGTTTTGAATTTTCTATGGTATCATTAGTTGGTTGTAAGGGATATTTTTTCAATAACAGCATCTGTGGTAATACTACACCTGCAGGAAAAAATTTATAAATGTCATTGGTTTTACTTGATATTTCTATTCTTTCCTTTGAATCCCTGTGAACAAATTATATTTAAATTAGCTTTAGGAATATATGATGCTATTTTCCTATTTACATATCCAACTGTTGCAGCATGTGTATCCGGAGGATTCATATTTGTATCATTTACATTTGTTACAAAAAAATTACCCCCCATATCTAAATTACCATACATAATATCTCCTTTTCTATTAACATGAATAGTCTCATCTCTTATAGAAGTTAAAACAAACTGTTTGTTAGTTGCATCGTTGTCGTTTTCAGGGTTTTTTAGGTTAATAATTGAATATAAATGTTGTAAATCTATATCACTATCTCCATCGGGGTGTTGTGAACGAAATTGTTTATAAACAATTTCGTTCACGATTTTACTCAAATCTTCATAAACTAAACTTACTGATTTAGATATATTCATTTTTTATTTGTGTTAATATAATAATTTGACTTCTTTAGTCAAATTAGTTCAAATTAGTTCAAATTATAAGGATTATCGATTGTTTCACCCATTTGGAAA
>JAHLJT010008446.1:151384826-151462952 GCA_031308135.1 Acheta domesticus
GTTGTTTTTTTCAAATGTCCGACCGTCTGTCCGCGTGTCTCTCTATGAGTGAACAACTCTAGTACTTAAACCATTCGTAGGGTACATAGGATTTTTGCCAAAATGAAACATTCCTTGATCGATCTGACTCAACTCGAGGTCCTACAATTTTTAAAATAATTCTTTAAATTTCGGGATGCTTCATTAAAAAACTTCCGGACATTTTCAAGTTTTCTCAAAAATGGCTCCACATTTTTTCTTTAAAATTCTTCTAAGAATAGAGTGAAATACACTGATGAAAATTACATAGATCTATTTTCATGGTTATCTTTCAATTTTCGAAATTTATCAAGATTGAATTCTTTCGGCGTGTACCTCTAAAGTGGATGATGGAGTTTTCTAGATAAAATTAGTACTTTACAAAGAGTACTTAATAACTATTATGTAATATTTTTGAAAATGTTCGTAGTTATCGAGCAATTTTAATAGAAATGTGAGAAATATCAACAAGTTAAAAGAACACATTCTTCTCAAAAAGATCCGAAATTTTTGGCTTAAACAATCTGTACGATGCACACTGGGCCAGGAAGAACCGAAACCTGGCCAAAACTCGCCTCTCCAAATTCCTGCATTTCCAGGGAAAGAAATGGAAGGGAATTGAATTAATGGTTAATGCATATAAATAAGTAATATCATCTGTTATACAACAGAAATATATTTTATATTTTATATTTATATTTTATACAAGGGGATATTTTATGCGAGTTTTTCCTGCTAATTCATCTTCGCTGCTTGAAGTACTTTCACTTTCTTTTTCAAGGCAGGGAGAGAAATTCATCCTTATCAATAATTCATTTAAATCATTCATTTTCTTTGGAATTGCTTTACAAATGTAATATTTCTGCATTGAAGTTGTTGTCAAAGTGCTTCGTACCTTTCCATCCGCCATAATTAGAAGCATGTCGTGGAAACCACATTACATAGAAAGCCGTCAAGCGAAACAAGAGTAGACCTAAGTTGTTTAATTTGATTTTGCATAATTTGTTGTTTTTTTCATTTTATTTAGCTGAGCTGTTTCTATTTCGGAAATGAAGCTTAATCGGTCTGCAATAACGAATTTATGGAAGTTGAGGATTTTGCCATAAAACAGTTTTTGTTTCTTACGAAGAGACAAAGTTGAATCGAATCACAACAGTTAATAAACATGTCTGTATTACTGAAATAGCCTCCTGTTTTTACTCATTGTGTTAAGTGCTACCATCAAAACCCCTCTTGCTTATCAACTTGAGCTGGGTGCAGAAAGAAATTTGGTGAGAGAAAATTATTCGAAAAGCAGTATGGTAGAGTAGACTGCAGATTTACTTCGGTAACAGTTCTGTAAAGTGATGTCATGCTAACATCGTTCCTTAGCGGTCCCTACTTCGTTATATGTGGGGTACACTAAGGCCGTTCGTTGAACCAATTCGAGCAACGTGGAATTGGTGTGTACTGAGCTGCGCATGTAAACTTGGGGTTCTCAAGGCCTCCTTCCTCAGCTAAGCTGTGTCCCTTTGCCCCTTCGAAGCGCAGACGCATTGGGTTGGGAGAAGAATGGGTGTCACGAATCGTTTTTTATTTTCCTTCTTTTGCTCCTTCACTATTTGCTTCATATGAAGTCTTTGGGCGTCATAGGTTTTGTAATATACGCCCGGCAATTTAAAGTTGCCGCGCTAACATCGCAGCAAAGAGCGCCGGCGACGTGCAGCGCACAGCACAGAGCAGCGCACAGCACAGAGCGTCGGCAGCAAGAGCGCCGAGCTTCGCCGAGCGCGCCAAAAGTGCGCTCAGAAACAGGAATGACTACTGCTTGGACTTCACGGAAGATCTAAGGAGAAGAGCGCGCTGCGTAGAGTCAGCCAGATGGCAGAATGTTTCCTTAGAGAGTCTTGTGGCGTTTGTACATGGTGGCCGAGTGGGTCAAGATAGTTCGAGTAATAAATCTTCTTTTAAGAAAAGTATGTGTTTCTGAGATACAACAGGTTTGAAGAATCTTCAAGATCTTCTGGAGTAGGAATTTAAGATGGCAAAATAAATATTTCATTCAACCAAGCTGAATTTTCTTTCAAAAATTTACCACACTTTCTACTGCTTTTGTCCCAACTGGCAAAGTCACTACAGTTTGCCATTGTCTTGTAAATAGCTCATTTGATATTTTCTCAGTATCAGTATATTGACAAAGACTACTAATTGCTGTATTTTAGCGTCGCATTTCACATACCTCATATTTCAGCATTTTGTAGAAATTCGTCTAAAAAGAATAAATGTTTGTTTTGTAATACAAATCGTCTTAGAAGTCTTAAAAATGTTATATACTCTTTTAACAAAAGCCAGGAAGTGACTTATGCGAGGAAGACGCAATCCGCAGTACTTAGTGCAAGCAGTGCAAACTACGTAGAAAAAATGTAAACGCCTGTATCTCACAAAAGGCTGTAATGTGCTGTAATCTGTTAACACGGTCATTTTCCTCACACTTTTTTCTTCTCATAACAATTTGTCTCAAATCGGAAGTAAGCGAAAGTAACAAGTAAAAGCCTCGAAGAAAATTACGATATCTCTATTGTAAAGCGGGAAGCAAATGCGCAAATTTATATTTATAACAATAACTTAAAAATTTATTCACAAAAATGGAAATAGTCTTTACTGGAGGATACGAAAATCTCTCTCTGCAAACTAAGATATTCAGCAGACCGGTATCTTGCAAAGTCCCTGAGTACTGATTGTACCAATACGGGCTTTCTGTTTCACATTCGTCACGACAGAAATCAGAAGCAAACTGAACCCAACTTTGCACCTCAGTTCCGTTGATTTAGAACGGTGCACTGAATTTCTGCTTATGTCTATGAGAGGGGTGGACATTACTCTAACGATAGGCGAAATCTCAGCGCCACGGGTGTAATTTGAGTTTTTGGACTTTTAGCCAGCTTTGAGGCATTTCTGGCCCACGGTGCGATGGTGCGAAATTTACCGAAAAATGTGTCTTAAATGACATTTTGATGCATTATTTTGCTTTTTCTAAAAGTAAACAAATATAATTTTCTAATACATTTCTTACGTCGTTAATATTTGCGTATATAACGAGACATTTTAATACATTAGTGCATTCCTGCGCATAGCTGGAGCATAATGGCTCTTAAACTCATAGAGAGAGAGAGAGAAAGAATTTTTTCGAAGACCGTACTTCACTGACAACATCCTTATGACACTAAATAAAACTTGAATCCGTAATTTTATTTTGGGAGTAGTTTGGGTGAAACAGAATTAATGCAACACCCTCAAAAATCAAACCCTCAACACCCTCAAAAATGTTCAATTTTCCGTGATCGAATACAGTGAATTGCTATTGATTGATTGTTTAGTGTTTTCGGACGTGTTATCTACAAATTAACCCATTAAGTACCAGCGTCCTCATTTGAGAACAGTGAATTTTTTTATTATTTCATTACATTATAAATTGTGTTCTCCATCACATAACATAACATTTGGCAACACCGCAAAGGTTCATTTAACAGATATAAACGTTTGTTATCGTTCAGATTTATATTCTTGTAGTTTTTCTAGCTTCCTAAGTTAGAGCATTTTATACTTTGTTTGTGTTGATAAAAAATTTGATTATATGTACTTTTCTAAATTTCGGTGAGTTGCTAAACTGACTAAATAGTGTTAGTTTGTGCTCATACTTTACGAACAATATAAAATTGTGCAGTTATATGATTCAATGTTTTCGAGACGTTGATATTTTAGTGCCGTCCTTGTATGAGGACGCTGGGACTTTATGTTATGCAATTTTGTCGTGAAGTGAAATACTTGTAAAAGAGTTGGAATTTGCATTTCATGTTGGTTTTTTTGAGGAATGATCGTGCCGCTAGATGTCGCATGATTGATCATGCGACTGCTTGATCATGCACTGCTTGGTCATGCGACATCTATCGGCACGCCCGAGAAAGACGCGATATTTATAAAGCTGCCTCACCAGGCCCGTCTTCACGATGGAAAACATCACGGCATTTCGCGGTTTTCTCGGTCATTCTGCTAGATGTCGCATGACCGCGACCGTATCAAGCACTGCTTGATCATGCAACATCTAGTGGCACGACCGAGAAAGACGCGAAATGCCGCGATAGTTTTTATCGTGAAGACGGGCCTTGAGAGGCAGCATTATAAAAATCGCACTATAAATGTTTCAAGAATCTGCAAGAAAGTATCAGTTTTGTCTTCTCCAGCAGAATGTTGCATAACGTAAGAATCGACAGAAAAAGACTCATTATCACGAGGATTGCTTATATACAATATCAGCAGCCATCATGCATAAGCAAGCCTCGCAAATATTTTGCTAAATGCAATATTACTCTCTGTGCGGATTGTTTTGGTCTATTCCACTTCAGAAAGTAAAGTAGATTTTTCTGAAATTACTTTTGTACTACAGTCTTAGCTGAATACAAGATCATTTTAGAAAATATGTTTGTAGTAGAAGTCTGTTCAATTATTACCATCATGTTCTTTTTTTGAAAATATTCTTCTAGTGTAATTGTATTTGCTGTGTTGATACATTACAATAAATTATGTAATTATGTTGTTTAATTATTTTATTTTATTTTTGTTTTAAACTTCAAAAAGTAGTTACAAAAATTCGAATCCAGTGAGCATAAACGTTTGATATGAAGACTTATTTTTATTATTGTGGAAAACTTCATACCAAGTCCCAGCGTCCTCATATGAGGACAGTCTTCCACGCCTACCCAAATTAATAATTTGAATTAATTTCGATAAAATGAAATAACTAGCACTCAATTATGATGATTTTTTGAATTTCACTAAAAAAATTGCATTAAAAATAATTTAAGACTTATGGTTAAGTGTACCGTATGCTATATCCCGGAAGGTGACAGTGTTCCGCCCCTGCTGGAACTACAGATTCAACGCCCACCTACATTTCGACTTGCCAGTATTCCCCATCCAGGAGTCTTCCCACTGTAGCAACGCCTCCACCCGAGACGGGATCTAAGCCCCTGATTGCTCTCCTGTTATGTGTGATAGAGTTGTGCATGTATGTAAGTCTATGTGTGTGTGTATTGAAGTAAGGGGAGGGGCAAGAATGAGGAAGGAAAGATCGTAAGCCGTCAGTGGTCCGTGTGGTAAGGCATTTATCAGAGAAACCAGGAAAAACTACCTATCACAACAGCCAACAGTTGGAATTCAAGTTCAAGCAGTAACTAATTTCGACCTAGATCTGTAATTAGAATCGGACATCCGCCAAAATTGGGATTAGAACCCTACGATTACTACCCTTTCCTCGTAAGCGAAGCTACAAAGACAACAAATGATGATCCTGAATTATTGCAACCGATACAAAATGCAGGTAAAACAATAACTCTCATTTCCATTATACATTTTGAATTTTTCAACATTACTATTATTCAAACTTTACAATTATTACTATTATTCATTATTTTTCTTTTTCCTTGGAATTCGATAGGCTCCCCAAATTTAAATTTAAAAAAGGTATTTAGTTACACATATCCGTGGAAATCAATGAAATCAATTCAAACACCTGTCCTTCCTTGCGCATGTAAAACTTTGCATTGCCAGTAAGAGTATACGAAGTCGCGTAATCCGCGAAATTTCGCATTTACCCACAAGGTGCGTCGATTCACGTACAAGATGTCAGCAAGGTTAGCTGTCCACGCGGGCTGCAGCATGGCGTTTACCAAGTTCTAATTGCACTGTTTCCGCAAAAAATACTTTTCGAATACTAACAATATTTATGTTGAGGAGATCGAGGTGGCCGTGATTAGGTGAACGTCGTATATTTATTTGTCCGCGTGTAGTAACCTTAAAAAGTGATTTACGCGAGTTTCGTAGTGTGCTTGAACTGATTGAACCTTGATTATTTGCGATTCTTCTTGTACCAGCCACATTTAGTGGTTGGTTTACTTCCGAAGGATGGATTCCTCTGACAACAGGGGAGCCCTAACCTCACCTGCTACTGAAATACAACCTAACGCTGCCGCACAGAAATCTTATGCTGGAGCTACAGCAAGTGAAATCTTTCCATCCAAAGATCAAGCCATCATAATGGAAGCACATGAAGGTCTCACCATCAAGGATTATATAAGTTAGTTAACCACAATAATTCAACCAAATGATATCAGGTTTATCTCTCGCATATCCAACAACAGAATATGTGTATTTTTGAGTTCAAAGAAAATTGCTGACTTCATCACTGATAACCATCAAATGTTAAATATAAAGAATTTTGAAGTAGGTATTGGAGCACTGCTAAACAAACACAAACGCGTCATCATCTCCAATGTATGCCCAGTTATACCCCATCAAGAAATTAAAAAAGCTCTCAATCAAATGAACATTAGAATCTCTACCAGCATTTCATTTATTAGAGCTGGTATGTCAGAACCAGGACTTTCTCACATAATGAGTTTCAGGAGGCAAGTATTCATTGACCAGAAGATGTTACAAAACTACCACCATCCACCCTCATTCAATACCAAAATACATCCTACCGAATATATTTTTCATCAGAAAATATAACCTGTTTTCTTTGCAAACTAGAAGGACATATAGCCAGCCAATGCACTTCAACGACTATGAAAAATGAAACAACAGATCTTAATTTAACAGATTCTCATATTGCCAGTGACCTACCAATGAATAATCCACCTGAAACAACTGTAAATCAATCCAATCCAACTCCACCATTGGACAATTTAAACTTCCCCACCATAAACAAAAGAAGCTTTCCCTCTGAAACTTCCTCACTGCCTGAATCCTCTTCATATAATGAGAACAAAAAACATGAAATGAATCAAAAGCAACCAAAGAAAAAGAAGAAAAACTGTAAAAATTAAGACCCCCTTGTTCATGAAAACCCATCTCCCAGATCTGTTGAAGAACTTATTGCACCAGCTAAAGATGCACTAGAATCGAACCAAAATGCATTTCCTCTGACATACCAACAATTCAAAATGTTTCTAGAAAATTCATTAGGTGCTCCAGACCCATCATTATTGCAAAAGATTACTCTCCTGACATTCCAGCTATCATCAGAATGATGACTGACGTACACCCTAAACTCACAGAACGGTCTATTAAAAATAGATTTACTAGAATGATTAAGAAACTAAAAAGAAATGTCTCTGTAGAAGAAACATCAGATGCTGATACCAGTCAGGATAGCTCATAATCTACTGAATAGTATAAATTAATGAACAATGTGAGTGATTCACTGAAACCATAAACATCTATAACTCATAAGATGTACAATATTTTGCAATGGAACATAAATAGTTTTTTTGCTCAACGTGAAAAACGTGAATTACTGATTCAGATACATAACCCTACTATTCTATGCTTACAAAAGACCAATTTTAAAAACGAATTCAAAGGACATATTAAACATTATCAGTGCTTCAATAGAAATAGAACTAGCACTATCCATGCCAGTGGTGGAGTAGCAATATATGTAAATAATAATCTCCGTGCTGAAGAAATTCCTATCCAAACAAACTTAGAAGCAATTGTCATAAAAATAAGTGCTCATTTTGTATTAATTGTGTGTAATATCTATATCCCGAACAGCTATCCACTTAAAGCTGATGAACTCAAAGATATTTCTGATCTGTTGCCCAAACCGTATTTGATATTAGGTGATTTCAACTGACACAATCCCATTTGGGGTTCAAAGAAAATCGACCCCAGAGGAGTTATGGTAGAAACACTCCTCAACGACCACGATGCTATAGTACTTAATAATGGCCAACCCACTCATTTCAATTTAAGCAGCGGTAGCTTTAGTGCAATTGATCTAACGATAAGCTCTAATAATTTTGCTCACAAATGTGAATGGACCGTTCTTGATGATATATACGACAGTGACCACTTCCCTATAATGACAAATGTAAGTGTAAAACTTTGTGAAGAGGTATACCAACAACTTTCTCCAAGATGGAACTTCAAAAACGCAGATTGGAAACAATACCAGAAAACAATTACTGAAGAAATTAGGGATTATGATGAGAATGAAAACATCGATTCTATTGTCAACAGCTTCTCAAACACGATAACGCTAGCAGCAAACTCGGCAATTCAATTCTACGGAACGTCGAAAAAAAGCAAAAATGTACCCTGGTGGAATGAAGAGTGTAAGGAAGTACACAAGAAATTCAAGCATGCTCTAAATAGATACAAAAGACAACGATCTGAAGAAAACAAAATTCAATTTAAAAAGATGAGAGCACTCTGTAGGAGAACCATGAAAGAATGCCGTAAGAAGTCGTGGATAAGCTACGTGTCATCTCTAACCTATAGAACGGATATCGAAGAATCATGGAACAAAATAAAATCCATAGAAGGTAACTGTAGAAGAAATACGATCGAATTCATCGAAAAAGCATCCAATAGTTACACATCGGATTCACAAGAGATAGCAAATATTTTAGCACATATATTCGCAGCAAATTCAAGCTCTTCAAACTATTCAGACCAATTCAAAATAAACAAAAAGAACCAAGAAAAAGATATAATGTACGATAATAATTACGACGCCGATGATGAATATCAACTAAATAAGCCTATTTCCTCAACAGAATTGCAGCAAGTATTGGTATCCTTGAAAACTACCTCACCCAGGCCAGACAACATTCCCAACATTCTCCTAAAAAACCTCCCTGAAGCAGGAAATGACAGGCTACTACAGATATACAACCATATTTGGACTAAACATGTATTTCCAAAACAATGTAGAATGGCTATTGTAATACCAATACCGAAACCTGGAAAAGACAAAACAAAGGCTTCTAACTACAGACCTATCTCCCTTACATCAAATATGTGTAAAATCCTAGAGAAGATAATAAACTTACGTCTAACTTGGATACTCGAACATCAAAATATAATCAGAAATACACAATTTGGTTTCCGTCACGGCCACTCTACAATATCACATCTTATTAGTGTCGATAACCATATCCGAGAAGCATTCGAGAGCAACCTACAAGTGCTAGCAATAAGTTTAGATATAGAAAAAGCTTATGATATGGTTTGAATTCATCAAAAATTTACTTCAGAACCGCAACATTAGAACTAGGGTCAACGGTAAACTCTCTGAAGAGACAATAATTGAAAACGGCGTGCCCCAAGGATCTGTGCTGAGTGTCTCTCTATTCCTACTAGCTATAAATGATGCTGATAAAAATATTACACCACCAGTAATTGCAAGAAAGTTTGCTGATGATATAACTATTCTATGTAAAGGGAAAAACATTATTTCTACCAAAGACATCCAAAATGCACTAAACAACCTACATGAATGGTCCCAAGAAACTGGCTTCAAGTTCTCTGCCCAAAAAACGGAATGTATCGTCTTCTCAAAACATAAATATATAAACTGCCCACCTCTGACATTAGGGGGTAAACCACTAGCATTTGTTAGGAACACCAAGATACTAGGACTGTATTTTGATTCCAAATTAACATAGAAAACACACATCAATTACATAACAAACGAATGCAAGAGAAGAATGAACATCTTGAAATCTCTTTCATACAAAACATGGGGAGCTGATATGGATGTACTTCTCCGAACGTACACAACAATCATTCGCCCAAAACTTGATTATGGATGCATATTGTACAACACATCAGGAGCAAAACATCTCAAGAAATTGGACTCAATCTACAACCAAGCTCTGAGAATAGCTACTGGATGTTTCCACACGACACCAATTGGCAGCATTTTAATTGAGGCTCAAGAAGTTTCACTAACCCAACGAAGGAAATCTCCATCACTTAAGTATGCACTCAAATCGGCAACATCGAAAAATCCAATCATTATAGTGATGTGTTCCCGAAATCTCAGAGTTCAAATGTTATAAACCCACGGTATGCACCTATGCACAAAAGGATTAAAGTTATTCTCGAAGAAATTGATTTGAAATTCCCGAAATTGAAACAAAGAGAATCAGTATTATCCCACCCTGGATTCTTCATACTATTGATACTGATTAACTCTCAGAGAATATAAAAAAGGAAAATTTACAACAGAAGAATGGAACAGAAAATTCATTGAACTCTGTAACAAATACAAAAACTATAACCATGTGTACACCGAGGGGGCAAAAAATAAAAATGGAGTCGGATCTGCCATTTATTCGCAAGATTTCAAATTAAAACAGACTCTCCATCCAGTAACTTCAATAAAAACTGCAGAATTATATTCCATATTACTCTCCTTAAGAGAGTTTAAAAAATCCCATGAGAATCAAAAGTATATCATATTTACTGACTCCCTCACAACAGTTGAAGAAATAAACCGCAAATCAAGATCGGAAATTAACAACTGCATTCACAAAATGCACTACAATATAACAAAAGCAGGGGGGGAATCGTAATCGCTTGGATACCTGCCCACAAAGACATTTTTGGTAACGAAATTGATGATCTAGAAGCCAAATTGCTGCGACGAACATTAACCAGATCTATCCAACAGAAACAATTAAATTTGAAGATTTCTGGGAAAACATTAATCACAAATTAAACCTTCACTGGAACAGCTTTTGGCGCAGATATAAATCCAGCAACATCCATCAGTCAACGAGCGCATTTTTCTCACCAATTATCAATAAAAAAATTGGCCGCAGGCACCAAAGAGTCCTTTCAAGAATAAGATGTGGACATTCCAACTTAAGCCACCTATATCTATTGCAAAAATCATTTCCCCCGACATGTGAACTTTGCAATACCAGACTTGACCTAGATCACATCTTTAAAATATGCCCCAGATACAACTACCAGAGGCAGTCATTTGGATTCAAATACGAAGCCATCCTGCATTCATCAGAAGATCAAGATAAAATAATCAAATTTTGTAAATCTATCAACATATTTAATGAAATTTAATCCCATTTTCTTGTATAAATTTTCCTCCAAAGTATGATTAAGACCAGTTAAAGTATATTGTAAAGTTAAACTGTAATACAATATTTGTCATAAACTCTGTAATCACACCCAATGTTAAACAATACTTGGATAGTCGCTAATAACCAAGATGTTGATGCGACTATAAATAAATCTATAATAAAAAATATTTATGTTATTGCATTGCATTTTTAAAGAACTTAAGAATACTGGAGAAGGAATGTATACTTCCATTTAAGAAAACAAAGTTGTATCAATATGTCAGAAATTACATACGGTACTAACAAGGAAACGAAATATGTTCTTTGCCCCCATCATCAGCAATAACATGGCGCAAATAGTATCTCAATAGCATCAACCGTTTTCAAAATATTTGCTGTGGCGAACTTAGGTGGTCCACCCTGTTTATTCAAAATATAATTCTGTCTAAATAGTCGAGAGCACGTTGCGAATTTCGCTTTGATTTAGATTTTCCTGTGCAATCAGAAATGTGACGTATTGATATTATCTTACAATGTTGAACTTAACTATGTAGTACGCAATTAGATTGGCAACGTATTTCTACATATGTCTGCACATAATTCCTTCCGCGACCTCAATAAAGAGGCAGGAGGTGATAGGGAATATAATTAAGAGTGATCATTCATCGTGTTGAAAGCTGAGAGACAATTCCGTGACGTGTGCAAGACATGACACAAACACAAATTACGTATATTTTGTGTCTCAAATAGGAGTCGCAATAGCAAAAGGTTTTCCATAATAAAGAGTAAAAAATGTATAGAATCTTCCAGTCGTTTTTAAACACATTTTTCAGACATCATTTCTCTACCTGTGATGTTTGACTTATGGCAGACCTGCACAACGCCTGCTTCCGCGGGCATTTTGCACTTGCGAGCCGATCGTCTGCCCGTGCCATCGCCGAAAGTGCAAGTAGTGGGGAGTAGGAAGCTTTGCGGAGAGGGGAGAAGTCTGACGTAGCACGACGCGGCGCGTAGATGGAATGCCTGGGCGTCTAATAATGATCCATGCTTCAAAATTAAATGCCAATTTGTTTAAATGGATTATATCTAGTATTTCAAGTTACCAGAACGTAATAATGATCCAGAACGTATGACGTATAATTCACTGTTTACGTTCTGTGCACTACTGTATATACACCTTTGTATCCATCACTGTATGTATTTTCATTTTCTATTTTTTTAAAGAAAATAACATGTTCATTGTGACTCTTAAGCATTATTTTAAAGCAATAGCTTTAAAATATATGCTGATATACAAGAAAAAATATTATTTAATTCTAACACAAAATTGCAATTTAATAATTGATTGTTCACCAGGAATGTTATAATCTCCAAATCATAGAAAAATGAAGAAAATCATGAGCGCAATCTCTCACATCAAGATTGACATAAAAATAGAATATGTGGCAATTCCAAGAAGGGTAATGTTTAATAGCACATTTGTGACCATTTTTCCCCATTATGAAACTGAATAAAAGAGATCAACGAGCAAACGTGACGGTATGTTACGGACAATCATAAGATAATCATGGGTATTGGTTAAATAGAATGCAAAGGGCTTTATATTTTTATACGATCTCGTAAACGACTCTATACTCTTGTCAGAAATTAGAACAGAAAATAATCATGATTTGTTTTAGAACAATATGTTTTTGCTTTGAGAGAACAGTCTTATTCAATTAAACATAGTTAATAAAAATATTTTATTGCTGTCATCATCAAACAAAAAACAATTCAGTATCAAAATTTTGTGTGTAGCACAACACTAAATTTGTGATTACATCGTAGCAAAGCGAACTACATTATAAGCCTTAGAAGCAATTATAATACTTGGTGTCGAAATCTAATGTGTATAATTCGTTGTAGTTTCATATTTCGCCCTGTCATATACCGAGAACAAACATTTGGAATATAATACAAAAGACAATATTAGTTGAACTGTATATGACCGTCATGTTCGTGCCGATTGCTCTTTAAATTTACGCGCTATCTTTCGAATTGCGCATTCTGATTGGTGGTCCCCACTCCTAGATTGGGTCTCATCCCTACCCTTCATCGATTTTCTCATTTGCACCCGAGTTTCCCGCACGCAGCTCCTGAGGTCAGTGAAAGTGCAAAATGCTGTGCAGGTCTGACTTATGGTTTTCACTTTTGAGTTTTCTTCCTAAAAAACTTAAGGTTAGCCGAAACAGATAGGTAAGCGAACCACTAACTTCGCTGCCAGTTAAGTAGAGTTGCAACTTAATAAATTAAATCGTATCCGGGAAATTTTATTTCTTTCCATATTAGAAATAACAAAGTGTAAGATTCAAGCAAGGGACAAATTTCAGCCAGAAAACTTGACAAAATTTTAGACGCAGAGCGACTCATTAATAACAAAGAAAAAATCATTAATAGTAAGGTAATAGGAATAGGAAGGTAGTTTCGGAAAGGTAGGTTTGGAAAGTAAACGATCGTAGTGGTATAACCCCCAAAAAAGGCCTATGAAAATGAAAATAAAGGGAAGTGAATGATCTTGTGAACGAGTAGTTGATTAACGTCCGTACAAAAAGCTTTCCAAGTTTTGTGTTGCAAGTATGATAAAATGGTTTCTTCTCGCAAAAGAGGGGAATGTTTAGAAGATTATCGACATTGTTATCAGTGGTGTAGCTTGATCCGCGCGTTTGGGGATGCTCAACAATAACGCCAAATAACAATAACAACAAACATTATGATTTTTAATGTTCTCTAGAATCTATGTTATCAATACAAATGTTACAATACTTCAACAGATTTATGTCAGGAGAGTTCTTGAAAGCAAATTATGTAATAGCTCAGCTTTAATTCTCATGTGCGAGTGGCAATGAGATCACTTGTGAATTTATACAGTTCGGACCAAAATAATATTTAATATATTTTATGAAGGATTCATCTTAGATATTAATTAAGAATTAGTAGGCAAACACTATTTCTTCTATTAAATGCCCATGACCAAGCAGAGAATCTCAAGTGAGAAAGAAAAATATTTCACTGGCAGCGTCAAGTGTGCTGCGCTCTCGTGTATATAAGAGCAACTTGCTTATACACATCTTGCTCATACGCCTCGCCCTGCTCAGTCGTACGCTAGCGTCAGAAACTCGTGCATCTTTGGGAGAGGGGTGAGGTGAGGAGGGGGGAACCTCACCGTCTGCGCATGCGTCATTGCCCTTCGCAATCTCTTGGCAGATGCTAGAACCATTTTAGCGTCCAACCAATCAGAGGCCAGCTTGTACTAACGCGCCGAATTCAATCACAGAAAACCACTTTTAATTTTAATACAAAATGTGTTTCGCTCAATGAACCCTTGTAAGTATACAATATTTAGGATTCTTTGATTAATATTTGACGTGGGGATGCTCAGCATCTTAGCGTCCCCTGACGCTACGCCACTGATTGTTATTTGGAATTGTTTTTTCATTTCCCATCAACAAAAAAACTGGCGAGGTTTTGCCAGATTCGAATGCGCGTTCCTCCGTTTACAAGTCTTTCGCCTAAGCCATTAGCCTAAGATGTATTCCCTTTTTGCAACGGGTTTATTTATGGGACGAATTGTATCTGAAAATTTATTGAACTTTTGTATTTGTGTAACTTAAAATAATAAATTACCCATATGTGAATATAAGAATGCAGTTCAGTTTACGTGACTCTATAGAAAAATATAGTCTACTTATAAATATTTCAGTTCAGCGTTATATTATAATTCTCGCTGGCAGTCGCTTGGCTCTCAGACTCGCTCAGCTGAGGCGTTATCTTTACCTGTCCTGCGGGCAAGGTGAGATGAGGAGACGTGATAAGAAATAAAACTCCCTGATGAGCTTCGACTGTCACTGTTCAACTGTCAAAAATTCAGAATTCACTTGCAGCAAGAAATCTATGAAATATTTATCGACTTCAAGAAACAAAAACACCTACAGTCACTCAATTTATTCTCCAAGTATTCACCCCTTATAATCTAATAAAAATATCTCTTATTTTCTCTATTATTGGTAATGGACAAGTAATACATTACAACGTTTTCCCTAATAGCACTTCATCCTTCTCTTAAAACTCTCAACGAGACGACGAACGAGAGATTGTAAAAAATCATACCTTAAATTATTGAAAATCGAAAAGTTTTCATAAAAATCTCGCTTCTACAGCTAGTTTTCATTCTTTGTGCTCCATACATACAAACGTTTTCAAAGAATGAAAAAAACGTACCCCAGTCAGAATTTGAACTAGAGCCCTCTGGCTCTCACCAGCAAACGCTCTACCACTTCGGCTAGGAGACGGCTCTTCAAGATGTCACTAATGCAGTATTTTTCATATTAGGATGTCGTTGTCAATAGAAAATGGCTTTGAAAAATCCCAGAAACTACTCGAAATTGAAACTTAATTGTGAATTAAATTTATTTTAAAATCTAATGTTGTAGAAAAGATTGGACTAGAATATAAATCTCAAGCTTAAATTTTGAAGAGATTTTGGTGGGTATTTTATATGAAGCTCATTAGACTTTTTTTAAATTTTCAAAAAATGGCACCAAATTTTGTATTAAGTTTTGACTTTGGATAGAGTAAAATCGTTTAAGAAAATGATGCACGTCGCATTTTTGTTGAAATGCCTAATATTTAAACAATTGAAGAAATTCAATTTTTTTCGTCGTCTTCAGACAACTACAATTATAAAGATTTTTTAATGAAATCTGTTCATCATAGTGATTTCATAATTCTCGGAAATCATCTCATTGTTATCGGCCGTGGTTATTGTATGATGTAAATAATATCCTTATGAAAAGAAATAATATATTGAAGGAAGGTAATAAATTTAACTTACAAGAACTAACAAACACACTTCCTTACTTTAAGAAGTTTTTATCACTAATTATGGTTTTCAGTTCTTTCGTACATAAAAGAAAATAAAAAACAAAATGGTTTCGCGCCATTTCTGAGAAAGCAAATATTTAAAATTTATATTGCCTATTAATAGCAAAATTACTCAAAAAATTTTCATATTTTCAAAAAACTAAACATGACTTTCTTTGAATATTTGTTTAACAGATTTCACTAAGAAAAACACTTATATTCAAAATTCTACTTGTAGAAAGATAATGAAAAAATTGAATTTCTCCAATTCTTGAAAAATCAAGAATTTTATCGAAAACGTTATCTGAATTATTCTCTTAAGCGACCTTTACGCTACCCGAAGTCAAAATTTAATCAACAATTTGTTTCCATTTTTTTTTTAAATTTAAAATGTTCCAGGTGTCAGGCTCCAGGTTCCATATAAAGTACTTACCAAAATTGAAATATCGGTTACAAATTCAAGGGACCACCACAACATCCAGCTTGAATGAGTTATATCAATTTTGGAGAAAGTAGGCTGATCAGTTTAGGCACAAGCGTTGTGTACAGACGGGCAAACAGGCGTTTTTACGTCAATCAATTTTTGGGTATCAAGTATCTACAAAACATGGATTCTGGCGACATGTGTTAGATAATTTTTTTCTAGATTTAGCAACGCTCTGGATTTATCCTCTTCTTCGTTACCAGGGTACGGCAATTAAATTTTTTTCTGTCGAAAAGTCCCTTTTTCCCCGCAGGATTATGATACTTTCTCTATACTACTTTAGCAGTAGCGATAGTGTAAGAGTAATGACATTTTTTTCAATTTCTGTGAACGAACACAGCAAATTGCAATTGATTGTTTGATTGATTGATAAAGTTTTTAAGGAGCGTTAACTAAAATGTTAATTAGTGCCATAAGTGAGGTCCACGTTATATCTTGAGAGGTGGCGGTGTTTTGCCTTTGCTGCAGCCGTAGATCCTACGCCCACCCACACTTCGACATGCAGATATTCTCTACACACGTATCTGCTCCACCGTAGCAACACCCATAGTCGCATCAAGATCCAAGAGTCCGACTGCTTTCTCGTCATGAGTGATAGAGTTGTGCTTGTAAGTTTGTGTGTGTGTGTGTGTGTGTGGCAAGAAAGGAAAAGGAAAGATTGCATACGGTCCATTGTCCTTTTCTTAAGGTAATGTCTGTTTTATTCTGGTATTAATCGGAGAAAGCAGGGAAATATACTGCATCAGAGGAGGCGATATCTGGAATTCTCCTCCAACCAGTAGCTAAATTCTACCTAGACACATAACTAAACTGAAACATTCACCACAGTTGGGATTAGACTCTTAGGTCTTTATGTCAACAAAGCTGCACAGACAACAAATAATGTCACTGGGCTATCGCAGCCGGTGGAAAGTGCTGTTAAAAACAAAGTCTCATTTCCATTATCTATTCTTAATTTTCCAATATTACAAATATTAATTGACAGTATTTGTGTAGTAATGATGTCTGTGAATATTTAATGTTATACACTGCGTTAGCCGAATGATAAGAGACATCGGGATAATCTCCGCTTCCTGATATTACGAATTCCAATGGAGTTGGTAGATAATTTTCTTCTATGACGTAATTTAAGTAGCAATTTATCGAATTCATTCTGATTAATAAATATTGTTGGAAAGTCAATAAAAAGAGCCATTTTTCCTCGCAATAGGACAACCAGAAGCCTCTGATCTCTACCATTTGACTGAGACACACGGTAGAGGACAGACGAGAACGTTGTATAGAGGAAGTAATACGATGATTCATTGATATCGATTGATTGATTCGTGCTTCCGGGCACCTTAATGGCTTAAGTAGCTAGTCCTGTAAGTGTAGTGCATGTTTTCCCCTGAGGGAGGTTCATCTTTCACCGCTGGATGGTGAGACCCGGCACCGAACTACCTCTCGGCTAGCGGTGTTTTCCCCAACCAGATATCTCCCAGCAACGGCGCGGCGTCAGAGCCGGGACCAGCTCTAAGCTCCCGACCGGTCTCCTGGCACGTCTGTCAGTGTATTACATGTAAATGTGATGTGTGCAAGTAAAGGGTGACGACAAAACAAGGAAAGGGAATGGAAGATCGCGCGCGGACCGTGGCCAGTTTGTTAGGGTAATGCTTCGATATTCGCGTTGTTTTGATCCGAAATACCACGCAAAACTACCCATTAAAGCAGCCGACCGCTGGAATTCCCCTCCACACAGCGAATGAACTCGTCCTAGCTATCTAGCTAGTGTCGATGATCCTGCCACGGTCGGGGCTCGAACCTAGGACCTTCCTATCAACAGCACTGCAGTGCACTGACGTCATCTTGACGAAAATACATAATCGAACTAGTTGAGAGTCTAATTTGATTCTGATAAAATACTTTTTGGGAGTACTTCATAAAATGCACGTAGGACAACTTCAATATTTATATGGGGTTTTGTATATTTGTATTCTAGTGTTAAATTAAAGTATATATTCAAAATATAATTCCATCATTAGATACAAGTTGAGAATTTTCACTTTGTAGATATTCCTGTCCTTTCAGAAACGTGGCAGATTAATATTATTTTATTATATATATATATAATATATTATTTTATATATATTAAAACTTTTTATTTTATTATGTAGTATTTAGATTGGTAAGGTATACATGTTTGGACATAATGTCGTCCAAGACTCCAAAGAAACAGTCGGGAGGAGATGGGGAAATAAAATTAAGGGTGATCATTCATCTTGTAGAATGCTGAGAGACAACTCGGTGAACGAGAAGTGACACACCCACGTATTCCATAAACTTTGTTTCTTAAATGGGAGTTGCAAATTGGAGTTGCAATAGGAGGAGAAAGGTTTTGCAAAATAAACAGTAAAAATATGTGTAGTATCTTACTGTCGTTTGGACACATTGCTCAGTCATTATTTATCTGTAGGTGATGTTTGGCCGAGTTAGTCTTCTTCAAAAAGTTAACTTTGTAGAAGCACGTTGGTATACGAACGGCTGACGTCGTATCCCATAAGAGCGATTTGTAAATAAGTGAGTTCCAATCGTATCCTTCGAAAATAGTTTGTTTCTATTTTTCTTTATTTAGTATTATTAATAGCAAAATGTACGATTCAAGCAAAGAAGAGATTTTAGCCAGAGAACTTGACAAAATTCTTAGACGCAGAGAGACACGATCATCACGCAGTTATTACACCTACAAACATTCAAATAAAAAGCTCTTAGTTTCGCGTATTATCGGTGATGGCTGATTAATATATTACAAAATTTTACACTATTAACACTTCATCCTTATCATAAAACTCTTAATCAAACGATGACCGAGAGATTCGAAAAAAAAAGATATACCTTAAATTTTTGAAATCGAAAAATTTAATAAGAATCCCACGTCAACAATTAATTTCGATGTATTGTGCTGCACACGTACATTTTCAAAAATAAAAAAAGGCCACGAGGAGGCACCTAAAAGAACTAAAGATGCAAAATTGTTGAGAAGAATTATCATAAAAGTCGTATTTTGTAGAATACTGCCTAAGAACATAATCCGGGTCCAATCTGTCTTCCTTCATTTCCTCACGTCTTTCATCTATCATTCATCTGCACCCAAACTGTCCCTCATTTCCCCTTTTGTCATCTACCCGTCCCCCAAAACACGTCATCTGTAAGAATTTACTTGTCCTCAAAAAACGCCGTGTCTCGTAAGACAAGCAAACCTAGTTTAAAAGGCCTAGGAAACATCGCTTTGAAGATATTCCCGTGTGTTGCAATAATCTATGTTTTGTACGTCATTATTTGCAAACTTAAAAAATCTGTACGATGTAGGATGAGGTGTAATTCTCTATCCACCAGCATCACACTTACAAGGTTCTGTGTCGATGGTTACTTTTAAGGTGAGACGGTAGGCCGATTTTTTAAAAAAATGGAATTTTTTTTCATAATTAAATAATGTGTTCTTTTATGAACATTTCTAGACCACATTCATTGAATTATTCCATCTACAAGTGTAGGAAATTTATTTTTAGAGAGCCCACTGACAACTGTCAGACTGCAATATTACTGTACTCCCGCCCATACAACTTCTTATATCTCTGTTTATAATTTTGTCAGAAAGCTAGTTTTTGCTTACTTTTGTAAAGGAATTGTGTCTGCAGGTGCTGATAGAACTGTCTGTGCGTTAGTTTAATTTTGTAAATGGATTGTGTGAATTCTGCGATTAAAACATATTTTCGACCCACCAATAACATTCCTAAATAATGTCTTTCGCATTAGGGATCACATAATTCTCTAGTCAGAGGACGGCATTTTATCGACGAATGACCGAAAATCTAATTACAATTATCAGTAGGACTATTGATGAGTATTCAAAAGACAGCGTTTGAAAACTCCAGTCATTTCATCATTTCTATCTCTTGATTTGCAAAATTTATTCTCAAGTTAATGTTGAAATATTTAGTATCAGTTCCAGAATCCGTAGACTTAAGAGAAATGCAATGGTAACACTGAAGATTTGGTCGCAAAGCCAACAGCGATAACACACATTTTTCCATCTTCCAGGCCTTCAACGCCTACTTGCGTATTAAATGTCACCGAAAAGTGCGACCAAACATAAGTGAATAATGAATTTGAGGCCATTGTGTTGTTTAGACTTTCTTTGCAAAATTGTCTCTGTGTGAAATACACTACATACGAACATAAACTATCAATCAATAGGGAGTTCATTTTAGAGCGTTGCATTGTATATAGTGGCATTCCGTTTCAACAATAAGACATCTTTTTAATTATAATTTAAAGAATCAATTTTAATTCATTTTATAGTACTTTAGTTAAATTACTTGATAAACATATTTAACTTGTTTGAAATTTTCCCCAACTCAAATTAGTTTAAAAATGTAATTGTTTATATTGTTTACAATATTTATTAAAAATTCAAAAAACAAAAATTATAAATATGCAATGCAATATCACAGAAAATGCGTTAGTGGACATATCCAATAACAGAATTGGCAATTTTCTATAAAATGTAAAAAAATATAAAAAAGAGCAAAATTCAATTTTGCAACGATATTTTACAGAAGAGGATCCCTATTTGTATTCCATAGATTATAGTGGAACTTCCCGAAATTTTACAAAATTTGGAAACAATATTGACAATTACAATTTTGAAATGTTTTATGTCTTATGTGGTTCTTTAGTGATCTTTTATGGATTAGGGAAAACAGTGTTTGCGTAGCTTTGCGTATCTAGAAGAAGTGGGTGTAACACGATTTAATTCCAATGTCATGTGAAAAACATGTGTGCATTGCTCGTCTCCCGAAAATAAAAATATCGTAACGTGAAAATACTAATTGTTTTACTTTAATTCCATTGCTTTGGATTGGAAATAAAACATAAATTACGTGTAAATTACACATTATATTGATGTGTGTATACCCCAAGTGATTACGCAATAGACAAAAGTTTCTTGCTTTGCAAACATTCAGATTTAAAAATATTTTATAAGAATCATTTCTCGTTCCTTATTCTCACGTAAAATTACTCAAAGATGAGGTATCACATATGATATTTAATGTCCTCGCTAAAGAACACCATGTAAAATGCAATCACTCTTACGTTACACTGACGTGAAATAATTGTGATCCCCAAAATAAAAGATCAGACATCATTCGCTTGCTTAGAGCTGCACTTGCCAATAATGTCCGCAGCTAAAAACTTACATTGTGACTAAATGAACTTTAAATACTCTTATTTTGTTTATTATTTTACATATCAAATTATTTTGATAAAAATATAGTCATGATCCGCAACAACATAGTATTTTTGCATTTGTCCTTCTGAAAAACGAATGAAGAAGTAATTCACAACTGAAATGCGATCTCGGAGACGTGTTTGTGCAATTGACTCTATAACGTATTTTTTAAAGTTATTTATGTTTTCTAATAAAATAACTAGATTAGGCAGGTTACTGTGACAAATTATTTACATTGTATATTAAATATTACTATAATAAACGAAATGTAGATATGGAACCTATTACTCATTGTCGAGTGTTATTTTTTGCAAAAAACAGCGTATTAAAATTGTTTTGAAATGTGTGTTTACTAGGAAATTGCATGCCTTTATTTGTGTAATTAAATGTACATGCTACAACTTATGTAAAACTGTTCGTTGCTTCAATTTTTACTTTCAAATACTTACCATAATATAACTTCCGATTGCCGTCATTTTGTAATGTTCATGATGAACGGTCCCGCCTCTCTGAAATAAAACTAAAGCGGATTGGTCAGCTCCGTCCCGAAGGGCGGGGCAGGGGTATGAAAACTGAGGTAAAGTTGGGCTCAGGACATCGCTCATATTTTGTGAGACCGACGGTACATGACCTTAACGAAAGAACCCATTATGGAGAACCAATTTCATTGGAAGGAAAATTCTCTATCTTCAATTTTGTAGCTATAGCAAGCCGCCGCGAAAATTCAAACTTTTGCAATTATCAAAAATTGAGTGTAAACGGTTAAAATTGAACCTATGCCACCTTTAAAAGTGTATTTTACTCTATTTTTACAAGAACTTTAAAGAAAAAAATGGAGTCATTTTTAAGAAAATTATTTTGAAAATGTCCCGGGGTTTTCATATAAAGTATCCCAAAAATTAATAAAAGTTTATCAAAATCGCAGAGCTTCAGCCAGAGCGGCAGGGGTTCCTTCAATTTGGGAAAAGGCTTGGTTTAGGCACTGGAGTTATCATACACCGGACGGACGGACGTTTTGCCGTCAATCGATTTTTCAGTATCAAGGACCCAGAAAACATGAATTCTTGCTACACCATGTGTAAGAGGGTCTTTTTTCTAAATTTAGCAAAGATTTATCTTCCTTTTTCGGTTCCAGGGTCCGGGAATAACAGTTTTTCTGAGAAAAATTCGCCATTTTTTCGCGCAGAATTACATTACTTTCTCTCTACTGCGAAAGCGATAGCGTTAGCGAGAAAGTAAAAAGCGCTTGCTTTGAGTTATTAAACTCCACTTCCATCTCCCAAATCGTAGTCACATGCTGTAGGTAAGTATTTTCAGGCGGGATGAAGAATACAGTCAATCTCTCATTCAAAGGAGTGCACAGGAGTGCTATTTATACAATTCTTCTCGTTAATTTTGTTTTTACTTTCCCTTAAAACGGAGTAATAAACGTAGTATAGGGAAAGTTATGTGATGCTGCGGCAAATCGATTTCGAGATTTCAATGGAAATACACGTTTTGGGGTACTGATACCGAAAAAGTGTTGTTTTTTTTTCTCCCAAAACGTCCGTCCGTCTATTCGTCTATTAACACGACTACCGCCTAAACCATACGTAGGATTTTCTCCAAAAGGAAATTCCCCAGTCGATCTGGTTCGACTCGAAGCTCTGCGATTTTGGAAAACTTTGTTCAAAATTTTTACATGAAGGCACCCGCAAATTTTCAAAATTAAAAAAAACTACAATTTTTTTCTTTCAATTTCTTGTAAGAATAGAGTAAAATACACTTATAAAGGTAGCATTGGCCCGATTTTCACGGTGAACTCTGAATTTTCGAAAATATGAATATTTTCGGCATCTTCCCACAACAAAATTGAAGATAAAGATTTTTCCTTCAAATAAAATTTGTTCTCGATAGTGAATTCTTTCATTAAGGTCTTGTACTTTTTGTTGACAATTTTAGTAGCTTTCGCGGAATATTACGTGCAAGATATGCAATTTAAAAAAATCAAAAACAAGATTTTTTCAAAAAGGCTTCATATTTTTTCTTTAAACTTTTGGTAGGGATAGTGCTAAATGTACTCTGACATGATATAAACATCAGTTATTTGCTCTACCTTTTGTTTTTCTTAATTACAAAAATGTAATTTTTTTACTTGTGTTTCGCGTCCTTAATATTTACTTACATTAGCGACGATTTTTTCACAGTATTATATTTATGACTACATAAGCTTGAAATAATGTCCTATAAAGTTTTTCGAAAACTGGACCATTTTCTGTGAAAACTAGCTCAAAATTCGGCATTTTCCAGAAACGCTCAAACGCCATTTTCTCCTCCCCCAAATGGCTCCTACTTTTTTCTTCATACTTTTCGGCCGGATAGTGTTACTTGCACTCTTTAATAGGACGTAAAATTCATTTTGGGGTATTTTTTTGTCAAAAATTACATAAAAGTAATTTTTTGAAGACCTCTCACACCCTTAATATGCACATTTCCAGCAATTTGTAAACACTATTGTATTTGTGAGTTAGTGCTTCAAATGACTTCTAATGATGTTTTTCGAAAACTCAAAAATTTTCTCTGAAGAAGAGCTTCAAATGTTGAATTTACAGTAGCGCTTAAACGCCATTTTCTTAAAAACGGCTCCAAATTTTTCAAAGAAAATTGCCAAGGATGAGGTTTTACTGTTCTTTGATATTCTTAAAATAATATTTCCGTTCTACTATTAGGAAACCGAAAAATTATGAAAATGTCAAAAAAAATGTACTTTGGGTGGTGATAGATGGCAATTGGCAAGAGTATGTGGCAAGTCCGAAAAACTTGCAGAGACCAAAGGAAATAGAAAACTAATACGCTAAAGTCTGTGTCATTCTGTAGCACCAGTAGTTGTTCTTCAACCGCTGAGCATTTCTTGTTCCGAAGAAATTCGTTTGCAGGTAATGTCATGCCCGTTTTGCTATTGCAACTTCGCATACAATATCATTCGGAATTTGTGAATGACCATTGTGAAAATTTAAATTTCTTAAATAGAAATGTTAGATTTAATGGCAACTGGAGCCGTGGAGTATGCGACCCGATATGATGTAACAACGCTTGTAGTGGCTGTATGAAAACCACTGTTTACCAAACAGTACCACGAGATTGAGATATTCCACAGCCGATCATATTTACTGTAACATTCTCGCCAAGGGTAAACCTCGAATACCCCAATTCTCTAATGACCCCAGTTTGTGGCTAGAAGAACCCAGACTTATCAGAGTATTAATCGGATCCAGGAATTAATCGATTTACATATCACTTTTGAATTAATCCATGAATGAGAATACGGGTTGCGCTTACTTACTTACTGACAACTCGAGGTTGCGCTTACTTGAAAGCAATGAGAATATATTTATGATGAAGTATTTCAACTGTGAATGTGCTGCAACTGACAATTACATTTGTAGAAAAGAACCTTTGTTCGTAACCAAGGTCCTCGAATTTTGGTAAATACTTATATAAATCGATAAACACGTAATAAAATAAATACTTCAAATGACAAAAAACAATCAAAACACCCGGACGGTTGAAGGAGAGTCATCCTCGAAATCAGCCTAATCAGGGCAATGCATTGCTGTCATATCAGGAGACCTTTTAACCTCAGGCTCGAAGGTCGTCCCAAGACTTCAACTGCATCTCGACAAGTCTCTAGCCCAGTTTACTAACAGAAAGAAATCCTCACATTAGCTGGGAATAACATTTATAGGCTTTTTCATTGTTTAACAAGATAATTTCATTTTGCAAGAAAATCTTAGTCATGACACATAAGTATCCAAGTATATCCTCACTCCACATAATTGTTCAATCCCATTAAAACAGTTTTATAAATTTTATATAGGAAACAGAAATAAACAAAAACTATTAGATCTCTTGAATGCGCAGATGGTGTGCTTTTTCATGACTAGTCAAATCCACTTAATTTGCGAATCTGCCAGTAAACATAAAAGGAAAAAAGGACATTCAAATTCCAGGATCCTCGACATAAGCCAAAACGATTGGGGAATGTCAATTTTGAAGAAAATCGGCTGAACGGTTTAGGCGCAAGCGTGGACCACATACGGACAGACAGACAATATTTTGCCGTGTATCTATTTTTCGGTATCAAGAAGCAACAAAACATGGACTTTGTCTACACAAGTTGGAGAATTTTTTTCTAAATTTAGCAAACAGAATTTATCCACTTCTTCGTGACCAGACCTCAGCTATAAGAGTTTTTCTGGCGAAAATTCGCCGTTTTACGGCGCACAACATAACTTTCTCTCCTTACGAAGTATTCGTAAGGCGTGAAAGTAAAAAACAAAACATATTTTCCTTATTAAACGTAAGTGTTAATTGAAATTTTAGAGTTAGAATAAAAATACGAATTATATGAATTATTTTTTATAATAATTCCTTTTAAATGTGATTTATTGTTTACATGGCTTTTGCACCTCTACTTTAGCCCGGATAACTGCCTTTCTGAGTGCCTATTTTGGTGAAAATAAATGCTTTTTTGCCCGCCTACTTCAGGTAAAATAAATACCTGATCTTCCGGCCTCTACTATAACCAACCGAATGCGTTATGTGTGTTATCACCCATGTTTCATTCAATACTTTTCGTAATTCTTATAAGAAACGTAATTCTTATAAGGTGGAGATTTAACAGCACAAACGTTCTCCCGTTATTTGTAACGGTCTCTCAAAATCAAGCAAAAACTACTCACATTTTCAAAAAAATTAAATTTCATTACTTAAAGATTTAATTTTGAAGAAAATATTTCATTAGGAAACTAGTGGTGCTACAAAATGGCACAAACTTTCTCGTAAGTTTAAAGTCTAGGTTAGTTTTTCGGTCTTGCCCTATCCGCTTGCCTGCTGCCAACTATCGCCGAGCCAAGTACATTTTTTTGAAATGTCAATTTTTCGGTTTCCTAACGGCAGAACCAAAATATTACTTAAAGAATATTATAGAAGAGTAAAACCTCGTCCTATATTTGCCAATTTTCGTTGAAACATTTGGAGGAGTTTTTAAGAAAATGACTTTTAAACGTCACTGAAAATGCAACATTTCAGGCTCTTTTTCACAGAAAACTTTTTTAGTTTTCGAAAAACTTCATTTGAAGTCATTTGAAGCACTTCAACTTACAAATGCAAAAATTTTTAAGAATCGCTGGAAATGTAATTTAATCTCTCACGCCATTAATATGCACATTTCAGTAATTTTTGAAAAAAACAAACAAACAAAAGCATACAATAAAATTAATTTTATTTTATCTTAAACAGTTCAATTAGCACTATCAGTACGAAAAGTTTGAAGAAAAAATTTTGAGCCGTTTTTGAGAAACTGGCGTTTCTGAACATGCGGAATTTTGAGCTCATTTTCACAGAAAGCTTTACAGTTTTTGAGAAATGTTATTTGACATTATTTAAGGCACATGTACTCTTAAATGAAAGAAAGTTAACAAATCGCCGCTAATGTAAATATTAACGACGTGAGAGAGATGTCAAAAAATTACATTTTTGTATTAAAAAACAAGGAGGATATAGAGCAAAATAGCGTTTAGGTCACCTTAGAGTACATTTAGCTCTTTCCCTGGCAAAAGGTAAAAGAAAAAAAATTGCAGCCGTTTTTGAAAAATCTTTGTTTTTGTTATTTTTTATTATTGCACATATTGCACGCAATACTGCGCGAAAACAACTATGTTTTTTAAAAAAATGTTCAGGACCTCAACAATCTCTATCTTCAATTTTACAGTTGTAGGAAGACGCCGAAAAGACTTCAATCTTTTGCAATTTTCTAAAATTCAGAGTTATCAGTGAAAATCGGACACATGCCATCCTTATAAGTGTAGTTTGCTCTATTACAAGAAATTTTTAAAAAAATCGGAGCCATTTCAGAGAAAATTTTGAAAATGCTGCAGGGGCTGTAAAGTACCTCCAAAAATTAATGAATGTTTTTCAAAATGCAGAGCTTTGACTCAGGCCATATCGACAGAGGTTTATTCAGTTTGGAAAAAATCGTATGCATAGTTTGGACGCTAGTGCTGTTCACATACACCAGACGGACAGACAGACGAATGGACGGACGGACGTTTTGAAAAACAACACTTTTTCAGTATCAGGGAACCCCAAAACGTGTATTTCCGTTGAAATATCGAAATCGATTTTCCGCAGCATTACATAACTTTCTCTATACTATGTGTATTACTCCGTATATACGTACGTATACGAGAAAGTAAGAATATCAATATTGTAATTTGAAGAGGTCGCGGAAAATATTATAAAGGGTTGTAATTTTTCAAAACGGAATTCAATTAATATGGGGTCTCTTCATTTTTATAGGAGACCGTCAATAAATTAGGTAACGTAAATTTGGAGTACGTTCGATATTCCCATTCGGCGAGGTAACGCACCAGTAACGAGAGCTTTAATCCTCCCTAAATAATTACATAACATTTGCGTCAACCCTCCCTCCATTTATAAAAAATAAATTATGTAATTGTAAAAAAATAATGTGTATTAATTGTATTTTGGTTACATATGAAAATTGTTAATGATTAATCTATATTTGATCTATCTATATATTGATTTATCTATATTTGATAAGTTAGAACCGGATACTTTGTACACTTAAAATTAATACATTTATGGTTTCATTTTTACCAATCGATATTTATTAAATTCAGTTTCGTTTACACTAAGTGAATAAAGAAGAGAGAAGAGATAGGAAACTCATTGCTGCACCGTTCCCAGATTTATCACGAAAATCGCAATACCTTGAGTCGTCGTCAGTGTTCAATGTGTGATAAATCTAGGGGAGTCCGTACCGTGAACTGTGCGCGGCCGGTGTCATAAATATGCAGTTTACTACAGAATATTGAGACGTCATAATGATCCTCATTCGTGTCTTTTGCTAGCTTCTTTAAAAAAAGTATCTCTAACGAAAGAATCATAATATTTTCTTTAATCCCCTTTGTCCCTTTACTTTAATTTTTTTTCAATCTTAGTAGGGGACAATTAAGTCTATTAGGCTATATAAAATCAAGGTCCTAAATTGAGTATAGCAGAAAAATGTGCCCAAAATGAATGCTATAGCTACAATTAAATTATATTGAATTGAATCTAGCATTTTTATGAGCCCAAATGTATTGGATATATTTTATGAGACTCAACGTAGGCGCCTTAATAATGTCTTCAATGTAGAAGTTTCTAAGGAAGTTTGAAAAAATTTAAAGTTAACTAAACCATTGCAACAGAAATCTGTAGCCAGAAAACACAATTAAATATAAACAGTTTTACAATTTTACTGATTTAAAGATTCCCCAAAAGGTTGAGGAGACACTAAATCTAGGCAAGAATTTTATATTTAAAGATAATGATAAAAAGCAAGTGTTTGAATTCACTAAGGATTTTGAATCTAAAATGTTTACGATACCTGAATGCGTTTGCACTACAATGCGTTCTTCAATTTCTAATAAACTTACTCACTTTATTAATAGTCTAATGAAATACAACTATAAAGAACGAGACATTTTGCAGAATCTGCTCTGTTCTGAGAAGTTTCTAAAACAACGCGCAAATCTAAAAATTATTCAATGTGACAAATGTGGGGCTTATGGCACAATCGTGAGAGATGATTACGTGACTGAAGTTTTTTTAAATTTTATTTTATATAGGATTATTATTCAAAGTTCAGTTTTACAACTCTCCATTTGCTTTGTTGACCTACATCTAATACTACAAACTAAATCTATTGAACACTACAATTGACGAGGGGACTCACCGAGCACCTCCAAGAATCATTAATACTTCCAAAAATGTTTAGGAATGAGTGGATAGGATATCTATTTTTTATTCTTGTTGGGATTTCATTATATTTACCTAAGCTGATGTGTCTATCTTGGTTGATGAGGGTTAGGTTGGAATAGACGTTTGTAAAGTATCTCTGTGAGGTGAAAATCTCCAGTGAAATCATGATGTGGCACTGCAGCTTTTGGATAAGAAAAGGACAGAAAATAATTCACGGCGATTCGTTTAAACCTTGTGGTATCGCAGACTGGGAATTTGCCACAGGCAAAGTTTGATTTATCTTTTCAGAGAAGTCGAGCAATAGCGTCTTGGGTAAAAACCTTATTAAAGAAAACGGAATTTGTGCTGAGTGAATTGATTAAATATCAATCAGCATTGTTTTTATTCCCTAATCCGTGAATACCATTGAACAATGACACGTTGGGACAAAGTATAAATAAACACCAGTAACTTCATGCGATGTGGAACACAGTCGGTACAAGGCCCTCGAACAGATAACAGGACAAAATTCATCCCTATAGAGTATTTGAGTAAACTCCTCGTGTGCATGCTTGCGGATGAGCCGTTCCGTCTCTCACGGGTAGACCACTTACCGTGGTGTCATTCGACGCGTCTTCGCCTTCTGATGGGGACTCATAATTTGTTTCCAGATGTAGCCATAATATTTAAAGAAATTTCCAGAAACGTGTTTTTTCCGTGTTTTGGCACTGTGATCTTGGTAAGCATGCCGGAAACTAAATCAACGCCACCTAACTAGATGTAGGTGGCGTCCAAGAAGCAACAAATCATGGATTTTGACTACACCACGAGATAGAGGATTTTTTTTCTAAATTTAGCCACAGGTTTGATCCACTTTTTTGTCACCAGACCCCTGCTATAAGAGTTTTTCTGGCGAATATTCCCCGTTTTCCGCCGCACGATTACATAACTTTCTCTTCTTACGAAGTATTCGTAAGGCGAGAAAGTAAAAAGGGCATACTCACATGAATTGTTGAATATGAGACCATATGTAAAGAAACCATAACAGTAATAAACAATAAACGTAAACAAGTATCTACAAATACCTTGGAATGTAGCAAAATCTAACAATCGGCCACACACAAATCAAAGAAGAATTGAAGATAGTGTTTGAACGTTTACTAAAGGCAATTTTGAAATCCTCTCTCAGTTCATGGGATCTCACAGCGGCTATTAATAACTTTGCATTTCCAGCGCTTATATACTCGATGGGTATCATCAAATGGTCCAAGATAGATATCGAGGCCATGGAAAGATCCATTAGAGTTCAAATGACTCGTTTCAGATATCACCACCCCAGAAGCTGTACCCAGCGTGTCTCACTGCCGAGGAAGAAGGGGGAGGGGCATTATAAGTCTCTCGAATTTGCATATCAAACAAATTAAGTCCTTAGATTATTTCAGAAAGAAAGCCATGACATCGCAACTTCACGATGTGGTCCAACAGGCAGACGTTTATTACAACCCTCGTAACCTTTGACAAGCATGAAACTGCACATGTAATGTAATGCGTCATGGAACAACGAAATAAACAAATGGAAGCAGAAGTCACTCCACGTTGTGTATCCAGCAGTAATAGCCAATCAAATTGTAGACTCTGACATGTCCTACAAATTGCTCACTGTAGGGTACTTATACCCAGAGAGTGAACGGCTTATTGGGGCAATATACGATCAAGTAATAGCAACAAAAAACGATCTAAAATACATAGTAAAAGAGCCAGGGGTGGTAAACGATGATTGTTGAATATACGGCCAATGTCCCGAAACAATCCAGCACGCATTAGCAGGCTGTAGTATGTTAGCACCCACTGAATATAAACTGACGCATGACAACGTGGGGCGAATTATCCACGCGTAACTTGCCAAAATCCATGGCGTCTTGTTGGATAATACACCATAATATCAGTACCAGCCACAAACGGCCCTAGAAAATGAGTCCTACAAATTATATTGGGACCGCAGCATTCTGACGGATAAAACCATCCGTCACCAACCAGACGAAGTTGGGAAAATATAGAGAACTGGTCTGCATCGTGAGGGAAGAATAGAACACATGCCACGATTATACCGATAGTATTGTCAGCCACTGGCATTCCCCGAAGGTCACCATTAAGGACTTGGAGGATCTGAACAACAATAAAAATATAATTATCAACATCCAGAAATCTGTAATCATCAATAGTGCTCTATGGGCAGAAAATTCATGGATGAAAACGTAGAAATTATGTGAAGTTTTAGATATAGAAATACAATCGTATAATAATTTGAATAATGAATATGTAATGTTATAATTGTTTCCCCTTTTTTATATTTCATTTTATATTATATTTTATATCTGGTTTCATTTTGTTTTTTATGTGTTATCTAACCAAAAAATGTAATTTTGTTTTGATTGATATCTGTGTTATTGTACAATACCAGGAAATTGTGAATAAAGAGAATAATAATAATAATAATAATAATAATAATAATAATAATAATAATAAAATGTGCGAATAAACCTTTTTTTCAATAGACGCATAAACTGAGAATGGTAGCCGTGATTTTGACGATTCTGGAACCTCCGGGAAAGCGAACATGACGTGTTGGCAACAACGCGCGGATTGTCCTGAAGACACATTGAACCTTCCCAACGTGAAAAGCAGCACAGGGCAATGCAGAAGTGTGGAAGTAGGAAATGTCCCGTGTGAGAAGTGGAAGGCGGAGTCGCAAGGGCAGCGGATCCACGGACGAAGCCCGAGTCGCGCGCCGTGCACGGCGGGGGGGGGGGGGTGAGGATGGGGAGCGGGGAAGCGTGCGTCGCGCCGCGCCGCGCCGCGCCGCGCCGCAGGCGGCTGCGTGCTAAGAATATCTGCCACACCCCCTGCCTCATTCAGTCAACAGGGGCAGCCCCAGGAGCCGCTCTGCCCGGCGATGATCGCGCTTGCAGCCTATATTTACACGGCGCGGCGTGCCGAATACAGCCGCCTTGAACGCGTGGCCCTGGCGCTGCACGTCGCCGCCTGTCGCCCGCCCCGCGTCAGCCTCCGCGGCAGCCTCCGGCGGCGCCGCATGCGCTGCCCGCGGCCAGTGGCCACGCCGCCGCGCCGGCCGGCTGAGCTGAGCGGAGCGGAGCGGAGCGGAGCGGAGCGGGACCGCGCCGCGCCGCGCTGCGCCGGGCGTGCGCCCGGGCCGGTCGATGGCGCCGGCGCACGCGGCCCCACGCAACGACCAACAACACGGGAGTCCTACTGAAGTACAACGAAAAATATTTTGATGAGAAAATAAGTTTGATTTCAGTTTCATACTTCGTATTGGCGAAGGGCGTACAATGAAGTACCGCGAAAACAATCACTACAAAATTCACAGGTCAATGGTGAGAAATGTAGAAATGCTGCGCATAACACATTCAAACACCAAATTCGACTAAAATCCCATAGTCTACACTTAATCCAACAGTTTATTTAAACCTGTCGACGTTAAGATGCAGAGCATGTTGCCCTTTAACGCTTCAACTTACTACACTTTCACTTAAATTTCTATTCCTTAAGTTTCCCCTTAAGTTTCAATTCATTTCCTTCTCACTCAGTGATTGCCAACTCAATGCTCTGTGACGTCACAAAAATCTGCTCTCTTGCTCCGAACCGACCGACCGACAAAGGTAGAGCTCGCCATGGCGGCAAGGGCACAGTGTTCCAATGATGGTACGGAAGTGGGAGAAAAGGTTCGCTCGGAAAATTGATAATTACGATTTTTAACGGGAAATTATTATTTAGAATGTTTATTACTTAATAACAATTACACTATACATTATACATTACTACATTACAATTACATTATATAATATAAAATACATTATTACATAACTCAAAACAAGATCCGACTCTTATCATAACCGTACTGTAATTCTACTTCCATTCTTCTATTTTGGAAAAGACAGTTTTCACATTTTAGGACAATAATATTTTATACAATAGTATATAATATAACGAATTAGTTCGTTCTGAAACATTAATTAATGTTAACAAATAAATAACAAATAGGTACCCGGTAGGGGTCACGAAAGAGAATTTTGACCTCAGGGTTGATTATTTTTCATGTACGGTTTTGTTTGAGAATTTTGTAAATCCTCGTGATTTTCAGTATCTTTTCCATAATCTTCAATCTGCAAATTCCTTTACTTGTTCCATGATTGCGAGCAATGTCAATTCTCAGAATTTATTTTAATCTCGCAGATTTCTCTGGGTCGCAAAGCTACATTATGCATCTGTAGGTTGGGCTTTTTAACATACTGCAGTTCTTTCGAACACACTAAACACTTCGCCATTGTTCCAGTGTCTACAAAAGGATACCTTTCTTCCCAAACAGAAAGAAAATTGACAGGTGTAGATGGTTTCCCTCTCATGTTGACTGAAACACCAGCAAAGGTCTACTGCCAAGCTGGCGGTACCGGCGTTCGCCGTCTGCCCCTCCTTCCCACCCCCATTCGCTCGCACCGCTTCTCCGAGTGCCTTATCTCGGAGGGGAAACCGTGCTCCGACGTCATCCCTTGTCCAGTTGACAATCACTGTCAATTACACAATCTGACTCTCCATTCTCTGTATCTGACCCGCATTATTGACGTATTCGAAACGCTTTGTTGTCGCTCGTACTCCAGCCTTTCGTTACATATTACTGCAAGTTACCACGAATTATAATATGGCCAACTCAAAGTAACATATGGTGTTGGATGATATAAGAAACTCAAAAGGGGTGCACCAAAACTAGGGCACCGAAGAAAAACATTAGCTCCGAAGGTTTCGCAACTAGTATCGAGTTTCAAGAAGAAGCAATCACGTTGCTTCAGTAGATCGTTCTCAATCGAATGGGATCTGTGCGCCCACAGAGATGTAATGTCTCAGTGAAAATACGCACATCCATACCACACAGACGGGAGAGTATCAAGAAATTCACGTATTATCCATTGAACCTTGGAACTTTCAGAGGGGATAGCCCGTATCACGTGGAACACAGAAACTTAGGTTTGGTAACCATATGATATTGCCTTTGAACGCGGAATATATTTGCATATTTTTTTTAGATATTGGACGGATATTATATATGGTCGGATTGGATATTTGGAAGATATTAGATATTTTATCTCTAAAAGGCTGCAAAAATACAGAGAAATTCTTCTCAAATTCCCTAGACAAAGCACAATATTTCCGAGCAAGGGATTATTATAATTATCATAAACTTCAGCTACAGAAACGACACAAAAATTATGTTTATGGAATTATTTAACACAACTATCCAAGTTTGTCTAGTGTGTACATCAAAATTAGTAAATCGAAGATGGCCCAGATGTTTTCAATACATTTACTAAAACAAGACCTTTGGTGTAGCTTCAAAAATGTAAATGTGTTTTGAAACAAAAATGAAAATTTGAGATACGCAACGATATTTGTTTTTGAAAGCTTACGTGCGCGGAAATGGCGAAGGGCAATATCTAGCCCAGGAATTTCTAAGGGGTCGACATCGACTCCTTGAAATTCGATGGTATTTGAAGGAGGTCAATGATGATCAAGTGATAGATTGTGGGCCTTGAGTCGCGTGTACACCAGCAACTGATTGGTATAATCTGAATGAACTCTTACTAATACCAAAAATTATAAAGATGAAAATTATTTGTTTTCTGAAATTTTATTATTTTCATGCTTTTGTCTAATAGTAATTACAAATATGGTCTTCATTTGGGAATAAACATCATTCACATGAGTAAAAATTGAACATTTGGACAATTATAATGCAAGGTTTTGCTTCACAAAACCTGTTTATATTTGTAAAATTAAAAATAATAATTCAAAAAATAGTTTAGTATTTTTTCTAAAGCCTTTATTAATTTTTTAAAACAAATTTGTTTATTGTCACCAATTATGAAGTATCAGCAAATCTTAAATAGTTTAATTTTTTTCTACTCCCATTGTATAATTCTGGCATTTGATGGCTGAAATCCATTGCATAATGACACTTATTACATACAGATTTCATTATGATACAGGTTCTTGCCAATCACAGAGAAGTTTACAAACAAAGTATTGAAACACCAAGTATTAATCATTGAGAAACGTTGTAGTAAATGTTTCGTTGGATTGTGTACATTAATATTGCATTTTAATACCATGCTCATCAGTTTTATTCTTTTCATTAGTAGTAATTTTCATATGGAATATTATTTAAAATAAATTGGATCGTAATTTCACTTTGATCCTATTTGACAAGCACAGTGGTAGCTATTGGAGAGAACGTTTGACTGACGTTTAGAACGGAATGCAAGTCATTTTGTGTTATACACTCATCGTCATGAAACCAGTTGCACCCAGAAGGATAAGCAAATTGCGATCACCGTTGGCAGGCAGGTAGAGGGTACCACGCATACAAAATTATTACACTTCCACATTTGTAGGACCAACATTTATTGCGCTACATGGTCACGGGTGATATATGTTAATATGGCGTGGGGCCGCAATGTTGGCGAACACACGCATTCAGACGTTGCGGCATGGAGTTGTACAGCTCTTGAATGCAGTCCTGTGCTAATCCATCCCATGCAGCTTGGACCTGAGCGCGCAGTTCTTGCCGATTGGTGGGTAGGTGTGGGATCCTGAACGCACGCTCCACAGCACTCCCAACATTCTGATCGGGGACAGGTCTGGCGATGCTGCTGGCCATGGCAAAGTATCCATGGCTGCAAGAAATGCTCGGAAGATTGCTACGGTATGCGCACGCGCGTTGTCCTGTTGAAATAGGGCATGGGAGTGGGCGTTCACGAACGGCAGAGCCACCGGTTGCAGGATCTCCTGAACGTACCGTGCGGTTCTCATGGTACCTCCAAGGAACACAGCAATGAACGGGCACCATGGCGCGCCCCACACCATATCGCGCCCCACACCATCACACCAAGCTGGTGGGACGTGTGATGGGATACCACAAACCGCTCGTCGTGGCGCTCCCCACTGCGCCTCCAGACACGGACCCGATGGTCGTCGCCATCAAGGCAGAAGCGGGAGTCGTCGCTGAAGATGACCCGCTACCAGTCTGCATGCCCCCAAATCCATCGTTTCCGACATCAGGCCGCGACGATGGTGGGGTGTGAGTGGCAGGCGTCGTAACGGTCGGCGTGCGGCGAGCCTTGCATTGTGCAACCGCCTGCCAATGGTCCTGGCACTTACAGGATGAGACAGTGCAGGCTGCACAGCCCGCTGAACAGCATCTGTCGTTGCCGTTGGATCTGTTCACGCGTGGCGGGCAATCCGTCGGTCCTCCCAACTCATGATGCCTGGTGGACTTCCAGATCCTGCATTTCGTGTGTGCATGCCTTCCTCAACCCTGGAACAGGCTCCAAAAATATCAAACATTCCTCTCAAAACACAAATTGTGAATTTTTTCAGCATGATTTGGCTGCTGGGCTGTAGTTAAAACATTAAAAAAAACATTTTTACCATTTTCCGGCTTTTAAATCACTTTGACTTTAAAAGTACTTTGAAAATGACTCCAACAGTTCTGTTCATTTATTTTACTCATTATACATTTGTATACATTGTTGTATCACTCAGTAATATTTCACTTTGGAATGTAATTACAAATTACCATGTTTTTAATGCTTTCTAACCCTTTGTATATCTTACGCTAAGGAAAGACGATAGTTTTGGCAGTTTATGAGAAAACAATTCGGTCACAGGTGAAGGATAAGTGGAGGGCACGTGAGGAAATAAAGGGGAACAGGTTGAACACAGATTTACAAGAACTGTTTTACTGAGACTTAGAACATCGGCCAATGCACGAAAAAAAGTAGAACTTGCTCTAAGGTCACTTGTCAAATTGTTTCAGATTTTTTCTTCAATTGCTGAGCCGTAGTTAAAAAAACTAAGGCATTTGTAGTCAAGTGCTTGGCTGTCCGAAAGACGCCGCGTTCTTCCTCCAGGAGGAAGGTCATACAGTCGACTGAAACGTCGGCACCTGTGCTAGGACGCGGCGTCTCCGCACAGCCAAGTGGTAACTGGTTACGGCCTCAGGAGCCGACGCCAGTGGTGTCAAGGTCTCCTACTAGTGGCAGTGGCACGCCTCGCGGCACCGTGCCATGCCACGAGCTTCTCTGTGTCATTAGCGTCGGAAGAGGAAACTATTAGTAACCCCGCCGTTGTCTCTTGAGGCGGGGTTATGAATTTCGTGGAGAGGCGATTTCGTCGTGACAGACTCCCGCTCGTGGCATCGACCTTGACCACACTGGCCTATGCTCTCACCTCTGCAGTTGTTTCCCTTAACTAAGTATTTATTCTTGTGCACGTATAAATAGGTATATACAATCCGGACACGTGCGAGAACTCTGCACAATGTAAATAATAATAATTGTAAGAAAATTGAAAATTGATTAAACGTAGCACCGAACTGCAAACGTCCATCCCCCGAAGTGTGGTTTACAGTATTATAGACCCGGTACTATGCGAGAGAAACCATTCCAATATTGCTGAGAGTTGGGATTAAAATGCACTGACAATAAAATAGACAGTTTTGTTTTATCGTGAAAGATAATTTCTGTATTTTCCTTCAATTTAATTTTACATTGATTTCGGCTTCTGCTCTTTTCAGGCCACCCATGTTAAGGAGTGGGAGCACCCAATAGAACTCAATCTTCAAAATAGTAAAAGAACTACCAAAAAGGTCGTATTTTGTAGAATACTGCCTAAGAACATAATCTGGGTCCAACTTATCCCCCTTCATTTCCCCACTGTCCTCATCTATCCTTCACCTGCACCCGGAATGCCCCTCATCAATTCCCCATTAGTCATTTGCCTTTCTCCCAAAAAAAATGTTTTCTGTGAGAATTTACCTGTCCTCAAAGAAATTCGTGCCCCATGGGACACACAAATCTGGTTTAAAAAGGCCTAGAGTGCAGAGCTTTCGAGTTATTGGTGATTATAATGTGTTACAATAATCTTTTGTTTTTGTACTTCACATCTGCAAACTTCTATTTTTTCTTCTGAAATGTGTTTGATGTAGGACTGGAGTGTGACTCTCTATCTACCAGTATCCCACTCACAAGATTTTGTGTCGATGGTTTCTTATAAACTGCCAAAAAATTCTCGTCTTTCCTTAGTGTATGATGTACGTATTCAAAGGAATATAAACTTTTAAAATATGATAATTTGTAACTACGAGTACATTCCAAAGTCAACATATTACTGGGTGCTACAACAATGTACACAATTGATTAATAAACACTAAAATAAATGCACAGAACTGTTGCAGTCATTTTCAAAGTATTTTTAAAGTCAAGGTAATTTAAACGCGGGAAAATGATAAAAATTGTTATTATTTTTTAACTATAGCCCAGCAGTCGAAAAAATCTGGAAAAATATTCACAACTTGTGTTTTGAGAGGAATATTTGAGATTTTTTCAAGCCTGTTCCAGGGTTCTAAGAGAGTATTTTTTTCTTTTGGTGAAAATATTTTTTTGCATTTGAATTTGGCGCTGAGAAACTATCGAAAAAGTTTTCTCTGATAATATAAATTACACTATAGAACACGATCTTTACCTTCAGGAAGGTATAGTGCGCAAACATACTCAATTTTATACATAAATTACAAATATCACACTAAAAACGTCATATCACGTCACAGTTTTTAAATATTTCGTATATTTATACCGTATCATACCGTATTTTGCAATTAATGGAAATACATTTAGATTGCACGTGTAAGATATGTAGAATCAATTTGCATAAAATATATTTAAAAAATAAAATATTTATTCAGTTAATTTACGCCACATTAATGAGATAACAAAATTAGGCTTCCGTGGTTATTTTTTAATCTTCTGTATTCGAAGAGAGCAGTTTTTATTCTCGCATCTGATAGTCGCGCTCAATTAGGAGTAGGTCTTAGTGTTCTTATTAGATCTTAGTTTTAGTCTATGTTCTGAAAGCAAGTCATGTGCACTCTCACGTTTCTTACTGCGGATCAGTCATCGAAAGGAATTATTTTAGCCCCTTACCTTATCGTAAATATACAAGTATCTAACAATTGGGTGGCAGATTCTGAGACAGTCGGTGTGATGTTGAACTGGACCCACAGTGCGCGTGAAGTTCGTGTCTGGTTTGCGTGCGCCTCAAATACATTAATATATAATAGTTCTATGGGTTTTATAAAGTGAAATTCGACACATAATCAGTTGAATTGAATCGGTTCGATAAAATGTAAATCATCATTTCACATTGAAAGTGTGCGGATCAACCGGATAACTTCTGTTACGTTCGCGAAAGATTTACACACAAACTTCAAAACAAAAAATATATGAAATACAAAATTCGCATATTCTTTATACCTTGGCTGTCGTGTTTATGATCAGGACATACTATCGGCTGCTCACCAGTGTTATGTCACCTGCACCAACGAACCTTAGGTTGTGGTTGTATGGAAATCTCAATCATTGTGATTAGCTGTACCAATGTTCTACCAACAAGCCATTTTAATGACTGCTACTTCCTCATGATAAAGATATCTACCCTGACCTGATCAATTATCCACGTAATTCTTCTGCTAAGCGACCTGTGTCACACAATGACAAATTACCCGAGTCTGTACCCACGGAAACATAGTCAATAAATTATGAAGAAAACTGATGGAGCCGTGTTTCTCGCAGAAACAGAATCCTCCGCCTCAAAAGATCCAGACTACTTACCAGGAAAGGCTGACACTTGCCTGCACTTCGTAGAGCAAGAAAACTTAAATGATTTGGCACGGGACCTGGATTTCTCAAAAAAAGAATTTGAACTGCTAGGCTCCAGATTACAGTAATGGAGACTACTTGCTGCTGAGACAAAAAATATAAGTTTAGAAACAGACACGACACCAGAGAGGGTACTTTTTGTTTTTTCTGCAGACATTAGAGAGTTAATGAGAGAATTGTGTGTTCTCTATAATCCAGATGAATGGAAATTGTTTAGCGATTGTTTAATATAATTTCAAAGCACTTATAATTCCACGGATGAGTAAAGCAAAATCGAAGGAAGGAATTTTCATCGACCCACAAATCATAAAACTCATGTTGGATGAAATATGGAAAGAAAAATTGCGAGACTTAAGAGTTAGCAGCATGTCAATACTTTAAGAGAATTGTGCATGCATTTCTCGGGACAAAGAAAGGAGACAAATAAAAAACATTTGTCACAGAATGGTTAGAAAGCTACAAAAACATGAGGTGTTGAGTCACTGAAAATTAATTTTCTTCACTCCCAGATTAATTTTCTCCCAGAATTTGGGTGATATTAATGATGAACATGGTGAAGAGTTGAATCAAGATGTTGCTACAATTTATGAAGAGATACCAATGGCGTAAGGATGCTGCAATGATGAGATTATTGATAGTTTCTTATCAGAGAGAGGAAACAGGAATACAAAAGTAAGTGACAAGGTGCAAAGCATTTTTAAGCAATGCAATAGGAATTTTCCTTCCAAGATGTTTCAATATTATTGCACGAATAAGCCTATACCATTTTTAACTTGTTCGTACCTCATATGAAGCATGTTCATAAACTTTTGTAGTAATATAACCAGAGTGATAATGCAGAAATTTGTATAGGATTTTGTTCATTTCAACAAATATATGTGGTCATATCTTTTGAACCCTGCGTGACAGAAACATTTTATAAGAATTTTCAGCGTGATCGATTCCCTCTTAATCACCTACTTTCGTCTTGGAGTTACGACCTTTTTTTGTTCCCAATTCTTTTCTTTCTCGCCTTACGAATACTTCGTAAGAAGAGAAAGTTATGTAATCGTACGGCGGAAAACGGGGAATTTTCGCCAGAAAAACTCTTATAGCAGGGGTCTGGTGACAAAAAAGTGGATAAAACCTGTTGCTAAATTTAGAAAAAAAATTCTCTATCTCGTGGTGTAGTCAAAATCCATGATTTGTTGCTTCTTCATACTGCAAAATCGATTGACGGCAAAACGTCCGTCTGTCCATCTGTGGTCAACGCTAGCGCCTAAACCGTTCGGCCGATTTTCTTCAAAATTGATATTCCCCGGTCGTTTTTACTCGTCTCAAGGCCTCTTGAATTTGAAACCGATATTTTTGTATTTGAGGGTACTTTACATGAATCCCATTTTGAGATTTTCTAAGATAAAAGAAAATGGCTCCAAATTTTTTGATTATATTTTGTTGTTGAATAGTGCGAAGAACGTTGAAGGGAATGACGTAGGCATCATTTTCGTTGATAGGCCCAATTTTTCGAAAATTGCAAAAAACTGTTTAAAAACTGCAAAATTGAAGATAGATTTTCGCCTCAGACAAAGTCGGTTGTACAAAATTAGCACTTCAAATATGGTCATGTACCACTTTTTGGAAAAACGAGGAGTTTTTACGTAAATTGCGATTCGAATTTACAAAAAAAAATTTCTCAAAAACCGCTCCAAATATTTGCATTAGATTTTCTGCACGTGTGTAATAAGGGACGGTAAATGTATAAATAAACTAGTGGTGCTATAGAATGGCACACACTTTCTCGCAGTAGTTATTTTCCAAATGCCGATCATCGGATAAATTATGTGGAGTAAGCCGTTCACCGCTGCCTTTCTTTGTCATGTTTTTTGAAAGACATGTTTTTCACATGTTGACAATTACCGGCTTCCTAATGATAGAACTGATACAATTACGTTTTGACTAAAATATAAGCAGATGGTCCGCATGTGGGTCCTGTAGCGCGGTTGGTTAAGGCACCTTCGGGTTGAGATCTTCAATAAGGAAGGTGCCGAGATTCGAGCCGAGGGGATTTTAATTTGATGAATGTGATGTTGCAGGAAAAAAACATTGAAGAGTGTTGATACTTTATTGAAAATCATTTGAAGTACTTCTACTCACGAATAGAATCAATGCAGATAAATAGACAGGACTTATCTGGGTTTTCCCTAAATGCATCTTTTAAACAATTTTCCAACTCTGTTATTCGATTTCTGAAGCGTATGACATGTCAAATCTACCGTTGTCTGGTATACATCTGTATGAACCAATTTAAGTAAAATATGAGTATTTTAACGTTAAATTGTAATACAATGTAACCAGAAGGCATGCGATGAACTTACATATCCCTAACGGTTCCAAAAATTGTTATTACTTCGTAAAGCGGTTCACCGCTGCCTTTCTTGGTCATGTTTGAAAGATATGTTTTAGGCATGTTGAAAATTACCGGCTCCTAATGATAAAATCGATACAATTACGTTTTGACTAAAATATAAGTAATTGCGATAAATGTACTGGAAATGTCTGTATATATTTGTTCAAATTTTTAACTTTTAAAAATTTTTTACTTCTCTTCTTGTATTTGTAAATCGTATCAATTGTTTCTTAATCATGCATTTACCATTTTATAGGTCGGTTCTATTCTTTCACTGGCTCTGTTTGACACAGGCGGTGTTGGTGTTCTGTAGTGGTATAAGTGCCGGTTCGTTGACTTTGAGTTTCGGATGTCGGGTGTCGGTACGGAAAACGTTTGCTGGTATAATACACTTTTGCTGGTTTATGAAGTAGTGGAATAGCAATAAGGATCGTATAGAAGCAGAGCGAGAAAGTATGTGCGTTGGAAGCACCACTAGTTTGTTTCTTATTTTTCATATTGTTTCAAAGAGATGAAATAGTGTTAAGTTGAAAAAATTCAAATTAAAAGAACCCATTTTTGGCTATAGAAGGATGTGGGTGGTAGGACGGGGGCTACGAAACCTTTCAAAAATATTGTTATGTTACAGTTATAGTGACACTACTCATGTGATTTGAATGAGAGGAACTTTTTACTATCTTATCCGGGGGTATTCTTTCAGTCAATAATAAAGTGAAATCAGCTCGGTGTCTCAAAAAATTGTACATTACCTTTTGAAAGCGCTGACTTAGCTGAGACAGACTTTTAAGCCAAAAATGACTACCTGCAATTTGGTAGTTTTCAAATCTTCATTTTTCTGGAGTTCCGAAAAAACCGTAACAATAGCCGAAAATGGAACTAGTATTTTACTGTCCCTTATTAATCATGAGGAGCAAATTTAAAGAAACAGTATAGAGAGGTTTTTGAGATACAAAATTGCCTATATTTCGGGCAATATTACACCGAAACTACACATATTTTTGAAAAAATTCAATATGAACTAATTTAAAGATCCGTCTTTCAGAAACAGCTTTCCTTAGGCAAAAAAACCTCTCTTCAATATTAAAGTAGTAGGCAAATAACCCCCAAAATTGCACTTTTTCGATTTTCAAGAAGTCTCTGATTAAACATACACGAGACAAACACCATTCTCTTCAGCGTTTTTTTACGCTATCCGAAGACAAAGTTTGATCACAAAATTTGATGACGTTTTTGATAAAAATTTTGAAAATGATTTTCAGGCTTCATGTCATGTACCCCTAAAACTCAAAATATCAGTTTGAAACTCCCAAAGCCACGAGTACATTCATTGGGAAATAACAATTTTGAGAAAATCGGATGAACGGTTTAGGCGCTAGCGTTCACTACAGACGGACAAACGGATGGACAGACAAACGGATGGACAGACAAACGGATGGACAGACAAACGGATGGACAGACAAACGGATGGACAGACAAACGGATGGACAGACAACGGATGGACAGACGGAAAGACAGACAGACGGACGGGCGGTCAGACGGGCGGTCAGACGGGCGGTCAGACGGGCGGTCAGACGGGCGGTCAGACGGGCGGTCAGACGGGCGGTCAGACGGGCGGTCAGACGGGCGGTCAGACGGGCGGTCAGACGGGCGGTCAGACGGGCGGGCAGACGGGCGGGCAGACGGGCGGGCAGACGGGCGGGCAGACGGGCGGGCAGACGGGCGGGCAGACGGGCGGGCAGACGGGCGGGCAGACGGGCGGGCAGACGGGCGGGCAGACGGGCGGGCAGACGGGCGGGCAGACGGGCGGGCAGACGGGCGGGCAGACGGGCGGGCAGACGGGCGGTCAGACGGGCGGGCAGACGGGCGGGCAGACGGGCGGTCAGACGGGCGGTCAGACGGGCGGGCAGACGGGCGGGCAGACGGGCGGGCAGACGGGCGGGCAGACGGGCGGGCAGACGGGCGGGCAGACGGGCGGGCAGACGGGCGGGCAGACGGGCGGGCAGACGGGCGGGCAGACGGGCGGGCAGACGGGCGGGCAGACGGGCGGGCAGACGGGCGGGCAGACGGGCGGGCAGACGGGCGGGCAGACGGGCGGGCAGACGGGCGGGCAGACGGGCGGGCAGACGGGCGGGCAGACGGGCGGGCAGACGGGCGGGCAGACGGGCGGGCAGACGGGCGGGCAGACGGGCGGGCAGACGGGCGGGCAGACGGGCGGGCAGACGGGCGGGCAGACGGGCGGGCAGACGGGCGGGCAGACGGGCGGGCAGACGGACGGGCAGACGGACGGGCAGACGGACGGGCAGACGGACGGGCAGACGGACGGGCAGACGGACGGGCAGACGGACGGGCAGACGGACGGGCAGACGGACGGGCAGACGGACGGGCAGACGGACGGACAGACGGACGGACAGACGAACGGACAGACGAACGGACAGACGAACAGGCAGACGGATTTTTTTCTAAATTTAGCAACAAGATTGATCCACTTGTTCGTTAACAGAGCGCGGCAATAACAGTTTTTCTGGCAAAAATTCGCACATTTCCGGCGCAGGATTATGTAACGTTCTATTCTTATCAAGAACTTTGTAAGGCGAGAAAGTATCAATAGCAGAACCGTTGGGAAAATGTAAGTTGGTTCCATGGGTACTGGTTATATTGTATTTAAATTACATTTTGATATATTATTTTGCTTAAATCAGTTCAAACCGATGCACTGAAACAACACTTGATTTGATGGTACATAGGGTTCACTAATACAACAAAAGTGAAAAATTGTTTTTAAGTTAAAAATTAAATAATCTCAAACAGACACTTCCCGTTGATTTATCTTAATTAATTGTATTTGTTATTAGTATTCCTTCAAAAGTTTTTCAATCATGTTCAAAGTAAAGTCAAAGTCAGTTAAAAGCAAAGTCTTTTATTGCACTATCAATGTCTATAGCATCACACATCTCTTGCTCAATTGAAAAGATAACCTGATTGGTTAGCCTTAAAGTAGTGAATGTTGATCTTAAATAATGTTTGATCAATTTCAATTTACAAAAATTCCTCTCACAGCTGCCATTGCTTATGGTAATTGTGAGGAGTATAGGAGCATTATTATAATATTGGACAGAGTACCTTCCAGCTTGGATAAATTGTAATAATTGAAATGGGTACGCTTTAATTAATTTTCGTTGGCTGTGGCAGCAATGAAAGTCCCCAGTCGAAGTCGTTCCAGCTTGAAGCTCTGCTCGGTCAATTTCGGCAGATGCGTAGTCTAAATTATGTTGAATATCGTCCGATTCTAGTAATATAGCCGGCGTTACATGAGCAAACGTATCCGCCAAGTTTTGTAGCAGCCACAGATTTTTTACAATTATTTTTTTCCAAGATATTATTATTATTATTTATTATGAAATTTTGATGCCCCCTAAAATGTCTCCCGGGGCTGGCCGCCCTCTCTGCTCTACGCTACGTCACTGCAAATACTCAAACACACGCAGTAAAGAACGAATTACATCTATAATATATATTTTAATGACGTGAGAGGTTTAAAAAAATTGGTTTTTGTAATTTTGGAAATATCAAAATAAATCATCGAAATGTCGTTTATGTTACTTTACACACTGCATTTAGCATTATTTGTACACTAAGTTGGAAGAAACAAAATTGAGCGATGTTTGAGAAATGAAATAATTTTAGGTGTTGTCATTGCCAATAATATTGTCTATTTGAATAGCAGCTTTCGATGGCTTAGCCATCATCATCAGTTTCTAGTATAAGAAATGTAAACAGACAATTAAAACATGAGACAAAACAAAATATTGGGATTCAAAGATTACTAATAATTTTTAAAAACAGAATTAACATGTTATAGAATGAAAGAAAATAAATATTGTGGGCAATGACAACTCCTATAATTATTTCATTGTAGGTGCCAACGACAATTCACCGCAGAACCAACATCCTTGAGTAATTTTTGTTTTTGATAGTTTTACATTTTCGCACATACTTCGTAAGAGGAGAAAGTTACGTAATCATGAACCGAATAACGGCGAATTTTCCACAGAAAAAATTATTACCGGGCAGAAAAAAATATTATTAATAATTTTTTCAACAAATATTTTTTTCATTTAAAAAAATGTATTTTTTCTAAGGTAAAATTTCTATTTAAACTCGATGAGATAAAATTTTGAAAAAAATATAGGCATATTCCTTGTTTAATTTTCTATAAAATACAAAAAGAAAAGAAGTGGGCACTCCACACGTACGGTTCTAAAAAGTCAATTGTAAGTTGGAGGGTGCGTTCTGCCTACCCATGCACTAACGAATTGTGTTCGGTCAGTCTTTGATCCAAGTGATGAGCTATAAAAAGAATGATAGTCTGCCTGATTAGGGTTTCAAGAGTTATTAGTATTTCAGATGTTCACTCTGCCCTCAGAATGTACGACATTGTGTCATACATATTCTTGTGAGTGACATCGTGGGTGGCATGTGTGTCATTTATGTTCTTGTAGGTGACAGCGAAACGAATTGAAATACGAGCCATTTCAGGTCAAATCTCATAAGAATTAACACGATTTTTTTAATGAATGACATGAGTGTATGGCACTCATTCAGAACAGCAAAAAAAGAGGCACGTGTTTCTTTATTTACCCGAAAATTGATTATTTGTGCAGTTATGCCTTTATTAATTTTGGAATTTACGCGTACTTCGCAAAATATGTCTGATAGATGCTCCTAATATACTTAACATTCCTGGTTTGTTTCATTTAATATTATGTGTATGTTATTGCTCTGTAAATTACTTTCGCAAAAAATAAATATTTCATTTAAAAAATGTAATTATTTTTTTTAAAAAATGAAAATTTCTATATGAACTGGCTCAGATAAAAATGTGAAAAAATATAGGCGTATTTCTTGTTCAATTTTCTACAAAACACAACAAGAAAAAGTGGGCACTGAACACGTACAGATCAAAACAATCTATTGTAAGTAAGCGGGCGCGTGGTTCCCGCCACTGCACTAACGGATTGTGTTCGATCTGTCTTTGATACAAGTGCCGAAGAACAATAAAAGGAATGACCGTCTGCTTGATTAGGGTTTCAAGAAATATTAGTAACTCATATGTTCACTCTGTCCCCAGGAGGGATGGGTGCCAGCAAAACGAATTCTACTACTTGCTTTTCCTTGTGTCGGCGAAACGAATTTTGCTGATGAGTCCCTTTGCGTCCTAGGGATGGGGTTCCCTCCTGATCTTGCTCGTGAAATGCAACATACCACTTGTCAAGGGGCTTGAGGAAAATTTTCTGAACATCTGTCCCAATACGCATCTTATAAACAGAAGAGTGCTAGAGTTTGTTTTGTAAATAGTGTGTACACTGTGCAACATGAGTGGCGATCACCGTATGAGATACGACAGACTTAAATCTATCTGATCACGATTTTAAGAAAAGAAAATCTTGAAGACGCATAAACCACGATTAACTAGTGAAACTTGAACTACAGGATTCATTAGGTTGGCGAATTTGTGATTCATTTCGGAGGAAAGGGAGTCGGTTTCCAAAAAGGCTTTTTTGTTAGTGAAGAGAGCATAGCGTGGCTCCCGTGGCATTAACGAAAGTAGTAGAACCTCCAGTGAATGTAGTGAAAAGGGTGGAAATCAAGGAAATGATAAGCTTTTCAGTAGTTGGTCGAGTGTCTGTGAAATTAATGTAGAAAAGATAAACAAGAGTTTAATTGCAATAGGATACCCCCTGTCAAGAAAAGAACATTACAACAAAAACTGTATCCCCATGATTTATTTCAGAAAGTTCAAATTGCTATGACAGATACATTTTTTCACACTGAAGATCCTTCGACGTCCATTGAAGAATCAGTCAATAAAAATATTGTTAAGAAACTTATCTATTCCTATCACTCAACAGATGACAAGATGTTTAGAAGAAAATTAAAATTTTGACAATTTTTGAAAGTTGGACATACAATAAAATTTAACGACTTTTTGCAGCAACCGAACGCATGATAAAAGTGGCTAGAAAGTTGGCTGAAGAAATGGAATTGTCTAGACCGGAAAGTAAATACGGTAAGGCATTAGAACAGTACATTGTGACGAAAGTTCAGGAATTCTAAGGTAAGCGAGTACTTGCATTTGAAGTATGTTGTGAGGGACCAAAAAATTCCAAAATGACAGTCAAACATGAATCAAGAATCCGTCATTTAATAACCAAATACAATCGGGAAATTTCACCACTTCAAGAAGTATTTAATTTACTGTTTTATCGAAAAGAAACCGACGTTCAGTAACGTAAGAAACGCGTCTATTGCAGCAATACACCACACACTAGTTCGTAAAAAATTAATATTTTTTAAAGTTACTGTGATCCCTCGGGCATAGTTATTTTTGTGTTCCGTCGATTCACCCCCTATCATCACCATATCATGTAATCTTCACATGTTACTATAACGTTAAACTCAATAGTGGTCGCTAATGTCCTAGATGTTGATGCGACCCTTAAATAACCAAAAAATTAGCTATTTTCCAATTCTTCAATCACGTAATGTATTTTAAAGTAATTTTCAGCTGTCATAGCATGTTCAAAAAATAAGGTCCAATACGTCTACCAGCATAAATTCCTGCCCACGCTGTTGGACCAGGGGTATTGAATTCTGTCTCCATCACCATACGAGGGTTTTCTGAACTCCAATAGACGAAATCAGAGGCGTATCTAGTGTATGGCAGACATGCCAAGTGCCATGGGCGCCAATCACAAGGGGCGCTATTTGACTTTCGACATTTCGAAAACAAGTTAAATTGATTATTTTTCAATTATGAAATTAAACTTTACACAAAAAGACGAAATAAAATAATTATTCTTTAAACAATTAACGGCCGTGTAGTTATCGACCTGCCAAAAAATACACTTACTTTTGCGCCATTAAATGTCGAAAAAAATGCTTCAAGTTAACAACAAAAAGTTATCAATAACAAAATTCAATGTTGTATGTTCTAATTGTATAAAATACCTACAAAATAAAACGAATATTATCGAAAAATATAATAAACTTTACTTTAAGTAGCCTATTGTAAGCGATGTGTCAAAATTCCATTGAAATCGTCATACTTTTTTTTCGTTTTGTTAGCATTTTTTATTATCAACACATAAAAAAAATACTTTCTATTGGAAGCTGCTTTTTTAAATATGTGTTTGAAAATAAGGCAGTATTTTACAAGATTAAAAGCCGCGAAGTTTAAGCCGTTTATGTCAGGCTTTCTATGCCTTAGGAGGATTGCCTTCACTACGGCTTCGAAGTCCCCCCTCCGTGAGGCCTACCTACCCTAATCTATAGAAAGAGAGAAAAAAGGAAGATAAGGAAAGACTCCCTAGCCCTCGAAAACCTAATAGCGTCGGTGTCTGAAACAAACAAGAGTTGACCAAGAGAGGTCGATAGAATAGACAAAAAGTATTGTGGCACAAGTAAGTTAAAGATGCCACAATGGTAGAAGAGGGAAGCCAGGAGGACACGAACGTGTCCTACTGGGGGGTGAAGGTCACAATCTGGAAGGTAAAGATACAGTAATGGAAAAGAGGGATACGAGGAAGGAGAATGGTTAATAAGACTGTTTTGTGGATTTGAGAAGAGATAGTATTTCATAGGGGTAGGAATGGAAAAAAGAGGCAGGATAAAGGACATTAGGATTGGTAGGACGTTGTAGGACACAACTTAGTAAGGCTCCTCAGTTTTGGCCTATCCGACATGGAATGACCCTACCAGTAGTCATGCGAAAAAATGCATACTACCGCCGGCTTAGCCCTCCACCTCACTGAAGCACGCAAGCCTCCCCGCCCGCACGGTCAGTGCTACTACAAGGCGGTGTCCCAAGGGGAAGAACTGAAACGTAATCCATTAAATTAGTTCCGTCATAAGTATTTGAAGGGTTCGGCTGAAAAACATGTTAACCCAACGGAATCTTCTTTCGAGAAAAGGCATCAAAACATTTTCACAGCATATTCTAATTTGTTTTCAAAACGTAAGATTACAAATAAACTCACATTATGAGAACGTGACTATTTTAGACCCCTAATGACACTTATATTTCACCTGACATAGAGCTACAGGAATTGTTACTCCCAAATTTTAGTGGGTTAACATGTTTAACGTGAAGTTATTCAACATGCATTATATTTACAACCTTTTTATGTACCTCCAACAATCTATTCACAATATTCTCCACTTTGTACATTCACATCCTGAGATAATACTTTATCATAAAAATGTTCATAGTGTCATAGTGTGTGGGTGTGTGGAGGGGGAGGGAATCTACTCTAAACATGACATATCCTCATATTTTTTTCGTTTCAATTGACCTCTGTTTCATTTATTATGGGTTCGAAATTTACTATTTGAAAAGGAGTGTGATTGTGTCCACGCTTCCTGAAATTCATCTCAGTGTGAATTCCAGGAAAATATGTATCTGAAACTTTCATTACAAGTGATTATCTTCATTGAATGAGAAAGAACATGCATCCCGAATTTTGACTTCTTTTCCGCACGTAATATTTGTATTCTTATTAGCTTCTATAGTTCGCTTATCATCAAGAAGTCAGATTTGGGTTGCCTTTAGCTTTCCAGATTTAGAGTTCTTGTTAATTACTTCTGTCCAATGATTAAGTGAATAAATATGTTGAGACCCTCATCTGATATTATTCTCTATCTGGGCGAACCTAGTTGGTCCGGGCTTAAAATAGATACTAGTCTATGGTGAAGTCCGGGCGGCCATTTTCCTACAAGCGCTCAAATATGAAATTTAGTTAAAATATTCTTAATTTTTAAAATTCAGTTAAAATTTAAAAACATACATTTTTATTCGGGCGCGCAGTAACATTCTATTAATTGCATTTTTCAAAACAATTATATGTTTTATAAAAATAAAAAATCAAGAACTTCAAAGACGATTTGACCCATAATTAAATTTATAACAATTCAGTTTTTAGGATTTTATCTTATGTGACAATTGTGATAATTTTTTTCTCGTTTACTAAAGAAAGTAATATTTATTACTCCACGTTAGTTCACTTTAATTGAAATATTTTAAAATCTACTTCAAATATAATGAACGACTTAAAAATTAATGTAGAAAATGTTCCTGTAAAAATAATTATTAGGTTAAATTTCAAAAACTGATGTTACAATAAAAGTGTACAAAAAAATTACGTTACATATGAGGTTAACATGCTTACAAGTTACTGATGAAACATTTAGCTTCTTGCTCGACATTGAGGGTCTGTGCTATAATGCGGATATCGAAGTTATCAAATGTAGTATGTATCTCTATTCAAATTATGTAAGCTGTTTCTGTTTCTATTGCAAGTAGTGAGAGATACTTCAGCGAGTTAAAATTCTGGTCTACACAAAAAATTGTAATGATATCGCATTTATGAGTTTCACAGTATTATATGTATAAGTAATTATGAATTCTTATTAATAGTTGTCATTTTAGTTTACATTCTTAATACGAATGTAAATAAATACTGATAACATGAATTGTTATTCTTTCTTTATTATGTCAATTCCTAAAATTAAAAAAAATAAAACTGTCATTTTTTTTCGAGATAAATTGTTTATGAAACTTTTTGAAAATAGTAAGAATCTTATCCATACTAGTGTACACCCACTGAAACAAATAACAACAATCCTAATTTGAGGTATTCTCACAGGGGCGCAAATTCTATGCTTGCCATGGGCGTCTGTAAACCTAGATGTGCCTCTGGACGCAATTATATCTGTTCGCACTCTCATTAAGTTTAAAAGTTGTCTCATCGCTCCACACAATGGCTATGTAAAAACTGTTGTCGGCTTCTCATCGTATTATGTATCATTCTCAGAATTCTTTAAGCCTATGGGGATCATCCTCATTCAGGCCTTGAAGCAGAGTAGGGCGATATGATTGGAGACCTAGAAATTTCAACACCCTTCTGAAGCTTGTTCTTGAAAAACTGTACTCACTAGATACCTTTCGTGTAGAAATTGTTGGAGATTGTATGGCACTTTGGGCCACTGTCAAAATATTTTCATCTGTAGTAACCGATTTCGGTCTGCCTGATCACGGAAGATCTGCTACAGACCCAATCAATTCAATCCTTTTTGTCAAGTTACGAATTCCTTGACGTGATGGCGGTATAGTGTTTCGAAAATATTGCACCAATAATTCAATAATGTCGTGGTAATTATGATCATGTAACCACCTCTTTTGCATTAAAAATACACGTTCGTTCACTGTTAACTTTCTACTCAACTTCAATAACTGACTGACTAAATCCTTCACGGAAAAACCAAAATACAAAGTATAATTCACTAACATCAACGTGACCATAGAGGTACTACTATTCTACACTAGAGTGTGCAACAGCGCTAGTGTGCGGCTGCAAATTGAAGAGGAGGAAGTGGGCCATTAGTATGGCAACACGTGGAGTGAGCGTCTGAGATGTGTTGAATATTGTGCGGATTTTTGTTCGTGCTTTCATTGTGTTAGCTAAATCTAAAATGGTCATGTCTTGTGCTACATTCGCGTGTACGAACAGATATTCAAAAGGCAGTGATATATCATTTCACAAGTAAATCTTGTAATCTTGATATACTAACCTTCATATAATGATGCATACACTTATATCATATCAATAAACATTACTTCAATAAAATTGTTATTCATGTAATTTCTTTTTTTATTTCCCCACCTACTACTAAATTTGGTAAAGTGAATTTTAATACTAAATTCGAAAGGTAAGGAAGTAATTTTCCTCGTATGACATATGTTTGGAAAAGTACAAAAGCTAGTTTTCATTTTAGCTATGCAAAATTAAAATGTAGGAAGTGCTGCTTGATTAGAAACTTTGAAATATAGAACTGTCTCTTACAGAAAAAAACTAACTTGAAGATCAATTAGCTCAGTGCCTTGTTTGGTAATAATTAAAGTATTATGACTTCAACCTGGGGTACATGCAATCCTATATCCTTAGAGTAAATGCTAAAAATTTAATAATAGACAATGTAAGGAATACATACACAAGCATATTTTAGGAAATTTTCTTGGTGCCATCTATTTCCTTACCCTTCACGGACAATGACAATCATTCTGGTAGGCCTTTTCAGTTAGTGAAAAATGACTATTTGGTATTGTGATGAGAATATGAGTATGAATTCTAATGTATATGAATTTCATATGTATATGTATATATTCATATGTATATGAGTTCTAATGTGTTTCACAGTGTGCTGTAAATCCATTTAACAGCTTTCAATGTAATTGTGTTGAAATAAACAGGCTGTTGTTTAGTTGTCTTACATCATTTGCAAATTTGGCTTATATATAAAATCTGCGAGTGGATATTATCAATTTAACTTTTGTTTATAAGAGGGGTGAAATTTTTGAAGCATGGGTTCCAAAGGGATTGATGTTGCAAAAAAACATTGGACGTAGTAATGCCATGTCAGGCTGAGGGTTCTACAGCTAAGGCTTCATGCCTAAAATTAAAAATTGATCACAAAAGTAATAGTTTGCGTTCATGACAAATACATAAACATGTATCTAAATAAAAATATTAAATTGTTTTAAAATTTATCATCATACGACTTGGCAACCAGCTTACATTCTATTCAGGTAAAATGTTTGCTGACATTTTCTTCTCCTGAAATTTCAAGTATGTAGCTCATGTGACAAAGATATTTCTATCTTCTATGCACATGTGCGTATAGTCATTTCATATATTGGGTAAACTGACGCGTTTCAAGTAGCATGCGTTATATTTAGAAAGTATATTCGTATTTGAAAGTATCGTATTTGAAATTCCCGCGCAATGTTGTCATATTAATGGCGTCTGGCCGCTGCTTCAATTTGCAACCGACTTTCCTTCAGATGGCATACCGGGTGGTAGGGCCTTCAACGTTACAAATAAAACAAAACACTATCGATATTATTTTCTTCTTTCTTACTACTCTAATCAATTCACTTTTGAATAACTGCTAGTGTCAAGCGACTTACGGCCCATCCTATAATATATTACGTCCTCTAGTATGTGGCGACACCAGAATCTATGTTTTGTGGGTCCTTGAAACCGAAAACTCGACTGACGGCAAATCGTCCGCCGTCCATTCGTCCGACGTCATTCTACACCCGTCCGCCGTCCGTCCAACCGTCCCACTATGGTTTCTAGGACCCGATTCTGTGGCCAAAATGCAATTTTTCAACTTCCATAATGAATTATTTAGTCACCGTAATGTGAAGTAAACACTCCAAAGTTATCTGTTTTGCACACACTTTGTTGATTGTTGCCCCCCCCCTGTTACCAGGCACGCTTGTAAAGTTAGTACTTCCCCGTTTGGTCTCCGCACGCCGTCAAGCCAAGGTGAAGTTGGAAGTGTGCTGTCTTTGCGTGTTTATTATGATTTCTTTGAAATTGGTCATTTTGTTCTCCTCCAGGAATGTACCTTTCACAGCAATTAGTTTTAATGCATAATTCTTTTCACAGTTCCTATAAAATGCCACTTTGTCCATTGCTGTGAATTTTAGGTCTATTGGCAATAACTTCAAAATTTGAATTGACTTTTAAAAAATTGATGGGCTTGGAGCACTTCTTATTCTCTTGGTAGGTTATTATCAATCATGTTCTAACAAGTTCCAGATGCAACAAAGTGCAACTGTCGACAAATTATTGTTTTTTTCTTTAGACATGCGTTGTTTCAGAAGTGAAGATATTCGATTTGTGGAGTACAGTTCGTGATAGAGATGCACAGATTATGTTAAATAATGACTATGTAATTGAGAATATTAAATATAAATCAAATTCATTGAATGAATAGAAAATTTGGTACAAAATTTGCCAATTATACCAATTGTTTTAAAAAGAAAGGTGGTAAAAAGATTAACGTCGATATTATTTTTTCAGAAAAGAATATTTTTGTCTCAAGGCTAACTTCATCATCAAGAGAAAACCAATGCCATCATTTTCATAATCTGATCAACACCACCTATTTTGATAAAAATCAATTAGGACAAAAAGGCGGGAACCTTTCCAGTGATCAGAAGAAAGATGTCTCGTTTAATTGTGCAAGCGCCAACTATTGCAGCACTTTATGAAAGAAAGCGAAAAAACAGTTGTTTTAAAAGAATGTCGACAATAAACAGATAAAAAGTGAGGACTTTGTGTTTTTTGTGTGTTTTAAGAGAGAAAAGATTTTTGTACACATTTGAAGAAGAGTTGGAGCTAATTTTACATAATGTAAGTAATCATCAATATTTGAGTATAGGAAGTAATTTACTTTAGACAATAATTTAAGAATGTAACATGATTTTGAAATACAAACAGTGCAGTATTTATACCAGTGCAGTTTTTATATTACAAGAAGATTTGGAATTGTAAATATGTATGTGGATAATATATATACTGAGTAGGGCCCGGATAATTATGAAATTACATATTTTTCTAAGGTAACTATCAAGTTGAATCAGGGATATATTCACGTTTCACATCGGTTAGTGGCCAAAAACGTTGAGTTTTTAGTACATATATTTACATATTTTGCCCGAAATTACATATATTCACATATTTTACACACATGAACATATTTTTACATATTAATTAATTTTTCCATTATCCTACATTAAAAAAATGATTTATTTATTTTTCCTATCCGTTTTTGATAAGGGAATCATCCAAACAAACAATTCAGCATTGTCAAACATTTTTCTCCTCTCTAAAATGAAGCTATTATTACGCGCTGAAATGAGTGTATCCATAAATGCCGACGGTATTGGAAGTAAAAGGGGAAGGCGACAATGCAATCCATAGCTTTTGTTCTGTTAATTTTCGGCGCGAGTATCGTAGAAGTTTGATTTGTGAAAATGATATCTTTAGCAGGCGATATCGCGTTCGCATATTTTAGAAGTCCCCTTTGACTTTGATACCCTTTACCAGAAACTACACTCACCAGCTCAAGAAAGGCCGTTGACATTTTTATTTCCCTGATTTTTACATGCGTCCCTCTATCGTTGTTCGTAAATTACGTCTTTTGACCGAAAATCTGAAGTAAAATCTCGCCATGGAACTGATTTGCAAGGAAATCATATTGACAAGGTTGTGATAGGTTTAATGAACGTTTAAAAATGTAAGTCTTATTTTATTAACTTGTGAAGTGTTACCCAAATGCAACCATCAAACTATTACAAAACTTTTTAACAATACAACGGAATTTTTGTGGCCTAATGAAGTTAAACATAATGTTTTCCTTCCGGTACTAGTGCAGCGCCGTACATGTGCAAGGCAGCAGAAGCCCTGCCGGTATTGTTCCAAAATTACTATTTCTAACCTATCTTGTACGTGCGTTGTGTTTGCAGAACTGATTAAATCTCAGTTTGATAAAGTTGACGCATTGATTTCCAATACAAAAAGGAAAATTTGTGTATTATTGGTAAAATGGTTCGATTGTCGACGTCTAGAAGACAAAATGATCTTAAATTATCGAGATGGGGCACCTGGATTGACGCTATGAGTTACAATACTCAAAATTTTGATTTTGTAATACACGTTTTACATCAATTTGATTCTGATGCTGCAGCATCTATAGGCAAATCAAAGCAATTGTTTGATACTCAAAAGCTTAACAACTATATTGCCCCCTTTTTCAGTAATCACTACAATTAAATTTTTGTAACCATTTTCCCTGGAACTTTCTGGCAGCTTTGAAATTACCAATCAGCAGTCGCTTCTTTAAAAAACTGTTCATTTATCATTCGAGGGTCAATAGGGGGATCTAGTGAAGAAAAAGAGGTCTTCCGTTCTGGAGACAAACCCAGGACTCAAAACAATTTTTGCTATTAGTGCAGTGCTTTGAGGGGACAATTCTGTCATTGGAGCTAGAAAACTGGGAAAAGAATAGAAAGTGTATTTGACATGAATATTTAGATGTGTTTTTAAACAAATCCTTCATATTTTTAAAATCAAAATGCAATTCGTCACGTCTCCTTGAAATTCTCTTTCTTTAGAGACCTCATTTATAAAGATTGGTTGCGTGTTAGAGCCACAAAGGGAAGATATACTGCTGCAATAATATCGGAGATATGTGTTTCTTATAGATACGAAGGATCGTAGTCAATAATAGGATTATGAGAACTATAATGTTGAATTCTGATCTTTATATTAAGTACACAGAACAATATATACTAAGATAAAGGTATTTTAATAAAAAATAATTGATATAATAATACTTATTGTTGCATATTTCATACTTTTGAGTACATATTTCTCTATATTATAATACATATATATGTACATATTTGCCCAATTTTAGTACATAATTATCCGGGCCCTAATAATGAGTATTACTACAAACGACGTTAGTTGCGGGAAATTCCTTTACAAAATATTTTGGAACACAAATTGAAAACGAATAGTGTTTTTACAAGGAGTCGTTCAGCATATGGTCTGTATACTAAATATTAGCAATATTAATGCGGAAATTATTTGTATTTACAGTTTTGAAGGCATTTTGGGCTTTCCAATTTATACGCAACAATTCGATATTCCTGGCAATCATCCTAATGCTTCGTTTGCAGCCACTCTGATACCACTCCGTTTGCAGGCAAAAGATGAAATTTAAAAATACAGGATTACCATTAGGTTATTTTAGAGAAGAGAGATCATGAGTAAGAAACAAAATATACAAATATGATGTGTAGCATCGAGCAAGAAAAACGACAGACAGAATCATTTGGAATACATTTTCAGTAAAGGAATCGAGGTGTCAATTACAGTAATTATTAGTATTAATTTATAAAATAGGAATAGACACCAAAACAAATTAAATAATCCTTCTGAAATAATATATATGTTGACAAAAAACAAAGAAAACGCGCAAGTCACAGAGAAGTAGTAGTAGTGGTGGTAGCAAAAGAAGTAGAAGAAGAAGAAGAAGAAGAGGAAAGAAGAAGATCCTGAAAGTGCAAAGATGGAGATGACGATTTGAAGAATGATAAAAAATTAGTGAAGTAAAAGTATATGGAAGTATAATTAGATAGGGAATAGGTGTAAAGCTGACATGTATTAATTCAACATTTTAGTTAAAAAATATAAATATTTTGTAATTTTTTTACTTTTTTCTGGAGAATTATGTGAGGTTTTGTGGTTTTAATGCGTGAGAAGCATTATCACTTAATACATTCTTCACAATTTACAGTTATTAATTTTGGCCACAAAAATGGGTCTCGGAAACCATAGTGCCACCCTCCGTCCAGCCACCCTCCGTCCATCTGTCCGTCCACCCGGCAGTTTTAAATTTATTAACTATTTTTTTCAAAACCTTTCCAAATTTTTTCTTTAGATTTTCTCGACATGTGTATCAACGGAGGTAAAAAATATGACGCTAATCCTATTATCGGCAGATGGCGTTTTTTCGAAAATTGCCAAAAGTTAAAATTTCAAAACTACAAAATTGAAGACAGAGATATTTGCGTTCAACAAAATCTGTTCTTGAAAATTAGCTTCTTACAAAAGACAAATACATTTTTTTCAAAAAACGAGTAGTTTTCACGTAATTTCTGGTTGTTAAAAAATAGCTCTTTAAAAAAGGTTATGTACAATGTTTTGAAAAAACCAGTAGATTTCGCATACTTTGTGTTTGAAATTTTTGCAATTTCTATAATTGTTTTCTCAGAAACCGCTCCGAATTTTCTCTTTAAATTTAATACTTGTATGTATCAAGGGACTGTAAAAAATATGGTTTTAGTCACATTTTTGGCAAATTCTTCATATTTTCGAAAATTGCAAAATTTGTGTGGGAAATCGGTTGACACATTTACATTTTTAAGCGTCCCGATGGCCTGAGTTCGAACCAGACGGCGCTTCTGTAGGGTAGTGGTGTGGTTGATAGCGAGGTAACTCGGAGCATTTGAGTTCGCATCATGGTGTGGAAAATAATTTTCGCTGGTTGAAAACATCTTTGGATGTTTTAGTATAAATAGCGAAGCACTTAGAAATAACACGAGAAAATGTGTGCTGTTGTAGCACTAATAGTCAATATTGCTCACATTCTGTCAGAATACCACGAAAACTAGTCATTCTTTCAAAACAATGTACATGACATTAATTAACGAACTATGGAGAACAATCATTTAAGAAAACTAATGGTGTTACAGAATGGCACAGACTCTCAGTAAGTTTTCTCATTTCTTTGATCTGGGTTAGTTTTTCGGTCTTCTCCCATCCTGTTGCCAGCTGCCATCTATCGCCACCCAAAATACATTTTTTTTGAAAATATTCTCTATTTCCCGGTTTCCTAAGAGTAGAACCGAAATATTATTTTAAGAATATTATAGGAAAGTAAAATCCGGTCCGATTCGAAAAGTTTAATTGACAAATTTTTAAGAAAATGTCGTTAAGAGTTGCTGTAAATGCGAAATTTCAGGCACTTTTTCACAGAAAACATTCGAGTTTTCGAAAAATTTCATTGGAAGACATTTGAAGCACTTCTACTCACAAATGTAATAATGTACACAAATCTCTGGAAAGGTGAATCTTAACGGCGTGAAAAATATTCCAAGAAAAATACATTCTATTAATTTTCGGAAAAAATGGAACACAGGAGAATGGTATTTGTCATCTTATGCAGTGCATTAAGCACTAACATTACACAAAGGTTTGAAGAAAAAAGTTGAAACAGTTTTTGAGAAAATGATGTCAAGGCGATTCTGAAAATGCAGAAATTTGAGCTTATTTTCAAAGAAAACTTTTGTATTTGGAGATATTTTATAAGACATCATTTGAAGCACATTTACTCATGAATGCAAATATGTAAACAAATCAACAAAACAAAACATTTGAAATTTTTGAAACTTCAGAGTTAACAGTGAAAATCGGACCTATGCCACTTTATAACTGGATTTTACTCGATTCTTACAAGAAAATTAAAGAAAAAAATTGGAGCTATTTTGGAGAAAATTATGAAAATGACCCAGGGGTTTAATGTAAAATTCCTCGAAAAATTAATGAATATTTTTTAAATCACCAAGCTTCGAGTCCAGCCAGCTCGACAACGGGATTTCCATTTTGGAAAAAGTCCTACATATGGTTTAGGTGTCAGTGCTGTTCACAGACCGACGGACGGACGACAGACAGACCCACACAGACAGGCAGGCAGACGGCAAAAAGACGCCGACGCAGACGGCGACGTACCCGGCGAGGAAGAGTGGGAGACATACTGGCTCTACCACGTGTTGGAGTAAGTTATTACATACATATAATTGTGACGTCACTCCCATGACCTGGGATGAGCGCACACAATTTGTTTTTCCAAACCCGGGTAAGGATGGGATCCAGGTCCTGCTCCTGCCGAAAGCTACCCTTCAGCGATTATTGAAGTCCAGTTAAAAAAACAACAACAAACATTTATTCCATCTACCAGGTACTAGATAACAGAACAAATCACGGAAAATAAACGAAAGCGCGTCTGTGTGACGCAGCGTCGGCGTGAGCCCTGCCGGGGGCGCGTCTTTGTATAACGCGTCGGCGCGAGTCCAGTCAAGGGCGCCTCGGTGTGACGCAGCGTCGCACAGTGTGCAATTTTGGGGTTGATATGCGCTTGAAATTCAAAATTTCAACTTTACCAAAACGGGTAAAGTGTTCTCTGTTTCGATTCTAGGAAGTCCAGAGCACATTGAAACGGTGTTAGATTTCATAAGTGTTGACAGGCACAGCAGGTGAGTGTCTAAACACATTGCAACTTGACTCAGTTCACGATGCTCTGATTCATTCGTTTCAGTGCAGCAAGTTCGCTTGATTGATGTGTATCTATACTTACATTGAAGGTTTTCTTCATTAGCTTCAAGTGTAATCTGTGTTCTTTTTCCCAAATATTGCTGCAATTATTATTAGTTAATAAGCATCTGACGACTTTAACAATTGTAATCAGCGGAAATCTCATTTTGAATGTTTATCGAAGGTTTTAGTTCAGAATACCACCGAATTACTTTTTACAGTTATACTAGTATTAAAGCTTGCTCTTTTGGGAACGGACATATGAAAAAAACATTTAGCGAAAATTTGCGAATGCACTTATTATTTTTATTTTTCAGAATGTCTCGTTCAATTTCCCGCCAGGCGCGTTTCAATACATGGGGGTCAATCCATTTTATGTGGTCTAGCACTGGTCGCTGGACCATCTCGAAAAAAAATTCATATTTTGTACATAAATTTCCTTATGTTTTGGCTGTTCAAAAACATCTTCAACTTTTTTTATTGTACCTGGTTTAGAAATGAAGGTCACTTTTGTTTCACGTCGTGCACCATTTTCCGCGTTTGCAGACATTTACTCTTTTCTAAATTACTCCGCTCTAGATTATTCTGGCATTCTAGAATAAAAGCAATCGATTCAGTATTCGAAAAAGCATTCGTCTCATGTGCTCTCATAATTGTCTAGTCGTTTATATTGACGACTAGACAATTATGAGAGCAAATGAGACAAATTATGAAAGCAAACTGTAAAGATACATTGTAAATTTTATCTCTTCCATCATAAAGTTAAGAAATCTTAAAGAGTTATGTTATCCGCAAGGTATGCAATATTGAACAATATTCAGAAGAAGCAAGAAGTAAACACTCCAAGCACTACAGAGCGTTCTCTACAAGGAAGGCCTCCAGATTAGACACAAATACAAATCTACTCAACAGACTCCTCATTACTGCAGATTCATGCAAGCATCCATGCGCGTGGCAAGTTTACGAACACCTTCAAAATTGAAAAAGAAAAGTGTGAATAAAGAAATGATGAAATTATTAGATGTTGATTTAGTGAAATTGGAAATTAATGATTATTCTGAAGACAGTCAGTGATGATGAGTCAGTCTAAACAGTCGGTGATTAATATATATATATATATATATATATATATATATATATATATATCTTTTTTATTACTTTATCGTACAACGTTGATGTACATAAATATGTTCTATTTGCTATTTCATTAAAGAACTGCCGTTTAATTTTATATTTTAAGTTATACAATTATTTATGTTGCAATAATAATTCAATTTATTGACTGTACTCGTTTTATAATAGTTTCAGTAATATACAACTTGGTTTCATTCAATTCACTCTTATCTCAGCAATTAGAATTTTTGATCCATAGATCCTCAAAATTACACACTGTGCGGCGGCCGGTGCGCGTCCTACAGTCCGACTTCACCACTCGCTCTCTCCCTCACTCAACACTTGCGTTACTCAACCAACTGTCTGCTCAACACCCCGTTACTCAACCAACTGTCTGGTTTCCCCGCCTCGCGACCAGCCAACTGTCCCCTTCGCTCCCTCCACTGCCCCTACCTGCCTCCCCGTCTCACTTCCCCCTATGCTGCCCCACCTTGCCTTCCCGCCGTCACAAATCAAAATAACGATCCGATTATTTGCATCCATGTACGTCCTCGACGTTACCTACTCAAGGGGGGAAAGAGTAACCGGCGGTGAGGGAGTCCCCGACTCCGACGTGGGAATGGAGTAACGGTCAGTGTTGTTGATTTTTGTTTTCCAGTATTTATTCTAATTAGTTATCTTAAGTCATTAGGTCATGACGTTTGATAGCATGAAATATTAATTATAGTATATTTTATCTTGAATGTCAGATTTGAGAGATTTGGGTGATGGCTAGTTGAACTAATTAGTACTTTCTGGGTAACACTGATTTAATGTGTGGATTTGTGTAATTTGCATTTATGAAACCATAAGGTAATGTTTAGGGATATATTAATATTATTTATTTAATATTTTGGTATTTGTCTTTAATAATTTTCAATGTTAACCTTAATGCCTAGATTTTTATAAATATAATATATTATGTTTTATTTTCCTGAGCATTTACACTGCATTATCTTAAAAATACAAAATCCAGACCTATATACATGTTATATACAAAATAACTCAAAAATCAGTGTGACATTAATTTCATGAGTGATTGCCCGTGTCATCGTTTTATAAAATTGGCATCACACAATACTTGACGGGCAGCATTGTTTATGTGACGGAATCTGTCAGAGCCCAAATGAACTGTGATGCAGATGGGTCTCAGGACGAATAAGAAGTTTGGGCCGAGCGGTGGTTATGAGTACATCATGGCGTCAAGGGCAGAGGACGAAGTAATCATGGCAGAGATTCGACCGTTCCACGGATGTGAGCTTTCTAAGGGCTTTCTAAGAACGGAGCCATTCAACTTACCCCACAACATCCCGCGAACACCACCATTTAAAATATAAGCGGAAAAGGTTTGTTCGCAACACAAACAGATAAACAGGATTGACACAAACGATATTCAGAAAACTGAAATAATATTTGAATCTTCACTATTGATCACTTCCACCAATTATCAGTTAAGATATCGATGATTTTATTTGTGTATGGGATATTGTCAACACAAACGGAAGTGAAAAGTAAACAATAACATATTAGACAAAGTAGTACTACTGATATGGTATTATTCACGCACTCCTCTCAAATAAAATGTTGTTTTATGAAAATTGTTAAATGTTAATTTAAGGAAACAGAAGAGATTATCGATTTGTTCCTTTGATTATATTATCTACGTCCAGGTATTACACAACATCGGATTTACAGTTATCTGCACTTATGGATTAGTGTAGAGGAACATTGTGCTATTTTTACATTATAAAATATTTACAATAATGTAAAGCTGATTATATTACATACGTAATTACACCTGTTGTCCTTTATCTTTTTAATCGAAATTAGATAACTGCGAACAGCATACTTTTTCGACACATGAATATCAATCTATTCATTTTTATCATATTTTAAAAGTGTAGGCAAACGTGTGTAATTGATGGATACAGGAGCAGTGAAATATTTTCAAGCTGAAAATACTGTTCTATGAATTCTTTACAAATCTACGTTTACTCTTTATTCACTGAATATTTTAGATTAACAAATTTTTCGTAATACTGTCCGTTAGTATATCTGCATAAAGCAACCCCACAGAGGAATGAAAAGGTAATCCTAATGTCCGTTAAGAAATTAACGGTCGCCGACCGTTAAGGAGCAAAGTGAACTTGAAACTATTTATTAAAGTTCCAAAACAGATGACAAACAACATAAGTAACATACATACATACGTACATACATACATACATACATACATACATACATGCATGCATGCATGCATGCATGCACACACACACACGCGCGCGCGCGTAAATAACACCTACAAAAGTAATTTTCAACTGTACATATACTGAACACATTCAATTTTTTTGTTTTTGTGCAATTAAGTGCAAACAGCACTCCGATGCTCGTGGTTTCTATATCATCAACAGTCAATGACACAAATTCGTCTCGTCGGCAAGCCCTAAAAATACGAAAAACAAAAGTAGCCATTTGCTAAACATTTTCTGATATCGCTCCAAGGGAGCGAAATAATCGGAGTTCTTGTTATAAAAATTCGTGTTATCGGATTAGTATAAATGACAATATTACAGTAATTACGTAAACATTTTCTGATATGGTATTACGAAAAGTATTGAACGATGTACTACCGATATCACAAATAATAGATTTTGTTGGTTATAAACCTCAACTATCGCCTCGGTTTAGGAACAGCTCATAAATTACGTAACACTAATTTTGAGTATTTTGAATACCCCTCCCCCCACAGTAACACACCCATAACGTACACTTGAACCCCTCCTAAATAATTACCTAACGCTTGAGAAAACACCCCCCATTTTAATAATAAAAATAAATTATGTAACTAAAAACATAGTTTGTAATAATTTTCTGTTGTATTTTAAAATTTATGATTATTAAAGTCAGAATTAATTGGGAAACAATAAGATTGGGAACAAGTATTGGGTGAAGGAAGGACGCACAGACGTGAAACTTTCTTACAACCCGTGAACACGTCGCGGATGACTCATGAGCGATCACCTACAGCACCAATTTCATTGGATTCTAAAATATATGATAGGTCAATTTCGAATGTTTTCTTCGTAATCTTACAGATTCAATAAAAAATTACGAAAAATACTTTCATTTAGTGTGACAAATTACACATAACTTTAATTTGTGTTTTAAAAGTAATTAATATTTTAATGTTTTGGTAAAGACAGAAAAAAGTAATAGTTTCACCAGATTTCGAAAAATTAAAAATATATCAATTGTACATTGTAACACTAAATTAACACTCGCTACCCTCGAGTAACGCAGCGTAACGCTGCCTCAAACCTCCTCCCCTCTATTTAGGGTTACGTGATTTATGGGCGACCCTTACAAACTTTAACCGCAACTGTTATTTGGTATTTATCGGCCTCATGACGTCAATAACTATAAGGGAACTGTTGTATCGAAGAAACAAGTCTTTCAGTTATTTTTAAGTTACTTTAGTCGAAATGGAAAACTACTATAATTATGTGCAAATAAAACCTGTTTAAGTATAGTGCAATTTTTATAACTCTGCCCCTCAAGCCCCTACGGCCACGATGGAATATCACACGATATTTCGCGTCTTTCTCGCTCGTGCCATTACATGTCGCATGATCGCAAACACTGCCTTTTATGGTCGCGATCATGCGATGTCCAGCGGCACAACAGAAAGACGCGAAATACCGTGACATTTCATCGTGAAGACGGGCCTTGAGGGACAAAGTTACAAAATCCGCACTATAATGAACAAGGCACAGGATATTAGCACCGTTCAATAAACGACGGTATTTTGCGTACTACGAGTAATATGCAAAAATGTCAAAATATGAAACTTTGTTAATTTTTTGGTATTATTGTTGTTGTTATTATTATTATTATTATTATTATTATTATTACTATTACAATAAACCCTCATTAATTGGAATTCCAAGGGAGCGAAATAATCGGAGTTCTTGTTATAAAAATTCGTGTTATCGGATTAGTATAAATGACAATATTACAGTAATCCCCTGTCGGGCCCAAGTTTTGTTCGTGTTATGGAAACCTTTGTGTTAAGCGAGTTCGTGCTAACGAGGGTTTACTATAAATGGCCGTATAACTATAATCCCTTCCCGGGTCCGAAATTTGTTCGTGATACGGCGAAATTAGGGTTAAGAGAGTTCGTGCTAACGAGTGTTTACTGTATTATTATTATTATTATTATTATTATTATTATTATTATTATTATTATTGTTATTATTATTGTTGTTACTAATGTTACTATTTTTATTGTTGTTACGATTGTTATTATTGTTTTATTATAACTGTTATTAGTATTTTGTTAAACGATAAATTGTCAGCAGTGCTACATTTCCTAACGTTCTTTTGATGGTGAAACACGTTATTCTTTTTTGAAGGATACAATTATAATCTACGATTTTCATCCCAGAGATTACACAAACTCAACACGTGCAAATATACTCCCCCGCGAAGGTCGAGCGGCCACACGTGAGGAACACACGCTGATTGTCATACGAATTTTATGGCACTGTCGCTGAAGAAAAAAAAACTATTTCACGTAATTTAGTGAGTAATGTACAAAAGATACAAAGTAGTTTAAATTGTATTGTTACTATGACCAATTAAGCGCTTGTATTATCATGTGCCAAACAGCACTGCTCACCAACTGACATTCACTGGCATCGAAATAGGTTCACTTACCTTAATTTGGTGATCCTGCAATTTGATGCTGATTTCTTCGATGTGTATCCTAAGTGGCACAAATCTCTTAAATGATTGTCAAGTCAATACAAAAAAATGTTGCGACGTATCGAAAATAAATTTCAAATGTACACAATCCGAAAATAATAATTATAATATGTAGTATACGTAAAACTTGAACGACGGTGGACACGTTGCAGACAGAGGAAAACGAAACACGGACTCAAAACAAACAGAGGGTTAAATCACACACCACACAGACGAGAAGACACGAACACAGCACACACAAAATACGCCTGGTCTACTACCGGTCTCTACCAGCTATAGGCAACTGTTGGTGTGATTTGACTGCAGCGCGCCATTGGGGCAGGCTCCGGAACTACCAGCAAACGCCGCTGCTTCGCGGGAAAAAGCGGCGATGGCCAATATCTAACCGGTAATGTCTGAAAATGCGTGCTAAATTGTAATGACTGGAATCACAAGACAATTGTGGTAAAAAATTTAATGATTTCAGCGCTTCTCAATGACGCCTGATGTCATGGAAATTCGAAAATATAACGTATTTCTAATACTAACACAAGATATGTAAAACAGGATATTTTCGAAACTATTTTACATCACTCCTTGACAAAAAGAAACAATTAAGATTTTTAAATCGACTTTCAATTCCTTACGAAAGACATTCAGGCGTGTGTATGTATGTTCTTCTAATAATGTATAAACTATTCAAATGCATTATATGAATATATAATGATACCTAACCACTTCTAACTCTAGTAAATTACAATCTGACCGGGCAGAAAGAACCGGACAGCTCCAGGAAAAAAATATATAATGTGTTATCTCTTGGTCGTGAAGCTTGACAATCACTTTGAAAGCTGTAGAGGCAAACGTTTCGTGGAAAATGAAGTAAACAATAACACAAATATATTTCCTTTCGTAAAAATATTACTATACTTATTTATTAACTTTTAATGAAAACAAAAACAAGAAGGATACAATAAAATGAAAACTAACTTTCAATATTATAATATGTAATAATATTATTTATTATATATGTCCGTTTCCCTTTCACTCTATTCGGGTTCAACATTTATTAATCTTTTAATAATCCAGCGTAACAATAAAACTTTCGCTAAAACCTTCATTAACTTCACACTTATTGTGACCACAATATATAAATTTTACTTTTGATCACACAATATTTTTCATCGTTGTCTCAAGTTTTCTTCTAATCATTCAATTGATCTTCAGTTATTTATTATCATCACGTTCCAACATGTATAACACGACCAAGCCGAGTGCTGGATTGGCGATGAGGGCAGCACTGCGCTTTGTTTTGCTTCAGAGAGAAAGAGACAGAGCTATTGATATATTCAGTGCAACTGAAAAATGAAGCACTGATCTAGACCGAGGTCCGAAGACGTGTACATGGCCTTCTTGTAATGTTATCTTGGGTTCAACAATACTCGTGACAGTCGATTTAAAACCACGGAAAAATACTGACGCGTGCGATAATTATATTAATAAATACTGATAACCATATAAGGGACCGTCCATAAATTACATAACGCAAATTTGGAGAATTTGAATACCCCCTCCCCCCTGTAACGCACCCGTAACGTGCGCTTCAATCCCTCTAAATAATTACGTAACGCTTGCGACACTTCCCCCTGTGAATACAATAAGTGGGGCAAGTTGTCAGTGAAGGAAGAACGCCTAGGCGAGAAAATTTTTTATCACAAGCATGTCCTCATTGGCGAGAGTCTACTGCGCCAATTTAAATGGATTTTAGAATAAACTACATATGAGTTTTGAATATATTCTTCGCAATCTCACAGATTCAATAAAAGCTTAATGAAAAATATCTGTATTTGAGACAATTTACATCTTACAACTTTAATTTATTTTGTCTTTAAATTAATTACTTAATATTTTAATGTTTATATTTTAATGTTTTTAATGTTTAATATTTTAATGTCAAGTCTCAAAAAAAGAGGAATAATTTCAGCAAATTTTGAAAAATGAAAAAAATCAGTGTTACGTAATAATAAATAAATGCCCCCCTACCCCTACATAGCGCAAAGGAACGCCGCCTCAAACCCCCTCCCCCTTCTTTAGCGTTACGTAATTTATGGACGACCCCTAAAGAACAGAAGAATTTTGAGTCCCTTTTTTTCCTGGAGCTGCCCGGTTCTTTCTGCCTGGTCAGATTGTAATTTACTAGAGTTAGAAGTGGTTAGGTATCATTATATATTCATATAATGCATTTGAATAGTTTATACATTATTAGAAGAGCATACATACACACGCCTGAATGTCTTTCGTAAGGAATTGAAAGTCGATTTAAAAATCTTAATTGTTTCTTTTTGTCAAGGAGTGATGTAAAATAGTTTCGAAAATATCCTGTTTTACATATCTTGTGTTAGTATTAGAAATACGTAATCACATATTCCAGTGATGCTACACTACAAATTCTACAATATGTGTACATGACATTATTCGATTTAATGAAAAACGTTCAGGAATTTTTGCAGGAAGGTAAAATGAATCCAATTGCCATTGAAATTGAATCACCCCTCAAATACTTTATGTGCCTCCAAAAAAGCCCCTTAAGTCTGGGGTTTATTTTTACTTCCATCAATGAGAAATGACCGTAACTAAGCCATAGAGAGGTGGACGAAATACATCCAATTATGTTTCTACAAACTATTGACATCCCTTGTAAACATGCTCCATGATATTGACATTGATTGATTGATTCATGATTGCGAGCGCGTCAACTGCTAAGATCTAAGTGTAGTCCCCTAAGTGTAGCGCATGTTTTTCCTCGCGCGTGGTCGTGGCCTGTTTTTTACGGTACTGCTCCTGCATTCGCCTGGTGTTGATAGGAGAAATCATGGAAAACTACCAATCAGAGCAGCTAGCCGCTAGGATTCTCCTCCAAACAACGACTGAAATCGAACTAGCTATCTAGCTAGTGTCGAAAATCCTGCCACCATGGGGACTCGGACTTAGGGCCCTCCCGGTTAATGGCACGTCAGTGACATCAGTTGATGCCCTGAGCAACCTCTCCCGGTTGATAGAGACAATATCTACAAGATTTGTAGGTAAACTATCTCGTACTACAATAAGATGTGATGGATAATCTGTATTATCTAACTGGATAATGAAGTATCTGGATAATCTGTATATTAATCGTTCGATGCCGATAGATTCAGTTCGGCAATCTGTCTTTTATGTTTACAGGTTGGACCACCTAAGATGGCCACAGCAAATATTTTGAAAACGGTTTGAGGTATCGAAATGCTATTTAGGCCATGTTGTTGCATATGACGGACTAATAACATTTAGTTTTCTTGTTCATACCGTATGTAATTTTAGAGATATTGACACAACTTTTTTTAATGGAGGAATATTTTTTTCTACATCATTCTAATTATTATAGGGCACAACAACGTGGATCATGTTTTCAAAATTGATCAAACGGAAATACGTTCTCATTTGAAGAAAATGAAAAACTGTAAGTCTTGCGGTCCGGATGGTATTACATCCAATATGCTAAAGATAGCAGGGGAGACAATAATACCATATTTGGTCAGACTTTTCAATGTATCGATCAACATTGAAAGTGTACCGGATGATTGGAAATCTGTAAATTTTTTGAAAAATTATTATCCAATTCGATTAGAAATCATTTAGATCAGACAGAATATTTTTTTCACGGGCAGCATGGCTTTAGAAATGGCTTTTCTTGTGAAAGTCAAATTGTTTCCCTCACTCAAGACGTGTCTGAAGTAATTAATTTAGGGGGAAGAGTGGATGCAATAGTTATTGATTTTGCTAAGCGTTTGATGTAGTACCGCATGACATATTGATATTGAAACTTATTGATGCTAAAATTGACAGGCGGGTAATAGCATGGATAAGTGAATTTCTTCGCGATAGAAATCAATAGGTTCGAATTCGACAGCATTTATCGGAAAAGGGTAACATTACTTCCGGAGTCCCTCAGGGCAGTGTCATTGGCCCACTGTTGTTTCTTATCTTTGTAAATGATATATCGCGAAATATAAACGTCAAAAATTCGACTCTTCGCCAATGACTGTATATTATATAGGGAAATTACAGAATAGTACGATATGATTCAACTACAAGAAGATTTAAATAAGATTAATGATTGGGCAAGAGCTAATAAAATTACTGCAAATGGAAATAAAAGTAAAGCGATCACATTTTGGAGGGCCAGAGACTTTCATACAATATACCTTATCAGCAAGGTAATGACGTAGTTCCGCGAGTCTCGAACTGTAAATACCTTGGCATCTCCAGGATAGCAAGTTGGGATGGGAGAAACAAAGTACCTACGTAGTGGGTAAAGCTTGGAGGCCTTTGTATTTCGTCATGAGAAATCTTAAAAATGCAATACGAAAGCAAAAACAAATCACGTGTATCTCGCTTGTTAGGCCAGTACTGGAATAAGGAGCTAGTTGTTGGGATCCGTACAGAATAGAACTTCAAAAGACCTTAGAGAGGATACAAAACAGAGCGGCAAATACACTTTTCGGAGGAATATACTGTAGCGGTACGCTATTTTTAATACTTTTTAAATTTCACAAATAACTGTCGATGTGAACCGTCCACCTCCCCGCCGCCGCCAGCCGGGTCGGCGCGCCCCCTCCGCTAATGGAAGGGATGACAGCACGCGCTCCTCTAAAGTTTATGGCCATCGTCCGCGAGTCGACCCTCATCCCGTCACGCACCCGGGCGCCGAAGAAGAGATTAGAGACGTGTGCTGATCCCGCCGTTCCGGGTATCATGCGCACTAAGTACCCAGACCGTCCTTCGCAGTTTTCCTCCAGGGGTCCCAACGGACATTCCGCGTACCCTTTACTGACCTACTTCCGAAGTCAGACGGAGAGCGTTTTCCAGACAGAGATAGGGCTACGGAAAATTCCTAGAATCACCGGACCTGATTGGCCGAGGACAAAATTACGGCGTAGTAGCACTTAGCCAATCAGGGGCAAAAATTCCGTGGGGTGGGAGCGATTTTGGGGCACTTTGAATTTTCGGGGTGGCGGAACGAGGAGACCTCCACGCTAGCGGCGTAGGGGAGAGTATCACTGCTTCTTGTTCGATTGAGCTGGGGGGGGCGAGCGCCGCGGAGCGAGTAACAGCTCCGGCGCCGCGTTCGAACGCTACGGGTACTCGACTTGTCTTGGTGGCGAGCGCCGCGGAGTAAGTGATAGCTCCGGCGCCGCGTTCGAGGGAGAATTATTATTTTGGGACTTAGTTCGTGGACACTGAGCTCTGCCGTGGGCAGTGACCGGTGACTAGTTTTCTCCGAGATTCGTGATCGTGAAAACTCCAGAGAACTTTCCGTAAGAACTGCTAATTTGTGTGAACGGAATTCGCGATCATTCACGATCCCGGGCCAGCTGACCGTCGCCGCGCCGCCGTCACCGCCGCAGCCGCTGTCGCCGCCGCCGCTCCTTTGGTAGCTACTGTGGAAGGACGTTTCTCGGCCCTGGCAGGTGCCATCTCAGCCGCCGACCCAGACGGAGAGAAGCCCGCGACCCCCGCCGCCGACGCCGAGGGGCCGCCTACACGCCGCCCCATTCAGGCATAAACTTCGGTCAACGACCGCCAAAGAACTATTGTGCATTGCTGTGCCGCGCTTAGGCACTTGTTTCCTCATTATTGTCAGCCAGAAGGCGAATGGCCTAGAGTTTGTTGGGGCCTGTAAAGGAATTTAATTGTAATTCTCGTTCTTTCTCTTTTTTTTTTAGATTTTAAGTTTTATCTCATTTTTTTTTCGTTTCTAACTGAGCTCATCAGGTAGGGCCTTTCTTAACTCTTTGAATCACTGTAACTTCCCCGGCCTATTATTAGGCGGGAATAAACCTTTTTATTTGCTTTACCAACCACTGAATTGTTTCTGTAGTTAGCAAACGCCTTACGACTCCTTCCATCCGAGTTAGATTCTAAGCAGGTGACAAAGTTGGGCCGACTGAGCTAGGCCCGGGCCGCCCTCGTTGACTTCGGCGCACACCCACGCCGCCGGAGCTCGACGCTGTGGTTGACAATCGACGCCACCGTGTGGCTCGATAACGACCTTGGGGTGTGACAATTGGCTTCCCAAGTGGGGCTCGATAGTACCACAGATACCCCAGTAAAACGCCCTAGAATCAATTCATGTCTCAGTGCCATTTGATAATAGTCGCAGAACCTAATTTTCTATTACTGTTGTTTTTTAAATGGATGGAAGGACGCTGCTACGAAAAAGAACAATTTGTGGTCTGGTAATGAATTATTTATTATTGTATTTTGTGTATAAGTGTTATTGTTTTGTGCTTTGTGTGTTGTGAATACCGTGTGCGCGTTTCACGGCAAACAGCCAAAATGCTGGACGAATCAGGCGTCGATGTGGCGGGAGAGAGCAGTTCGGGGAACAGCCTGCGCCCGAGATCACCCTAAGTGAACTTATGCGAGTTCTCACGAAGCAAATCTCGGAGTAGCGAAAGACATGCGAGCAGATTGCAGAAAGTAGTAAGAATTTAAAACTAGAATTGATGAACGAAATTTCAGAGAGTAGCGAAAGACTGCGAGTCAGATTGCAGAAGTAGTAAGAATTTAAACTAGAATTGATGAACCAAATTTCAGAGAGTAGCGAGAGACATGCGAGACAAATCTCAGAAAGTAATAAAAGCATGAGGAAGATTTGACCGGCTAGACAGTTGTTTGGTTGACCAGGCCGCGAAACTAGAAAATTTGGAGGCGAAATTTGATCACAAATAGGAACTTTGCAGAATCAGTTAGAGGGTAGATGTGGGAAAATTGAAACTAGCGTGGAGAACTTAGGCCAGGAGTTAGAAAGTTCTAGGGCCGAGGCAAGGGAAAATATTATCAAAATCGAATCAGAAATTAGTCAGAAACTTCAGGCATGTGACAGGAAAGTGGAAGCTTATTGCGAATCATTTACTGAGAATATTGCCGAGTTAAAACAGAAATGAACGGCAAATTCACGAAAATTGAAACCAACTCAGGCGGAAGTGAGTGAAATCCATGGCAAATTCGAGAAATTAGGAGTTATTGAAGGGGAGAATATCAGGGACAGGGAGAAAAGTTAAAGAAAGAAATAGACAAGAACTTAATAAAATTAGTAAGGGAGGAAATCGAGAAAGAGAAAGAGACGGTCCTATTGCGAATTCATCGGGGAGGATCAGGGCTTAGATTCTCGTGGGCCCCTCCACAAAATTTATGTTTTTGGGGAAAAGCAGATGAAAATCCAAGGTTTTTCTCGACCGTGCCGAGAATTACAGGATTTTCGAAGGCAGTACCGTCCAAATTAACCTAAATTCATGCAGGAACTTCTACGCGGAAATGCTGCCCATTGGCTCACTGCGCTTGCACCATTCCCACAACGTACGAGAGTTTCGTACCAAGTTCCTTGCGCGTTACTGGAACGAACAAACGCGTTACGAATTCGAGAGAAAGATTCTAGAGAACAGGTGGGACAAAAGACGCGACCAATCTTACCTTGACTACGCCATGGAGAAAATCTCCGCTATGAAATTGTGTGACCCCATGATGAGGATAAAAAAGGTTCATTTGGCTTTTGACCGCGCATTAACCTACCTATGTGCAAAATTTAATAATAGTGTAGGATGTGAGGACTCGATCGATTCCAGGAGCTGCTCGCTCAATTTGATAGGACTCGGGTAATTTCTTATGAGGATAATGGGAGCGAAACCAAGGAACGGCCAGAACCGACCGTCATGGCGTCGCGATGACCGGAATCGGGGGAACGCTGCAATGAGCCGCCACCCACCGGATTCTAATGAGAATCGAGGCGGGAACGCTGGGACAGAAACGGTCAGCATGATTCCACTAGACAGAGCCGTTAAATTAGAACCGTTCGAGCCAGTAAGGTACCGGGGTCCCGAACGGTTGTGTCAGAGGTACCAATTTCCAAGGTATGTCAGTGAACTACGGCATTTCATGACTTAAATGACGATGCGAAGAACATGTGAAGGAACTCGCACGGAAGTGCCCAGTAATCGAGTTTTCTCACAGAATTTTAATGTTCGCGCTCTAGTAGATACCCGCAGTGAGGTTGCGCAATTTCAAAGAAATTTTACTCGCAACTAATAGTGAACGCATTCCAGTGCAACTTTGCCTACGGGTAAATGCTTCGTTGTAGGAATCGGGAGAAGAAAAGTAAGCCGATTTTCATGCAGGCCTTAATCTCACTAAATTTTTCGGAAGTTTCATTCGACGTGCCATGTTAGTCATAGAAGACTTGAATTATGATGTTATTCTAGGGGTAGATTTCTTGCGGGAAAATAACGGGATAGTGGGATTTTCCAGGATATTTGTGAGTTTCGGTGAGGGTAGGGAAATTGAGATACAAGATGACGAGGACAGACCGGACATTAGCATTTCATGTGGGTTTGGGATTCGGGGGATGACGTGAGTGGAGTCATTAACAAGTGCTTGCTAGGAAATGATTCACTAATGACCACGAGCGCCATCAGCTGCAGCAATTGCTCTGCAAATACGGCAACGTTTTCGATCGTCCCGTGCATCCATAAAAGACTTTTGCTTTCGGATCCAGGTCACCGATGACTCCCCTTTAAGTGAAAAATACCCTATTCGCAGTCCATTAGGGGGGAAGTCGATGAAACGATCAAAAACATGATTAGTGAGGCATTATTGAGAGGTCAGTCACGCCTACTTAAACCCGATGTTGTTGTCAAGAAGAAAGACGGAAAAGTTAGAATTTGTTTAGATGCACGACGAATCAACGAAGTTACAGTCCCAGAAAACGAGGCACCTCAAAACATAGACAAATTCTTTGGAATTCACAAAACTAAAAATTTTTCGGCCTTATATTTTTTCGAGTTCTTATTGGCAGATTTCCATCCACCCCGACGATAGGAAGTTCACGGGATTCTTATACAACGGCTTAACCTACGTCTGAAACGTATGCCTCCTGCGGGACGAAACGGCCTTCCAGCCGGAATTCAATTTTTCAACCTCCGTCCGTTTAAAGAGTAGAGTCACTGACAACCTCTGCACACGATTCGGAGTACCTTGGCTCGCGGTACAGTTTCATGTTCTTCTTTGTTAAATTTTGTAGGGTTAATTAGAATTAAGATCTAGTAGTAGTTGCAATTTTCTTAGTTACTGTAGAATGATTTTAATGTTAGGCATCGCCATGTTATTTTTTTAAATTCATCACGACGAGAAAAAAATTCTCATTTCCAAATCTCAATTTTCAAAGCCCCAATTTTTTCTCTATTCGGAGGGAGGGCCAATGTAGCGGTACGCTATTTTTAATACTTTTTAAATTTCACAAATAACTGTCGATGTGAAACCGTCCACCTCCCGCAGCCGCCAGCCGGGTCGGCGCGCCCCCTCCGCTAATGGAAGGGATGACAGCACGCGCTCCTCTAAAGTTTATAGGCCATCGTCCGCGAGTCGACCCTCATCCCGTCACGCACCCGGGCGCCGAAGAAGATATTAGAGACGTGTGCTGATCCCGCCGTTCCGGGTAGTCATGCGCACTAAGTACCCAGGACCGTCCTTCGCAGTTTTCTCCAGGGGTCCCAACGGACATTCCGCGTACCCTTTACTGACCTACTTCCGAAGTCAGACGGAGAGCGTTTTCCAGACAGAGATAGGGCTACGGAAAATTCCTAGAATCATCCGGACCTGATTGGCCGAGGACAAAATTACGGCGTAGTAGCACTTAGCCAATCAGGGGCAAAATTCCGTGGGGTGGGAGCGATTTGGGGCACTTTTGAATTTTCGGGGTGGCGGAACGAGGAGACCTCCACGGCTAGCGGCGTAGGGGAGAGTATCACTGCTTCTTGTTCGATTGAGCTGGGGGGGGCGAGCGCCGCGGAGCGAGTACAGCTCCGGCGCCGCGTTCGAACGCTACGGTACTCGACTTGTCTTGGTGGCGAGCGCCGCGAAGTAAGTGATAGCTCCGGCGCCGCGTTCGAGGGAGAATTATTATTTTGGGACTTAGTTCGTGGACACTGAGCTCTGCCGTGGGCAGTGACCGGTGACTAGTTTTTCTCCGAGATTCGTGATCGTGAAAACTCCAGAGAAACTTTCCGTAGAACTGCTAATTTGTGTGAAGGAATTCGCGATCATTCCACGATCCGGGCCAGCTGACCGTCGCCGCGCCGCCGTCACCGCCGCAGCCGCCGTCCGCCGCCGGCCGCTCCTTTGGTAGCTACTGTGAAGGACGTTTCTCTCGCCTGGCAGGGCATCTCAGCGCCGACCCAGACGGAGAGACCGCGAGCCCCCCGCCGCCGACGCCGAGGGCCGCCTACCAGCCGCCCATTCAGGCATAAACTTCGGTCAACGACCGACAAAGAACTATTGTGCATTGCTGTGCCGCGCTATAGGCACTTGTTTCCTCATTATTGTCAGCAGAAGGCGAATGGCTAGAGTTTGTGGGGAGCCTGTAAGGAATTTAATTGTATTCTCGTTCTTTCTCTTTTTTTTTTTTAGATTTAGTTTTAATCTCATTTTTTTTTCGTTTCTAACTGAGCTTCATCAGGTGGGGCCTTTCTTACTCTTTGAATCACTGTAACTTCCCCGGCCTATTATTAGGCGGGATAAACCTTTTTATTTGCCTTTACCAACCCACTGAATGAATTGTTTCATGTAGTTACAACGCTTACGACTCCTTCCATCCAGTTAGATTCTAAGCAGGTGACAAAGTTGGCCGACTGAGCTAGGCCGGGCCGCCCTCGTTGACTTCGGCGCACACCCACGCCGCGGAGCTCGACGCTGTGGTTGACAATCGACGCCACCGTTGGCTCGATAACGAACCTTGGGTGTGACAATACCTGCGCATTGGGAATCATTGAACACCGGAGAAAAAGGGCACGACTTGCGTAATGTACAAATCTT
>JAHLJT010008446.1:151463052-151470552 GCA_031308135.1 Acheta domesticus
AGTGCCCGAAAAAAGGCACTGGCACGTCTCAGACACTATCCAACAGCGGATAACTTAATCTAATATAAAAGATGCAGGGCGAAAGCTAGAAGAACTATCTTAGAGAGCAAAAATGCATCGTGGAGAGATTACGTTTCGTCTCTCAATTGTCACACGCCACCACGCCTGGTATGGAGAAAAAATTCGACAGATCAAAGGACACTCTTTACCAAATACGGTGCCAGGTCTCTTGAAAAACGGAGAAATGATCACATCTCCAGATATGACTGTAGAGGAACTCGCCGCGCATTATGAAGCCATGTCAAGTTTCGGCGACGAACTACGCCCCTGACTTTCTTTTGAATCAAAGAAAGGATGGGAGAGCCGCCCATTGGATTTCTTTCCGCAGAGCGTCTGAAGATTACAACACACCTTTCTCCATATCGGAATTGCGCTCTGCTCTTGCATTTGCCAGAGAAACTGCCCCAGGTCCTGATGAAATACACAACCTAATGTTACAACATCTTCCTGATGTGGCGATGCAATTTCTCCTCCGCCTTTATAATCGCATCTGGGAAGAGCACACCATCCCTGCTGTATGGCGAGAAGCCATAGTTATCCCAGCTGGAAGGAGGGAAAGGATTGGTCGCTGTCATCGAGCTACCGCCCTTTCGCTCTCACCAGCTGCGTTTGCAAAGTGCTGGAAAGGATGGTAAATCAGCGCTTGGTCCTGGACCTTGGAGTGCAGAAACCTACTCGCACCAATTCAGTGCGGTTTCAGGAAACACCGGTCAACCCTTGACCATCTCGTCGCTTTGGCAACGGAAATTTCAACCTCGTCCGTTCTAAGACACACCTTGTTGCCGTACTATCCGATATAGAAAAGGCGTATGACACCACTTGGCATTCTGCGAACCTTGCAATCGTGGGATTCAGAGGGAAGCTCCCTTATTCCTCCAAAATTTCTTATCGGACAGATCTTTCAGAGTTCGCATTGGTGACAAACTGTCTAACAGTCACCCCCATTGAAAACGGCATCCCCCAAGGCTCGGTGCTAGTGTCACTGTTTTACCATAGCCATAAATAGTATAGCGTCGGTCGTGAGGGAACCTGTGAAGGCATCGCTGTTTGTAGATGATTTTGCCATTTTTTGTTCATCCAGCAGCATAAGTGTGATCTAGAGGCAACTCTCAACTGGTGCTCAACAAGCTGCATGAATGGAGCATATCGACAGGTTTTAAGTTCTCACCGTACTAAATGCACTGGAGTGCACTTCTGCAGAATATACCACTTGCATAGCGATCCAATCCTGTACTTGGGAGGAAATCAGCTTCCATTCACTGACCTCCAGGTTTCTAGGGCTGACGTTTGACAAGTCCCTCACGTGGCGCTCTCATATCCGCACATTGCAAACCAGATGCGTCTCCCCCCTCAATCTTCTTCGAATGCTTAGTGGCACTTCATGGGGAGCCGACGCATTACCCTACTGCGGTTATACAGAGCACTCATTCGCTCAGCATTGGATTACGGTAGTGAAGTGTATGGTTCTGCAGCTCCTTCCACCCTTAGACCCATCAACAGCATACACCACGCAGGTATTCGCCTCTCAACAGGCGCGTATCGCACCAGCCGAATCAAGTGCATTCTAGCTGACGCTGGGAAGCCATCCTTAAAATAAGGCGAGATATTCTATTGGCGTCTTATGGTGCTAAAGTGTCAGGACTCTTTAATCATCCTTGTCCGCCGAATAATCACTCGCCCAAAATATGAATCTTCTTATATTCTTCGAACATCGCTGCCCCAGCCCCCAGGCATTTGATTGCGAAATCTTTTGCGAGGACTTAATGTCGACCTTCCCAGTCCCTGTGAAACCCCCAAATGACCTGATTCCCCCTTGGAAACTCCTTCTCCCCAATATTGACCTCAGACTCTCCAATCTTTCCAAACAAAATACTAGTCCTCTGGTTTACCAGAAGCAGTTTTCAGGGTATGAGGGAAGCCTATCCGGATCATCTATTCTTGTACACGGACGGGTCATCGCACAATGACGCAGTGGCGTGTAGTTTTCATTTCATTTGGGCCACCAAATCATATCGTCTTCATTCACAGTGCAGTACATTCACTGCTGAAATGTATGCAATACTCAAAGCGCTAAAGTACATCGAGTCAACGACGTTGTAGCGAGTAGTTCTCTGTTCTGATTCTCTCAGTTCTCTGCAGGCTGTCTCCCGGCCTTCGTCAGACTACCTGACAAAATCAGTTCAAAACCTGATTCATAGTCTCATGTCCCGCAACTATGACCTGGTTCTTAGTTGGGTTCCAGGCCATGTGGGAATCACAGGGAATGAGCTGGCCGACCTGGCGGCGAAATCAGCCACTCGTAATACTCGTATCGACGTTCCTGCTGCGCCATTGTCCGATGTTAAGGCTTACTTGAAACGATCTTTGTTTAGAGCGTGGCCAACAGAGTGGCACAATACCAATTTTAAACTAAGTGGGATAAAGAATTCTGTAATTCCCTGGCGTTCCTTATCTCGCTCCTCTAGGCGTGAGGAAGTCATTTAACCCGTCTTCGAATTGGACACTGCCATTTTTCTCACGGTTTCCCTCATTCGAGGAGAAACTCCTCCCGTATGTGACTCATGCGGGACGGTTTCTGTCTGTGGAACACGTCCTTCTGAACTACAGGAAATATTTTGGCCAACCGACGAAGACATGGCCTGGGCAACTCGCTAAGGGAGGTGCTCGGGGATGACGATTCCGCGCTCTCAAAACTTTTTTGCTTCTTGAGGGAAAGCGGAATATATAATCTTATTTGAGAGAATAGAATAGTGTTTTTACTTTTTTGTTGTTTTATTTTTTGGCCCCTTTACAGCCAACTTTTAGTTCTACTATGAATTTTACGTGTTTGTTATATATTCTTTCTGTCATACTACTTGAATACTCGATGTAGAATTCAAGTCTCTCTTTATGTATATGATTTTAATTAGGGGGTAGGCTCCATCTGTAACACATACTGAACCTATTCCCTTTTTTAAAATACTTCGACATGGGCGCCAATGACCTTGGCAGTTGAAGCGCTCTCTAAACCTTAATTAATCAATCAATCAATAAAAATGAATTAACAAATCGAATACGTTAAACGTTGATATAATGCAACTGAAATACATCAAACTGAGATTAATTGACATATTTCAGTAATATAATAAGTAATTGACATTACTTGTTATTCATAAATACTATTATGAGTTTCATATTGGAACAAATTATTAAAATTAACAAATTGTTAACTTTAAATGTATCAAACTCATCGATATAATATGTCAACATCAACTCAAATCTATATTAATTTTCATATGTCGAATATATCAAAATATGTCTAATGTGTAAATTTGTAAGGAAAAATAGCAATATGAATCGAAAAAAAATTATTATATTGAAATATGTTTAAAATATCCTTATATCGAAAGATATCATACATGGAAATAAAGCCACCATACCTAATATATCGAAATATATGGAGATATAGCGCAATATATCGAATTTCGTCAATATATGTCAAAAAACATCGACATATATTGAAAAATGTTTAATAAGTCGATAAAAGTGAAGCGGAACAGGAAAAACTCATTAACTCCTACCCAATTCCAGTCAATTTACACGTTTCCCGCGGGCGGATGGGATGGGCAAATATTGCTAAAAAACTAGTTTTTTTCAGATGTTTCTTAACCCTTAAAAATAGAATCGCACAACGAAGCATTATTTCTAAATCCCAAATCAGTATTATCAAACTTAAAACCTTATTTTCTCGAATAACGTAAAAGTGGGGTTAATGAGTTTTACCTAATAGCCATATATATATATATATATATATATATATATATATATATATATATATATATATATATGATGTTCGGGGAGGAAACGTCGAAACTTCGCAAATAAGCTCTGAAGACAATTCTATGCATATTTTGTCTCGTGGAAATTCCGAGTGGTTGGCCACAATGACCATTGAAAATTAGGTTTGAAAAAATGATTTCTAGGCAAAAATTTGCATTATGGAAGCATAGAAACCCTCCAGGAATATGTAAATTGTTTATTATTTACAAAAGAATTTAATGTGTTTGCCCAGACAGAAAAATTAAGCGAGAAATAAAAAAGCAGTCGAATTGTGTAAATTGGGTGCTTTTTTATTTCTCGCTTAATTTTTCTTTCTGAACAAACATATTAATTTCCTTTGTAAATAATAAACAACTTATATGTTTCTGGTGTGTTTCTATACTTCTATAATGCAAATTTTTGCCTAGAAATCAATTTTCAAACCAACTTGTAAGTGCTCATTGCGGCTCCACTATTCGGAATATCCACGTAGTGTATTAGACAAAATATGCTTCGAAAATAAGCTCTTAAGACCAATTCTAAGTTTCGACGTTTCCCTCCGCGGACACCCTGTATATCAGGGTTTGTAAGTGCGATTGTTGGCCGCATGAAGCAAATAAGGGTGAAGTACATAAATTATGGAGGTGATGAAGTGGGTTTTGGAAGATGATACGAAATTAGCATACTTATGTCCGGAATTTACATAGTTGTTGGTTTGTTACAAGCCTGTTGGTATAGATGGTTTTAGAAGAGATGGCTGAAATTATAATATATGCATTGCAATATAATTTACAAATTATTCACCAGTAGGAAAAGCCCTTTCTTTGTCATATTATGTGGCGGATTGAATTCTCTCGTATTTTTGTTTGAATTATTGTGCGACACATGAAGGTCTAGACGCTTAATTGTGTAAAGGTTACACGTTGTATTTTTTTGCATAAAACATACGCATACACACATACATATATATTTGTACTAACATTAGAATCTGCATTTTTAGGCGGTCAGTCAATGGTTGCAAACGCTCTTCAGTCACTTCCTACCCAGAATTCAGGAGGAAGTGTGACTGCAACCCAAACTCAGCTTGCAGATTTTCATCAGCTGCTGACCAGGTAATGCTTATCTGAATATTTCGTGATTTATTTATTTGTGACACAAAATTAAATCTTTGTTATTGGTATATTTTTGTTGAATTGCAAGAAAACTATTCACAGAAATTAAATGCAGTAAAACCTGTCTACGTTGACAACTAGGGAGCGGGATTTCTATGACAAGTATTTTTATATGCAAATGCATATTAAGACTTTTTTTTAATTTGGTGACATTTTTGAACAAAATATCATTACAACGTCATATTATGGTAATTTTCAGTAGTGAATGGAGTGTTTCTACAATGGAAGAGGTATTGTTTGCCGATGTGTCAATTTCTCAAAACCGTGCTGTTATTTACACGGAAGTATAATCGTTTAACAATAGCTCGAGCCTTCGCTTCAGTCACTCAGTTGCTTTCAATATGCCGAAAAAGAAAGTCTGAGTTAGAAGTTACAAAGTTTTTTCCGCGAGTTTGCTAAATGGTTACTCAGAACCGGTGAAGTGATGTTATGTAAAATGTGCGAGGTGAAAGTTACTGCCGAAAACGCTTCACTGTGGTTCAACACTAACACTGCGAAACAATGTAACGTTTGTGGTGGTGAATTAAAACACAACTTATTTTAACAAAGATGTTTATTTATGTTTCTTAATATAACATTAAAAATACTTGATTTATTTACAGATTGGCTTCACAGTCCTTGTGTTCTTCACTTAGTTATTGCTTTCTACACGACACTTCTCTTGATTATTTATTTTCACTATTCACTTCTCTTGCACTGTCGCACAGTCCGATACACTCACCGCCGTCCGATGCACTGACCGCAGTTCACGGCGCTGGCGACAATCCACTGCACTGCTGATCACCGACTGCACCGCTGTTCACCGCGACGCACACACTTCACAGCTCGGCTTCCACTTCAGACAAGACTGACTAGCGACCGTCGACGGCGGCGCATTTATGCCTGGCCGGCGCCCGCCTGGACCCTTCGGGAACTCGCGTCACACTTCCTGGCGTCCCGCGAATACCCTGGAATCGTCTAGTTTGGGGGCGGCGGCGGATGATGCAATCCGCGCAGCGGATTCCGGTAGATGATGCAATGTTCGTTACAGTAAGAATTGTGTAACTACACATTCGCAACATCTTTTATTCAAAATCCCGACATCAAGTTCACAATTTTCAAAAGATCTCTGTCCGATGATGTTTTCGTGTATCATTCGTTTCAAGAATTTGAACAACCGAACTTTCAGACAGTTTCTTGAAACACATACCACACCATCCTGAACCTTACGAATGTATTCTCAGGGAATATTTTCTAATTCCTTGTTATGAAGTGTTTTTGGATAAAATAAGGCATAGCATGGGGGGCAGTAAGATATGGGTCTCATTAAATGAGATTACAGATGTGGACGGAATATATATAACAAATGTAAAATGTGATTATTGGCACGCTGAAAGAAGACAGACCTGGAAATACGTTCCTCTTGACATGTGTGGTACAAGAGAAGACAGATCATTCCACCATCGCGTTTTTCTTTGACAATTCAATGAATCTGTTGTGGCCGAACGGAGCAGCGAGAGAGCACATTTTTCTGTGTAGCTGATACTGCTCCATATATGGTGAAGGCAGCCAAGGGATTAAAATGCTATACCCAAAAATGATTCATGTGACATGTCTTGCACACGCCGTGCGTAAGGTGGCTGAAGAAGTTATTTAACTACTGAAGCTGAAGAAGGTTTAACTACCCTGAAGTAGATAAATTAAAATCCAACTATAAGAAAGTGTTTGTCAAAGATCCACTTCGCATTCAGGAATTTCAAGAAGAAGCACTTTCAATGCTCCTACCTCCCCAACCAGTTTCGCGTTGAGGTCTTGGCTTGATGCGGCTGTGTACTATTGCAATAACTTAGATGTTAAGGTAAAAAAGTATTTCATCCTGCAGAATCGTCCTCCATAAAAATTATTAAAGATTTATTTTCAAGCGCTGCATTAAAATTGGTTCTGGCTTACTTAAGTCCAAGTTTGATTTTTTATCTGCAGAAATCATTCAACTGGAAACTAAGCAATTCATGTGGTGAAGTGCTTTGCACAAGAATTAAAACATACGAAAGGAACGGTAGCATCTAATAATGTCAAGAAAATTAGAAAATATATTAATATTATGTATTGGTAATGTATATGTATTAGTATCTATTTAGTATTACAGCTGGTTTTTAGGTTAGAGATTTCGAAGAATTAAATTTGTTAACTATACATTAATTGCGATTGTAAAGGAAAAGAGTTCCTGTAAACTAATAATATTAATGAATATTGCTAGTCATTTACCCATATTTTGATTTTTAGAATAGAAATCCTCCCTTTTATTTCCTAACCGTAACGCCGAAACCATAAGTACGATTTCTTTCAAAATGAATATTCCCCGGCCGATCGGGTTCCACTCGAGCCGCCGCGATTTTGAAAAACATTCATCAAAATTTGGGAGTACTTTACTTGAAGCCCCCCGGACATTTTAAAATTTTTCTCAAAAACGGGTCCAAATTTTTTTCTTTAA
>JAHLJT010008446.1:151475552-151500738 GCA_031308135.1 Acheta domesticus
TGAGATCATTGAATGGGGATGTGAAATTGTGGAAAGAGGATTTACTGAAATTTAAGTGAAAGAATCCATATAACCCAACCTCCTAGTCATGGATAAAATGGATTACTAATTAATAGTAACAAAAGCCGTTTTAACAAGAAATATTATTTATAAAGATATATAGAGTTGTTTTTTTACACCTAATATAATCCTCCATTGCTAGTAAACTTGGAAATTCCATTATGGGAAACAATTAAAAAAATTGTTTTCTACATAATCAAATATACTTTTAGGCTAAAATATACAATAAAGTTTATTTGATGATGGCAGTAAGCTTTTTTTCTCTTTTTAATTCAAATTTTTTTATCATATTTTCCTTTTTTTTATTGCATTAATTAAAATATGTTACAGTTCTACTTTTAACATTCTACTAAGACATAGAGTCTATATTCATTCACATTTAAAATGCTAAATACTAAATATTTGTGTGTGTTTAAACTAATTATGTGCCATATTCATGTAAGTTCATCAATCTTTTTGCAAGAAAATAATTGTATGTTTTTCTTGCAGAGCTGAAGACTCCAAGGCTATTACCCACGCGTTAAGAGGATTTGCTCGACTGTATCGCTGACTACACAAAATACTGTGGCGGCGAGAGCAATTATAAGCTCTTCCCACAGTAACATTTGTATGAACTAAGAATTGTTTCAAGGAATACAAGAAGAAAATGCTTTCATGACTCCGCAAAAGAATAAGTGTTGGATTTTCCTGCAACAGATGTGGAAGAAATTCTTACGTATTCAAGAAGCATGAACAACCTGTTCTTACTATGTGATAAAAATAAAAAAAGACGAATGTAATAGAATGAATTCTTATGAATGTGTATGCTGACTGTGGTTTGAATCATTCCAGATAGCAAAATTGTGAGCATGTGTGATAAACAGAGAATAAAAATGGAAAATATAGTATATGTATAGTATATATCAATATACTATGTACATTTATAAATATATAATCTCATGCATACTAGCGTGTGAGTATATTAACATTTATTTTTGGTGTAATGTGGAACATTTTATGTCTCAGCCATGTGAACAGTAATTTTTTTTTTTAATTTTATTTATGTAATTTGTTCGACAAATCTTGGACATAAGTGAACTAGCTTTCTTTGTGCTCCTCCTATTGGGAAAATTAGTTCTTTATGAGCTTTTGTTTTAAATATTGCCATATATTATTGGCCACAGGTAATGAGTTGGTATGTCCTGTACTTTGTGCTAAAGATGTGCGCATTCTTCTTCCAAGTTACTATTGATATATCAATGACATGGTAGAGCAAATGTGACTTGTAAATTATTGTAAGCATATTGAATATATTTTATCAATGCAGCAAGTCAGTAAAGAATATTGTTGATTTAATTAATTTACCATTCGAAAAAATCCATCTGTTCAGTACTCAAAAAGAAGTGTACCATAAATACTCGAATATAACACGCATATATTTTTCAAAATTAAGAGCTGAAAATTGGGGTGCGGGTAATATTCTTGTGAAGGTCGGTACTGCGAACTTGAAGCGTTTTGTACGTGGTTACATGGAGGCGTGGTTTATTCTTCGGGTTTTTATAACTTGGGTCACGGCCCGTCTTCACGATGGATACGTCACGGCATTTCCCGTCTTTCTCGGTCGTTCCGCTAGATGTTGCATGATCGCAACCGTTCCAAGCAAGCTTTTTCTTTTTCTTTCTTTCTCTCTTTCTCTCTCTCTCTCTCTCTCTCTCTCTCTCTCTCTCTCTCTCTTTTTTCTCCTCCTGATTACTTCCCGTAAAATTAGGGTGCGGCGGGTAATATTCGAGGGCGGGGTATATTCGAGAATATACTGTAATATACTGACTAGCTGCACTAGAAGAGGTGCAAATTCTTTTAATTGCTGTTACATACTAATTCTAAGAAAGAAGTAATGTAGTTTCTAATAAAGTAACCATAATTTAGTGAAGTATTTATGGCATATGTTCATATTTTCAGTTAAATTATTTGCACCAAAGACTTGGAAAATATTGTTTTAGTATATTTACAAAGAATTTTATAATTTTTGAGGACTGTCTTTTTTCACTGTTTCACTTCCTCTTTCCTTTTTTCATGCTCTGGTTAATCAAATATGTAAAGAAAATGTAACATGTAATCATTTAGTAAGTTCTCATTCCATTTCTGTTGTGTGGAAATCTTGACAATTTGAACAGAAGTTTCACCAAATCCTTCGTAATAATTTGAATTTTGCTTTGTGCACAAGAAAGTTTTCTCTGTTCATTGCCATTGTCTCCCTTCTTGTAGACAAGCACTACAAGAAAAAAGTTTTTAAGCATACTTTGTTTGGAGACATTTTTTCATTTGCAGATAATTAAAACAGGTCATTAGAATTATACAGATTATTACTTTACTTGTGTATTGGACTTGGCTCAGTATGTGAGTTTAGTGGTTGGTGAGCAAAATATAAGTAATTTATGCCTTATGGAAAATAAGGTGAAAGATATGTACATACTAAATAAAAAAATAAAAACAAAAAAGAGAAGTTCTTTCATGTACAGGACACAGAATCAAATTCTCTCTCTCCCATTTTATCCATATGAAAATACTTAGTAATGAAAAGTCAATGATATGGAGTATAAAATGTATATTTGTCTCAATGTAAGTACTGCAGTTAAATGTATTTTGCTCTCCTACCACTGGTGTTTGAATACACACTGTGTTATTAGGTATGCTATAGTTGTTTAGTCAATATACATGAATATTTTGTTACAAAATAGAACAATGCAATGATTTTATGAAATGGACAAATATGCAATATTGTCCATTGTTTGACAGTTTGAATGTTTCTGAATTGAAGTTGAACATGATGACTTCTCTTATTTACACAATTTGAACACAATGGGTCATTGATGAAGCAGTAATAATGTACTGAACTAGACACATTCAAATGTCCAAACTATAGGGCACATTTAATGTGCTCCTTGAACAGATGAAATAAGAAACAGCTTTTTATAGAAGTTATGAGTGACCACAAGTTATTCTCTAATGGCTATTTTGAGCAATTTACATGAAATTGAATTGAAGAAATGTATGGTATTTTCATGCCAGCCAACAGGATAAAAATTTTAGTAATCTGTGTCTGTATACAAGAATGAAGATAATGAGCTAAAGTGTAAACCAGTAATCAACTTAGTGGAAACAACTGGAATCAAATATTATTATTATTATTATTATTATTATTATTATTATTATTATTTAATTAAGACTGTTGTATATGGATGTTAAGACGATAGCTTTTCGTTTCAAGTTTGTACTATTAATTAATCATTTTGCAATTCATAGGTGTTTACATATGGCATTAATAATAAAAATAAGTTAACAGCAGTCAGTGTCAAACTTGGTTTTAATATATCTGTGTCTTTTAGTTCTATTCAAATTATATCTCGTTTCATTTTGTGAGAGTGCCTTTCTTGAGGGGGGGGGGGATGGTATCAGAATTCATATTTATTAGGCTCAGAGTTCAGTTGTTACCATCAGCATTGAAATCTGGTGTTACCTGATGATGGCTAGCTGAGGTGAATTTATCCAGTTCTTACCAGATCAGCAGTGAAATTGTCTTGTCAGAAAGCTCAATGTATCTTTGTTTGAATACTGATGTTAAAATAGTGCTGGAATAAATCTCCAGTGCATTCCACCAGATAAAGCTATGATGTTAGCAAATATAAGTGTTATGTTAATTGTAATGAGTCGCATTTATATGTATAATTGTATTTCTGTGTTTTTATTGTGGTATTAAAAATGTTAACTGTTTATTCTATCATAAGGAAGAAACTATAGGACTGCATTATAAGAAAATGGTGGCCATTTCTTCCTGTTTCGTTTTTATTACCCTACAGCAAAAGTACTATAGAGCCATGATTACTTCAAAGACATATTTTATGCAGCTCGTAAAATCTGTTTTTACTCTCTGATGATTGTGTGCGGTTAGTAACTTATGTATAGTAATGAATAATGAAGACTGCATTAAATTCCATCATGATGTATGTCGATATTAAATGAATGATGCCCTTTTCAGTTGCATTTTTATTGTCATTTTTTATTATCTTTCGTATTTCTTTTTGGTTTTGAAATTTCATTTTTTTGTATTCTGTTAAACATTCCCACTCCCATAAGAGCAGATCACTGGTCTATTGTGATGGCTTGTGCATGTTAAGAGGAGGAAATTAGTCAATTGCAATTACTACTACATTAAATAAAACATACACTTCTTAGCAGTATGTGTCATTTAAATTCACATACACACATTCACAAATGTTAATTAAACTGGACACAACATGTCAATTTTGCTTAATGTGCTCAGGTGCTTTGTGCGTGCATGAGGAAATCTGGCTGTTTCACTTAATGCAAGATCAATGTTTTATATTTTTTTACCAAAATGAATTGATTTTAGAAAAAAAAATCAAAATGTTCCTGTGATCTTTCGTGCCTCTGAATTTTGTGCCCTATATTTTTTATATTAATGAAAGCGACAGATGACCAAACATAATTTGAAAATAGAACAGTTGAAAAAGGTGGAAGAATTTGTCTTTGTTCTCACCCTGTTAACCAGGATGATTTATCGCGCCGTGTGACGGAAAAATGCAGTTTCCCTCTCTTGCTGGTGCCGCACGAATGCTCCGGTAGTGTCTGTGTTGGGCATTATTTCTGTTCAACAGCTATCTGTTCTTACAAAGTGACTTTTCAAAATTGTCCAAAATGTAAAAAAAATGTCACTGTATGGGCTGTGTGTATATACAGGTGTCCAGAAGTTCCCATTTTAAAGAAATCATTCTATGTTGACTTTCATGAAGAATCCCGTCTTCCCGAAAAAAAAATCGTGGAGATAATTGAGTTTCAATGTTGCTTCCGAGCACGAAATTCAAACCTGGCGCGTGATGGCGTTTGCCAACAGGACTAGGCATAGCGTCGTTTCTTTGTATTTTCGGCAAAACTGTCGGGAGAGGCAAACATCGCTTGCCGCGCACTAGAGTTCTTTAATAGAATCAAGTGTTTTATGTCCACTACTCATTTAATCTATTAAATCTACTAAAATTCATGTTTCCGTATGTTGTAACTACGGTGTGCAGCGACATCACAATACGCTGAACACGAAGCTTTACGTAAATTAACAAAATTCCTAGAATGTTCGAATTATTTATTGCATATCATCAGTGTGAACTATACTTGGGTTTTTCGTTCTTGGCACACCAAGGTCACGGACGAAAAATGGAGAGGGAAGGCTTTCTCCAATAGGGAGCTTTCGCTCACAAAACGGTAGTGACGTGGAAGGTCCCTATTGGAGAAAGCCTTCCCTCTCCATTTTTCGTCCGTGACTTTGGTGCGCCAAGAACGAAAAACCCAAGTATAAAGTCTTGTGCTTTTGAAAGCCACGTACGAAAAATGATATTCCCTTGCAGTCTCTTTCCTTAATAGCATGGCATGGAACCCTGCGTAGGCTACTACTCCACAGCTACTTATGTTCTACCAGGGGGCACAAGTTTTCGGGGTGGGCACCTACGCGTTAGACTTTATCCGCCCCCTCCCCCGCCACCACAATGTGACGACGGGCTGATATTCGAATCCCGCCGGAACGCAGTTTGCCCTCACGGCAACCTCCCCATTCAATGCCAGGGTTGGGGCCACCCTGCCAGCTCGGGGCTACTAGCTATCCAAACAAGTACCGGAGCCAAATCAATGCGCCATTCAGTGTGCCGGGACAAGTCCCTTTTTGCCCCGAGTATCGAGTCACTGCCACGACGAAGCCCAACAGGATTTAATTTCAATGTTCGGGCGGCTTGGGCCTCCCTTCCCGTCCTCTGACTGCCAACACCTTTAGGCTAGAGATATGGGAATCGCCGGAACCTGGGCAACCTGACGGTAAGTTCCAGAGTCTCGCCGGACTTCTCTCTGAGGATTTCGGAGTTTTCCGAAGGATCTCCTTCACCCAATCCAAAGGATTAGCTCCAGTGGTCCCATCTGGAGCGCCAGCTAGCATAAAATCCTTGAATTTGACACACGGAAATGTGAGCATGGGAGGTATGAATCCACCTCTTGCATTTACAGCAGCTATCATCATTACTGTATTTCCTTTTTCTCTGCTGGTCATTGCACCAACTTGTTTGATATCTTTGGTTGCTAAAATTTTCGATGGTACATGAACTGTTGAACTTCCAGTTTCATCGATTTTTTCATCGACATTCCAAATGTTGACCGCTTTAGGTTGTGGGCATTGGGACAATACAGTTTTGAAATTTCAAAAGTTGTTTGAACATTTGCCTTATTAAATGCTGTAGAATGAACTAGGTTCGTGGCTTCAGGTTTGCGTAAAGATAGTGCATTATTACGTCGTTTCCAGAAAAGGCGTAACCAAAACTCTCCAGCCATTTGGTGTTCGTCCTTTTGACGTGGATATTTTTTCTTGTTTTCCTTTGCAAACGTATATGCCAAACTCATGACGTCTTTTAAGGTAAGACCATATTGTAACCTTGCTGCTTCCTGTATGTATTCCGTGAGAAGGTGCTCTTCGGTTTCTGTAACATTATCATGAAGGCGGCTAAAATATTCACCTGTTTTAAGCAGTGTTCATAACTCCTCTTCAAAGTACATCTTGACAAACTGAAATGTTTGGCGGCATCTTTTATTGAGAATTTTTTTCTTTGACTAGGTTTATAGCATTAGAAAGTATTTATTTATCAATAGGACTCCTTTCTACATTGTTCTTGCTTCGAAGCATTTTACCTGAAATAAAAATGTAACCCCTAAATATAAAATCATAACATGTGTACAATGCCTAACAAAGAATTAATGGGAAAATATTAGATGTACCTTGACCATGTGATCAAGGTACAACACCCTACCCTTCAATGTTTACTCGCACATAAAACGGTTGAGGTTATATTTAACTTATATTAACCCATTACATTTTACACGTTACTGCCACACCACAAGACATGTTTATAAATATTTATGTAGCCCGTAGGGCAGGTAATTGAAGATAGAAACAAAAATAAAAATATTTTTGGCACCGAACATTTTTAAAGTCGTCTCCCACTCAAACGTCACACAAGTACTGCCTGCAACGAACTTCCAGCTGATTAGAATTCGTCAAAGCGTTACATAACGTAGGTAAATGGTCGTGAAAAAAAGACGCAAACATATTGAAAAATCAAGGGGCTCCAGGTACAAAGAGTATCAAGGTACAACAGGTTCTCCTATATGCGGAGTAATATACGTTGTATAGGGAAAGTAATGCTGCGGAAAATCGACTTCGAGATTTCAACGGAAATGCAGGTTTTGGGGTCCCTTGATACCTGTTGGATATAGCGAAGATGCCCCTCTGCCTCCTTAACTTCTTTGACCTGCACCGAGTGACACATCTCTCACCGGACGGGCTTGGAGGCCCAACCACGAAGTCTACAAGGAGGAGACTCAACTCCGGTGTTGGAGGCATGGTGGGGGTATGTACGAAAAACGTCGGCAGCTATTTGAAAAATAATACAAAAAAACCGGGCCCCTTCGCCTTCAGCGACATCACGCGGCGAAAGAAGGAACTTATCTCGGCTTTTCTCGGCCACTAATCGTCAAAATTCGTTTGGTCCAAGTGGGTCAGTTGGCGCCGATTACCAGGCGGTGTGCGGATGTGCTTAACCGAAGACAATAAGTTGAAAAGGAAGTAGTAAGTAGTAAATAATTTTGTAGAAAAAATGTTTGAATTAAATTTTGTATACGATGCTTTGCTGCCATTGGCTGTTTTGAAAGCCTTCGTAGTTCTTTCAATTGCCACGTGAGGTCGCTGAAGGCGAAGGGGCCCGGTTTTTTTGTATTATTTTTCAAGTAGCTGCCGACGTTTTTCGTACATACCCCCACCACCGGAGTTGAGTCTCCTCCTTGTAGGCTTCGTGGGCCCAACAATCGCCAGGCCGGAAGTTCTGCCACTTCGACACTGGCGGTCGTGACGTGCGGACGTATGTTGTGTGAGGCAAAAATGGCGAGGTTTCGGGTGGAACTACACACCGCCTCTTATCCTCAAGCATCTAGTTTATTTTACTGAGTGCGACGTTAATTACATGTTTGTTAGAGTGTCGCAAACTTTGACAACGGACACGACAGTTCGTTTTTCTCCTTTTATTTGAATACCAAGTGAAAAGGTTTGGCACGTGTAAATCGTATGGGCAGGAGGCATGCTTCCCCTTTGCTACTTGCTATTTAAGCCATTGTCAAGGCTTACACGTGAGCAGAACTACATTCAAATACCACCGCTCTGTGTGGCATTTCCTCGTCCTGGGTCAGTCACGGATAGATCACGTCCGCCAGATCACGCCGCAGTGTTTGTGTACGACCTACTGGCAAACTCCAGGAACTGTGCTATCTTCAAGGAAACTGTAACGTTTTCAACTGTTTAATTGCATGTGCATTCTATTTGTATCTTCAGGTGTTTGTCATGCATTATGTATTAATTACTCATTGGTTTGTATATTAATTACTCATTGGTCAGTACATTCACATATTCTATTTGTACCCCCAGGTGTTTGTCATGCATTATGCATACATTTGTTATAGTGACTTCCCTGTTCTCATTTTCAGTTTAAGATATTGTACTGAACACTCTATTCAGATTGCATATGGTTTGAATGCCATTTATACATCATATTGTATCTGTAACTTCATTATTTCTTGTATAATTAAAATTAGATCATAAAATGTGGATTATTTGTCACCACTCTGAGCCACCGAGGATGTGAAGTTAGCTACCTCACCCCACGATCCTTACTACAGTCCACTGCTGTGGTAGCAACACCTCACAATACCGGAACAGTGTTTGTTCCCTCAAAACGTCCGTCTGTGAACATCACTAGCTCCGAAACCATACGTAGGATTTTTTCCAAAATAGAAGTTTCCCAGTTGATCTGGATTTCAGCGTCTTCCCACAACTACAAAATTGAAGATAGAGATTTTTCCTTCAAATTAAATTTGTTCTCCATATTCAGTTCTTTCAATAAGGTATTGCACTTAAAAAGTTAGTAGTTTTCGCGCAATACGTGCAATTTTAAAAATAACAAAAACAATATTTTCTCAAAAACGGCTCCAAATCTTTTCTTTAATCTTATAGTAAGGATAGTGCTAATTGTACTTTATGAGATGATATAAACTTCAGTTTGCTCTATTTTTTTCTCAAATATTACAAAAATGTATTTTTTTTTTGACTCGTCTCTCACGTCGTTAAAATTTGCATAAGCGGCGATTTGTTCACAGTATTATATTTGAGTACATGTGCTTTAAATAATGTCGTATAAAGTTTATCGAAAACTCAACCGTTTTCTGTAAAAACTGGCTCAAAATTCTGCATTTCCAGAACCGCTCAAACGCCAGTTTCTCATAAGTAGGGCCCGGATAATTATGTAATTACATATTTTCCTAAGGTAACTCTAGCAATTCGAATCAACGATATATTCACGTTTCACATCGGTTAGTGCCCAAAAACGTTTAGTTTTTAGTACATATATTTACATATTTTGCCCGAAATTATATATATTTACATATTTTGCCCGAAATTACATATATTTACATATTTTACTCTAATGAACATATTTTTACATATTACTGAATTTTTCCATTATCCTACATTTAAAAAAAATTAATTATTTATTTTTCCTATGTGTTTTTGACAAGGAATCATCCAAACAAACAATTTAGCAATGTCAAACATTTTTTCTGTAGCCTCCTCTCTAAAATGAAGCTATTATTACGAGCTGAAATGAGTGTATCCATGAATGCCAACGGTATTGGAAGTAAAAGGGGAAGGCGACGATGCAATCCATAGCTTCTGTTCTGTTAGTTTTCAGCGCGAGTATCGCGGAGAACAGAAAGGAAGTTTGATTTGTGAAATTGATATTTTTAGCAGGCGATATCGCGCACCCACTTCGCATATTTTTGAGGTCTCCTTTGACCTTGATACCCTTTACCAGAAACCCACGCACCAGTTCAAGAAGGGCCGTTGATATTTTTCTTTCCCTGATTTTTACATGTCCCTCTACCGTTGTTCGTAAATTGTCTTGCGACCGAAAATTTGAAGAAAAAAAATCTCGCCATGGAATTGATGTGCAAGGAAATCATATTGGCAAGATTGTGATAGGCTTAATGAACATTTAAAAGTGTAAGTCTTATTTTGTTAACTTGTGAAGTGTTACCCAAATGCAACCATCAAACTATTACAAAACTTTTTAACGATACAACGGGATTTTTGTGGCTTAATAAAGTTAAACATAATGTCTTCCTTTCGGTACTAGTGCAGCGCCGTACATGTGCAAGGTAGCAGAAGCCCTGCAGATATTGTTGCAAAATTACTACTTCTAACCTATCTTGTGCGTGCGTTGTGTTTGCAGGGCTGATTAGATCTCAGTTTGATAAAGTTGACGCATTGATTTCCAATACAAAAAGGATTAACGAGATGGGGCGCGTGGATTGAAGCTATGAGCTACAATACTCAAAATTTTGATTTTATAATACAAGTTATACATCAATTTTATTCTAACGCTACAGCAGCTATAGGCATATCGAAGCAAGTGTTTGATACTCAAAAGCTGAACAACTATATTGCCCCGATTTTCAATAAGCACTACAATTCCTTGGAACATTTTTGTAAACATCTTCCCTGGAACTTTCTGGTAGCTTTGAAATTACCCAATCAGCAGTCGTTTCTTTAAAAACTGTTCATTTATCATTTGAGGGTCAATAGGGGGATCTAATGAAGAAAAAGAGGTCTTTCGTTCTGGAGAAAAACCCAGGATTCGAAACAATTTAGTGCAGTGCTGTGAGGGACAATTCCGTCACACTGGATCCAGAAAACACGGAGAAGAATAGGAAGTGTATTGACATTCATATTTAGATATGTTTTTAACAAATCCTTCATATTTTTAAAGTCCAAATGCAATCGTCACGTCTCCTTGAAATTCTCTTTCTTTCGAGACCTCATGTATAAAGATTGGTTGCGTGTTAGAGCCACAAAGGGAAGTTATAAAACTGAAATAATATCGGAGATGATATGTGTTTCTTATAGATACGAAGATCGTAGTCAATAATAGGATTATGAGAACTATAATGTTGAATTCTGGTGTTTATATTAAGTACCCAGAACAATATATTCTAAGATAAAGGTATTTTAATAAAAAATAATTGATATAAAGACACTTAATGTTACATATTTCATACTTTTGAGTACATATTTCTGTATATTATAATACATATATATGTACATATTTTCCCAATTTTTAGTACATAATTATCCGGGCCCTACTCATAAGTGTCTCCAAATATTTTTCTTCAAACTTTTCGTACGGATAGTGCTGATTGCACTGTTTAAGATTACGTAGAATTAATTTTGCTGTATTCTCTTGTGTTTTTCAAAAACTACACAAATGCAATTTTTTAAAGATTTCTCGCACCGTTTAATATGCAAATTTTCAGCAATTTGTTAACACTGTGTATTTTGAGTTAAAGTGCTTCAAATGACTTCTAATTAAATTTTTCGAAAACTCAAAAATTTTCTGTGAAACCGAGCTTCAAATTTCGCAATTTTTAGTAGTGCTTAAATTGAATTGAATTGCCTTATTTTACGTGGCGAGACTCAGGCCATGAGGCCTGCTGGCGTCTGACCACGCAAATTTTGCTACGCTCCTTTCACCATCTAGCGGAGAAAGAAGATATTCCTTGGGCGACGAAACAGGCGACTTGAATTTAGTTCAGAGGTGTCATTTAGGTTTGAGGATCTTTTACATACAGTAAATCTACTAACACGGAACACTCGGCTTTATTTTCCCTCCAAAGGAAGACGTACGAAGGATTTTTAAATCCTTAATAATCCACGGCTTCGATCAGGCGTGAACCCGCGAACTTGGAAATAACAGTCCGATACGCTAACCATTTTCGCCGCCGCCATTTTCTTAAAAACAGCTCTAAATTTTTCAAAGAAAATTGCCATTTAGGATGAGGTTTTACTGTTTTTTAATATTCCAAAAAAAATTATATATCCGTTCCCAGTGGCGTAAGTTCAACAGAAGAGGCCCTTGGACCAACACAGTTTCCCCCCCTGATTAAAGACATGTCATTAATTTCATTTCGTGATTATAAACTAAATTTTAGGAATAAAAATATTTATTACAATAAATTATTACAGAAAATAAATTATTTTTACAAATTCATGACAAATTAAAATTTTGATATTTTCGTCGCATTTACAAAGTTATTAATGATAGTAGAAATACTATTTTTCAACTACATCGTTTTTACTTTCCCTTATACGTACGTATACACGGAGTGATATACGTAGCATAGGGAAAGTTATGTAATGCTGTAATGTAGGGTGGCGGGCGGGGCTGGCGCGCGGCCGGCGTTGGCTGCGGCTACGGCGGCGGTGTAGGGCGGCGCGCGGGCTGGCGCGCGGCCGGCGTTGGCTGCGGCTGCGGCGGCGGTGTAGGGCGGCGCACGGGCTGGCGCGCGGCCGGCGTTGGCTGCGGCTGCGGCGGCGCAGTGTGTAATTTTGGCCATCTACGGGGCAGAAAGTCTAACAGCAAAAATTGAAGAATTGAACTGGATTAAATCATTTTATAATTTACTAAATTATTCAAAAAGCTAAAATATTACAAATTTTATACAATACAACTCGCTAAAACTACATTTTAAGTATTTTAAATGCGTTAAAATAGGATAAAATTGTACGTTGATTTTATAAAACAAACAATAGAGAAGTCTGATATATATATATATATATATATATATATATATATATATATATATATATATATATATATATATATATATATATACCGGGTCTTTAGTCTAACTCGCAACCCGTATCTGAGAATACAACCACTTGTTTTGGCAATTTGGCAACTGCGTGTCTTTGTCTCCTTTCAATACTGCCGTGGCTGGCATGTCGAGACAGCAGAGGAAGTGCGCTGTGCGTCATAATCTGCAGCAACTGCAACAGCCCTTTCTGTATTTTCCCCATTCAAGGGCTTCGGCGGGCAGGTACTCAGCTCACAAGCCGGAATCTTTTCACGCTGCGCAGGGTGGGTGGGGTGGGGTGGGCAGAGGCATAAGCCAGCAACAAAACGTCTCTTTAGACGATTCTCTCCAGTATGCTCAAGAAACAAAAATGTGATACTGAAGTTGTGGAGGGAAATTATGACTGATTTATCGATTTATTAACAGAAACGTAACAATAATTATTATTTAATGAAAGCTGGCTCAGAGAGAAATCAGAAAGATATCTCATGAAACATCACCGCCAACCTCTTCATTATCTATTATTATAGAACCTGGAAATTAAACAAATTGGAAAATTTTAATAAAATTATTAAAGATAATAAAATATTCATAAGTAATAACTTAATCATTATTGACAATAATTAATTAAAAATTATACAATTTTATTTTCTTAAAATGACAATAAACACACCTTAGAGTAAATTTTCAAAGTGACCACCATTTGCCAAGAGACAGGCGTTTACTCTTTTCAGTACTGTTGCTGCAACACGTTGAAGAGTAATTTCTTCGATTTGCCCAACAGATTCCGTAATGTTAAGTCGTAAATCTTCAAGGGGAGTTGGCTTATTTGCATAAACTTTACTCTTAAGAAAACCCCACAGAAAAAAGTCTAATAGAGCAAGATCTGGGGAACGTGGTGGCCACAGACCTTTTGTAACAATTCGTTCTTCGAAAAATTCCGCTAGGAAATTCATACTACTGTTCGCCGTGTGACACGGGGCGCCGTCTTGCTGGAATCAGCAGTACCTCTCGTCTTCTTCTAAAAGAGGTACGAAGTTTTCAATAATGTCTTTATACTTTTCAGAAGTAATTGTCTCCGTAAAAAAAAATTGGTCCGATAATTCGGCGACGAGATATGGCACACCATACCCCGACTTTCGAAGAATGAAGAGGTTTTTTGGAGAGTTGCATCTGGTTTCGATGTGCTCCACAATCGGCAATTCTGTTTATTTACATTTCCGTCGAGATGAAACCAAGCTTCATCACTAAAAAACAAGGTGTCAAGAACGTGAAGTCCTAATTGAATAAAACTTCTGAACCAATGGCAGAAATGTATTCGCGCGCCCCTGTCCGGTGTTTTCAGTTCTTGAACGGTCTGCCACTTGTAAGACCGCATTTTCAATTTCTTCGTTGCGACATATGCACTGCTGAGTGAAACATTGCATTGCTGATGCAATTTCGATAGCGACGTCTCAGGGGAATGTTTGAAAACCTCCTGAATTTCTAATAATTTATCTTCCTTTAAAACAGTGGCACTGGGATTCCGCTTCCTATCCATAACGTTCCCCGTGTCCCTGAAGCGCTGGATTAGTCTACAAATTGTTGACTTGTTGGGAACTGGCGTTTCCGGAAATTTTTCCTGAAACATTTCCTGACTCTTTAAAAAAGATTTAGTGCCGAAGTAAACTTCTACCAAAAATACACGTTGATCTTTCGTCAACATTTTCGAGGCGATTCTTCTTTCCTAAACGTAAGTTCCTACACTCATGAATGAAACGTGAATGAATGACTGCCCAAAGACAGTCCTTTCTCTTTCTTCCAAACAAAATATCCCGGTTCTACCACCCCGAAACCTGCGACCGGGGGATGGGTCGTTAAAAGTGAAAGGAAAGCCAAAGGTATTTCACGCGTTGCCAAATTACCAAAACAAGTGGTTGTGTTCTCAGATACGGGTTGCGAGTTAGACTAAAGACCCGGTATATATATATATATATATATATATATATATATATATATTATATATTATATATATATTATATGCAATATTATATATATATATATATAATATTGCAGTTTTTACCACAAGAAACAATGAAATCGCACATTAGATAGTATATACAAATAATACAAGAGAAGTAAAGAATCATATGTTGAAACACAAACTGTACACATGAAAATTATGAACTTATTTAGATTCTCTGATGGTATCAGAAGAATATTTTTGATCATCTACTGTTTGCTGTTTGCTGTTTGATCAATTTCTAGCAAATAAAACACTTATTCATTGATATTATTTTTTCTGTGTTTTGGAGGAACCCGTGAACTAGCTGTATATGGATCGGAAGAAATACGCTATCTGTTCAGTATATTGTGTATTACTGTCGATTCTGAATGTCTTTTGAAAATACAAATGTTATGGTCTGCAGTATTTAGTAGAAGATGGAACAGTTGTTTTTAAAATAACGTGTTTTGAATTGGCCGAATCCATTGCATTCCATCCATTGCAATCCGAGTGCATTTTCAAAGGAACAGAAATACTAAAAAAATTTCATCACTGAAATGTTGGTGTGAAAACCTTTGTTTGTATCGATTGTGTTCCATACCATCACAGCCCCATTTCATGATTATGATAATATTGCATTTTTTTGTCAATCGCAATTTCTCAGACACCTCTCGTGTTTGACATAATCCATGAACTGTGTGGTCAATAAGTGACTGCACACGTATTTGTGCTGAGATTTCTGTAATCATAGCTCCTTGTGTACAGCGTTTTGGATTCTTTCACTTTATAATAAGACGGGCAAAATTTATAATTTAATACTTTTGCCTGCTGACGTAGTAGTTTGTCCTGGCGACTAGACATACAGATATGTAGCATTAAGAGAAGCAGGTATATACCATTACAGATATGTACCACGTCGACTAGACATACAGATATGTACCATTTAGGCGTTTGTTCCGGTGATAGCTCTGATTCTAAAACAAGGACCTTCGAGCCTTCTTAATAAAGTTTCCCTATTTGGTTATGTAGTGGATACTTCTATTACTATTGTTGTCGATTACAATTTCCCTTCTTTCCTTAACTATATGCCTACGGCCTTACTCAGCTCTTTGCTGCTTGAATGTATAAGGTGTTTAACTCTGTCTTTTAGTTCTCGGAGCACAACCAACAAAAATCTTTGTTGCCCGGCCAATTACAATAGTGGATGTTTCTGTTGATTCTGTTGTATTGTTGGAAATATTTTCACATATTATTTCTTCATCGAGCAATGAAAAGGTGAATGAAGAAAACGTTTTTTATGCCTCCCTACTTTCACCTACTTAATACTAGTGTCAGGCAAAATTTCTTTACTTTGTGTTTTTACACATTCTAAATCACACTCAGAATTTGTTGCATTTTTCATTTCTTGCAAAATATGTGCCAATAAAGCATTTGCCTTTGCGTTTTTAGGTTTTGTGACCCATATTTCGCAGAGTGTCCTCCAGGAAAATGAATGCGACATTTTGTAAAAAATAGAATAATTAATACATTCGCAACAATTCGCAACATTTTTTTCAATGTTTGGCTTCGCAAAAGTGCCTGCTTGAATACCAATTTGGCCCCAAAGTGGTTCTCCAGGGTTCTCTAAACTAAAACCCTTGATTAATTTTTGGAATTGTGTTTCCTGTAAGATAAAGAGTACGTACCTTTCAAGAGGTCCTTCCAAGTTGTTGGAAAATGGATTTCAAAAAACAAAGGTATCAATGGAAAGAAAAAACTGTACAGATTGAATTTTTGAAATAGCTGGGACATTGAATACTATCAGACACACGCACAGAACAAGCGAAAACGCTGCACTGAAATGAATGAATCCAAGTGGTGCCGCCACGGACGAGTTGATACATGTTCAGATAAGCATTTCCTGTACCTCGGAGAATTTCTAGTGAAATCTGTACCGTTGCCATGTGGTCTGAACATCCTTCTACTGAAATAAATAACAAATTACACGTTTTGGTCAAGTTGAAAATTTGACTTTCTGCCCCGTAGATGGCCAAAATTACACACTGTGCGGCGGCGGCTGCGGCGGCGGCGAAGAAGCACCGCCCGAATGCGTCCTTCAGCGGCGGCCGGCCCTCAGGCCACATCCGGACGCTCCTTCGTCCATTCAGTTCCCCACACTCGTGCAGTGTTCCGACTCTCCCTTCAGGCGACACATGAGCGGGTGGCGAAGTGACGGCGATGCGTTGCCGGCGGCGGTCTAGCGCCTCGCGGCGATGGCGTGGCCTCTCTCTACCCCCCGGAAAGCTCTGCTTCACGCTAGTGTCGTCAACATCAGAAATGGCCTCTCGCTGCAGTCGCCCAGATCAGAAAGACCTCTTGCTGTCGTCGTTCACATCGGAATGAAAGAATATCACCCCCGCAACTACCTCCCTCGCTCACGAGATCACGTGTCTCGCCCCCGCCTAGCTCTCGTCTATTGGCGCAGCCGAATCGCGCGATGCGTGCCGGCCAATTGCCATGGGTCAACGGCGGTTGAAAACCGATTTCGAGTGGGAGGTCCACGTCACTGCAATTTCCGAGAAGACGCGGGGTTTGCGCTGACACAGCGCGCGGAAATACCAAGGTGCGACGAACGGTTTCTGAACAAAGAGAGCCGCGCCCAGCGGCGGCCGGCCCTCCCTTCGCGCCGCTCAGGTAGCGGAAAAGCGCACGTTTCTAGACATCAAGTTTTCCAGTACTCCCCGTTAAATAAAATATTATTTTCGCACACGCCAAAATTGTTACGTGCGCGACCGTCCCATTACATTCACCCCCTCCACCGCCTAGCTATGAAATCGGAGAGAAAGGATGATTTCATGGCTCAAAAAAAAAACTAATGGCGACGGGAGCAAACGGAAGAACTAAACAAAAACCCTAATCAAAACATAGATCATTTAAACACTAAAAATTATTGAACTACTAAAAACTACAAAATTATTGAACAAAACGCTTACAAGAGCAAGAATAATAAAAAATTATGCCAAAAATGAAGCGAGGAAATCACTGTCGGGAATTTCTCATCCACTAACATCAAACTTAAAATTAACCCAGTAGCGCCCTCGTTATTGGAAATAAGGATTCCAACAAGCATCATCAATAAGTAAACAACCTAACAATTAAACAATAACAATTAAGTAAACTCTCGGCAATCGAATGAAGAAGACACAGACAGTCGGTAGAGACTTAAACAAACCACATCAGCAATAACACATGAATTCAACGAAGAATTACACATAATGGACAACTAGAGCACTAATTAATCGACCAAAAAAACACCAAAATAACGGCAATAATTAATGAAAAGAACAATACAGGTCTCACTCGCGAAATGGGATTAAATTAAAAGCATTATATTTTCCTGCAGGTTGCCCAGCGTCTGTGACGAGTTCAAAAACATTGGGGTGGGGATTACCTCGAATAGTGAAAGGGCCTGCGAACAATGGAAAAAACTTCGCAAACAGACCTCTCGGCGCCTCAGACGAAGCAGGTGTGCGCAGAAGCACCCTGTCTCCGACCTTGAATTTGTGCGGGCTCTTGACCAGCTTCTTTCTCTTGCGTAAACAATGCCGCACCTTTCCTCATAGTTCAATACACTGTGCGTGGCCAGGCGCTCTAAGAGAGGAAAATCAGCCGGTGGCTTCTTTCCGAAATGAATTTCAAAAGGAGATAGGCCCGCGCTCTCGTGAGGTACACGATTAATCCATTTATTAATGTGGGCCAGTACTTCCGGCCGTTTCTGATCCAAACACCTAATAAAATATTCTCCTGAATTCCGGAGACCGAAAGGTGTACGACACCAAACATAACTCAAACCATCGTACAAAAAGTCCAGTGTATTTCTGGTCATCGGGATGAATTGCGATCTGCCAGTAAGAAGAAACAAAATCAATAGCTGAAAAATATTTAGCCCCATGGAATTTCCCTAAAGTGACGTCAATTGGCACGACCGAGTCGTGATCTGGAACAGTTAACTGATTTAACCTCCTAGCATCGAGACAAATACGAATTCCACCATCCTTTTTACTTTCCCGTATACGTACGTATACACGGAGTGATATACGTAGTATAGGGAAAGTTATGTAATGCTGCGCGAAAAAATGGCCAATTTTCGGCGGAAAAAAATTAATTGCCGGGCCGTGAAAACGAATAAGTGGATAAAACCAGTTGCTAAATTAAGAAAAAAAAATCCCCTAACACGTGGTGTGGTCAAAATCCATGATTTGTTGCCTCTTTATACTTAAAAATCGATTGACGGCATTCCGTCCGTCTGTCCGTCCGTCCGTCTGTGGTCAACGCTAGCGCCTAAACCGTTCGGTCCATTTTCTTCAAAATTGATATTCCCCAGTCGATCTGATTCTAGTCGAAGCTTTGTGATTTTGAAAAAGATTCTTTAAAATTTGGGGGTACTTTATATGAAGCCCCCAGGGGATTTTCAACATTTTCTCAAAAACGGCTCCAAATTTTTACTTTAAATTTCTTGTATGAATAGAGGAAAATACACTTTTTAACATGGCATAGGTCCGATTTTCACGTACAGCTCTGAATTTTCGAAAATTGTGAAAGTTCGAATTTTTTTCGGCGTCTTTCTCCAACTACAAAATTGAAGATAGAGATTTTTTCTTCAAATAAAATTTGTTCTGCATATTAAGTTCTTTACTAAAGGTCATGTAAATGTTTTTCACAATTTTGGTAGTTTTCGTGCAATATTGCGTGCAATATGTGCAATTTTAAAAAATTACAAAAACAAAATTTTCTCAAAAACGGCTCCAAATTTTTTCTTTAAACTTTTGGTAGGGATAGTGGTAAATGTACTCTATCAATGACATAAAAGCCATTTTGGTCTATCGGTTGGTTTTTTCAAAAATTACAAAAATGTAAATTTTTTTACTTGTCTCTCACGTCGTTAATATTTACATTATCGGCGATTCTTTACATTATTATATTTACGAGTAAATATGCTTTAAATAATGTCAAGTAAAGTTTCTCGAAAACACTACCGTTTTCTGTGAAAAGTAGCTCAAATTTCGGCATTTTCAGAAATGCTCAAACGTCATTTTCTCGTATATGGCTGCAATTTGTTTCTTGAAACTTTTGTAACGGATAGTGCTAATTACACTCATTAGTATAGCGTGAAGTTTATTTTGAGTATTTTTTGTTTTTTCAAAAATTATATAAATGTAAATTTTTTTGAAAGATCTCTCACATCTTTAATATGCACATTATCCGCAATTTGTAAAGATGATTATATTTGTGAGTGTAAGTGCTTCAAATAACTTCAAATAAAGTATTTTGAAAACTCAAAAATTTTCTGTGAAAATGAGCTTCAAATTTCGCATTTTTAGTAGCGCTAAAACGCCATTTTCTCTTAAACGGCACATAATTTTTAAAAGAAAATTGCCATTTACGGCTAGGTTTTTGTGATCTTTAATATTCTAAAATTAATGTTTCTGTTCTACCAATAGGAAACCGAAAAATTAAGAAAATGACAAAAAAAATGTACTTTTGGCGATGATAGATGGTAGCTGGCAAGAAAGAGTATGTGGCAATTCCGAATATTGACAAATAAATAAATAAAATAAATACGGTCATGCTTAATTTTTTCAAAATACGAGTAGTTTTTCTTTAATTTTGTGACAAACGTAATAGGCCGCTGTAAATTTACTGCGCTTTGGACAGCTGGATGCGTCGTAAATTAGAATGTGCAATTTTGTATATTATTTCTTTCTTCGTTTCTTACATTCGAACTTTGCTATAGACTTACACATTAATATTTTAGAAATTGTTTATTTTGAAATATTTGAAATAAGTAAAAAGAATTAATAGCTATCAGAATAGCGACAATGCAGAGTCTGCAACAATGGAATTCACTTTGCGCTCGCGAATATCTGTGAATTAGTGTCATTGTTGTGACCTAATGGAGCTGTATGAAAAGGAGTTATAATTGTCTAATTTATGTTGATATTTGCAGGCAAATATTTAGTTTTGCACCAATGCTGTACCATTTGTAGTGAGTAGAGAATTTGTTGCATGGTTTTAAAATACTCTTCCCTAATCATGGCCCAATGGAAGGCATTTCTATATTTCCAGGGTATCAGGCTTCTTTTTCCAATACAGGGTTACAAAACTTTTGCATTCTATTTTTGTGAAGTTGTAGAATTCACATAGTTCTGACAACACTGCAATGGAAATAGTGAGTTCCAAGCGAAGATGTTAGTAGCGCATAAAGTGCAATATTACAGTACTACTTAGCTGTTTCCTCTAATACGGGAAAGTAAGTGCTGTTGTAGCACCACTAGTTTCTTACTATTACCAGGGGATTGATATATGGCGTAGAAGCTCTTTTAATAATTCCTTCTGCAATCATGTCTGAAATCGTCTTATCTTCTTCTGTCCTCAAAGCAAATGGAACAGGATAATTTCTACACTTAAACGGTGAGCGGTCGGTAACTTGAATGCGAAAGAGAAAATCCTTAATGGGTTTCTGTCGGCCGAAGAAAAATTTCAAAATTATTGAACAACATGTCCCGTAAAGCGCTATTCTCGGCTGCTGTCAGACAGTGGTTGCGATCAATAGAGTGGGTGATACTTTCTCGTACCTCGTCCCTATTCAAATGTTGATCCTGAACTCATCAGCAATCAATTCATTATTTTCGCCGGTGAACGGCAGTAAATACGGCGGTTCGAACCTCAACACGTTCTCTTTGAAATCGATACAGACCTGTAACTCACGTAAGAAATCAACGCCTAAAATGACGGCGACCCACAGAACTGGAAACTTTTTGTGCAACTGCACGGCGGTAAATTCCTTGTCGGAGATAAAGGCCGCGCTTGGCCATCTTCTCCATTAACTATTTCTAAGTAAAAATTGTATTCTAGCCAGTAAGATTGTTAGTCTTAACAACATGTGTGAAATTTGTGTTTTTTGCTTTTTCTTTATGCGCCTTAAAATGACGCTAAGCAACGATCGCCGAGATCACGCGACAGGAATTAATTAATTGTTTCTTTATCATTTCTTCAGTGAAAATGCTAAATTATCATTATTCAACAGTTTAATTAAAAGTTTATTATTCAAAATCAACAACAGTATGTGTTATTATTCCATAATTAATAGTCGAGCCTCGTCCATCCTCAAGCTAAATTTTAGAATCTCCATCGCACATTACCGCTGAGACTAGTCGGCACCCAACTCAGGTAAGTTGCGACTACATCCGACAGGAGCTGGGGTTACAACGGCTTCCCTACCTGGGGGCGTTGCAATATATACATATAAACACGTATATATATATATATATATATATATATATATATATATATATATGAGTAATTCCACGTATATAGCACGTGTATATATCAACATGTTCTACCCCATCTTCCCACTGGGTCCATATGGACCCACTAAAAAATTTCAACTATGACAAAAATAACTAAAGAACTCATTTGTGTGTGTTGTTGAGGGTATTTAGATGCGATAAATGTGGACATTAATTTTTTGTGAATTACCCATAATTTGGGCTTGAAAGGAATAACCAATGTTCTGTAAAGCAAAGAACATCCATTTGATTTAAATCGCTCTGTAGAACTGCCTCGAAAAATTAAGTTTTATTTGAAAAGGATTGAACATTATGATGCAATACGTTTATTTTTTTCATGTACCTACACGAATGTTTTTCTGCTGCATATGACTGTAGTTTCTATATATTTACTCCATTTTTACCTGGAGTGCGCGATCGAAGGTTGTGATGTGTCCCAGCAGTGACAGGTTGTGAAGAAATTGGGGCGTCCGGTATAGATGAATTGGTAGTGGAAATGGAAGAAACGGGAGTAGGTTCACAGGAGGAGGTAAGAGGGTTCGGAATAAGGGTGGGGGGTGAAGAACGTAAGGAAGGTGGAAGGGATCGATTTTTGGCAGGAGACTGCATAGGACTGGAGTTAATGATGTACTGTGCAAGCTTTTCACCATTAGCATGTTTTCCAGCAAGGTTCGTGTGGAGACCGTGACAGGTAAATTAATTACTGAGAGGAAAATTAATTTAAGAAAGTGTTAATTTTGTTTCTTTGAGTTGCAGTTTTAGTTATTGTTTAGTGTGCTTAATATCGTTGCATAGTTTTAGTCTGTTGTACCAGAAGGGCAGAGTCGAGACTACAATGTTAATATTTTGGGCGGTACATTGTAATTTGTTTTACATGTTGTTCAGGTGTAAAGTCGCCGCCCAAATTAATGTCATTCTGCCCTCCTGATAATGACTGTGTCCTGGTGGGTCATTGTCTTCTTGTGGGTGTCCAACTCTTCAGTCACGTGTGCAAACCTCCCGTTAGGTTTAAAAATAGACGAGACTGAATAGTTGGAGGTTAACTTCCAACTTAGAATGGAGGAAAGATGGCGACCATGTCTGTCAGCGAAAATAAGTACCTGTTTTTAGGCTCAGTAGGAATGGCTTTTTTTTTCTCAAGTGGGCTAGGATGCGTAGCATTACGTGTTTTGGTTTTGACACGCTTCCTAGCCTATTTGCGTTGGTTTGTACATGTATTTGTCGATGGAAGGGAAGGGTTGTGAGTATCAGGAAGGCGAGAAAAATCTATTTCACAATCTAAAACACTCAATCTGTTTTGAATTGCGACTGGATGTGGTGTCTGTGTCTTATGTGCAGTCACGTGAGCACGGTTGGGAAGATTCGCAGTGTTGCCTACTTGTGCCCAACCGTCTTTGTAGAGAACGACCTCTTCCAACCTTCGGATATATTTATCTAAATAATTGTTTACGTGTGTGAAGACTTTCAAAAGTTCGGCTTTGAGGGTGTAGAGAGTAAAAAGAGTAGAACGAACAGTAGCCATGTCACGAATGCGTATTAATGTACGTGATAAAATTGGATTAAATACTAGAAAACTCAGATAAGAGCAACTATCACCTAGATTAATATTTTAAAAGTGTAAGATTTATGTGTAATCGATAAATTAAAAATTAAGATTCGATACAAGAATGAGAAGGTATGCTAACTACGAAATTTATTGAAAGCTAGTACTTACGAAATTTGGCAATGTGGTTACGTATTTTCGTTCACTTAAGCTGCAACTGTTTATTACAACCTGTGTACTATACTTTATCGTAAATAGATAAGGATATTAACTGAAAATTTGTCTTGAAAATATAGAATAGAATTGAAACACAGATTCAAAACTACTTGATACACCGTCATCGTAACGTTCAAATAAACTGAATCGCCACTCGCCACAAAAATAAAATAAATATTTGAATAATTAAGTTTGCACAGTTATATAATATCTGATCTGTTTATAGATTTTGACACTTATCACCAACTCGTAAATCAGAAGTTCGTTAAGGTCGGTAATGTTTAAAATTATATTTCCGGCTAACCTGCAACAAGTAGTGAAAGCACTTAAACACACAAAATGCAGTCAGATCGCTAAAAATAGTAGATAAATAACAAAAAATCAAGAGCGTCACAAAACCAGATACGTCAGTCTCAAAAGATGGCGTCAACCTGTCTTACCAACCAGATGGCGTCAACCAGTCCTTGTTACGCATTATAGTTATAACTGATCCTACTTTTAATTGCAAATTGTGAGGTGGTAGTCCAGGCAATTCCAGTGAATTCAAAAACTCTGTGGGATAGTTGACTACATCGTCCTGATTTATAACTCTGTCAACTGATTTGAAGGAAAACAACTCTCCTGGAAGAAAATTCTGAATGGTCGCATTGAGATCCTCTATATCTTTGATTTTCGCTGCCAGTCTTGCTCGTTCACTCAACCAATTATGTTTATTGAACTGTTACGCTCTGTTCGGAAAAACACGCTGAGTGAGCTCCTATTAGGAGTCTGTGAAGTGACAGAAATCTGTGGGTAATGTGATAAATCCGGTCGAGGTGTCAACTGCAACTTCACCATTTTCACTGTCCAATAACTGCTTCGAAAACGCAATTACATTTTGATCTTGTTGCATAAACACTCGCATGTTAGTTGTCAATTGGAGTGTCTTCACATGACGCCACAAATTAGATGATTTTAGGCATGCGTTTTATTCAACAACAGTTGATCGGGGATTAACTGGAAGAGTCTGATGAAAATTAGCTGACAACAAAATCATTGCTCCACCAAATATGTTTTGGTTGTCACAAAGATCTTTCAACGTTCTGTCCAGTGCCTCCAGTGAGAGGTGAGAGGTGGAACTAACTTGATGCTCCCGGAGGGACTGGAAAAACATTTCTAATATCATTGCTATTGGCGAGGATCAGATCGCAAAATGAAGTAGCCAGCACTGTCATCATCTGGAATAGTTGGGACATTGTTAGAAGGTGGACGAACTGCACATTCTGCCTTGAAATTATCATTGAACATGCAAAG